>JAAIXJ010000359.1:615972-749812 GCA_013403705.1 Heliconius hermathena | reverse complement strand
ATTTTCCAGGTGAATTTGACATGCGAGTGAAATCGTGCGCTGCGTCGGATGGCTCCGGACACGTGATCCAGCTGTCGGATGAATATGGCTGTGTGCTGCGACCGAAGATGATTTCAAGGTAGCCGTTCGTGATTTGGATCTTTCCAGGTTTTAAAAATGTATTGAGATGTAGGCCAGACTTGGCGCAGGTGTGCAAGCGTGTGATTCGCGACAGCGCGTTCGATTTCCACTCCGGGAAATCGAATATTTAATATTTTCGGAGTGTCGTAACTCTACGCTCCCTCTGGCTATCCTCTAGGGTAGGCAGAGGGAGCCTAGAAGAGAGAGTTTATTAGGTTGTTTAGTGTGTGACTAGGCACGGTGTGTCCTGTATGTATACATGCGTGAAATTAAGCCCACAAGCAACCAGCCACGATAGTGTATGTTTTCAATTCTCCATGCATACATAATTATATTAACATATTTTTAACAAAGTAAAACTCTTTTCATTTCAGATTTCTCAAAGCGAAAGCGGTGGACGAGAGGGCAACAGTGATAACCTATGCTTTCTTCCACGCGTTCAAGTTCCCAGACGCGCTCAGCGTGCACATTCGCTGCAAGGTCGAGATCTGTAGGCACGGCTGCTTGGACCACTGCCAGCTGGCGGGGGTGGCTCCTCAGCGACACGCCCTGGACAGGAAGGACGATAGGACTCAACAGGACCACAACGATATTGGGTTCGTTATGAAAAAGACATTTTATTATTAGTTTATGTTGATTTTTGATAATTGATTTTATCAAGAATGTGTTAATTAATAACTGTCATGTGAACATAAATAGGGGGCCAATGTTTATTTCTTTTAAAAAGGTACTCACATTACAAAATCCACAAAATTTAATAAATTATAGAAAAAGTCTTACCAAAATAACAAAAACTGACATTCAGTTACACGGCTCTAAACAAATAATGTCCACAAATTATATCTCTAAATTTTATAATACTATGGACATGTTCAATAATATTATGAAATAATGACCCCAAATTACAATAAAAAAACCAATATTAAGTACATAATTGAATTATTCCAGTGACACATCTCTAGAAGAGTCCGAGCTAAGTGTAGCGGAGACGCAGGAGCAGCGGCTGCCCCTGGAGGAGGCGTTCGGCGACGTGTCGGGCCACGCCGTGCCGCCGCCCGCGCCGCAGCGCTCCGCCGAGCTCGTGGACGCTCTTGCTAGGCCTTTTACTGTAAGTCATCATACTATTGTTTATATATATATATATATATAGATATATATATATATATATTTCTTCATTGTGAAATTTTAGTCGTAACTAAACTGAGTAGGTCAACCAATCTTTCTTAACAAGTACATAATAGGCAAAAGATAGGTATACAAAAGAATTCTGTGCTCATGTTAAATAGAAAACCGATTTTTTTTTATTTTCTCTCAGTGCTTTTCGCCATTCACCAGTAGCTAGCTACCTATATGTATTTACGCAAGTTATATATAATTATCGAAGTATATGCATTGTTGTTCACTTTGTCTTGCAGTTCAATGGTGCGAAGTACATTAAACAATATACTGCTACTCTAAAGAGCTTCTAATGAGGAAAGTTTAGAATTTAATATGCACAGCTACTGTTCTATAATAGCTTGAGTCCATACTAATATTATAAAGCTGATGATTTTGTTTGGCTGAACGCTCTAATATCAAAAACTGCTGGCGCGAAGTGAAAAAAAAAATTATATTGAATAGTCCATTCGTAATTAAACGCCGCTTTATCAAAATTATCATTTGACTGTAACAGCAATTAAAGCCTAATACCTTGGGTTTTTAGAACGCACAGTCACTCACAATTCTTAGTTATTTCCATAATGCCAGTAGTGGCGTAAGAGCACAAGCGTGCGATTGTAAACGAGATTGATTACGAGTTCAACTTCCTCAACTCGGGGGAATGAAATATTTAATATTTTCATTTCTTTGCTCTGGTAATAAAGCAAATCGCGGCATTAAGTTCCGCCACTTAATTCACTATTGTGATAACTTCATTGACACTCCGTTTCCCTTAAGACACTCCGTTCCCGTTCAGATATTTCGGAGTGTCTTAACGGAAACGGAGTGTCTTAACACTATATTCCCAGGTTCCCTCTGCTTACCTTGTTATGTGCGGGATACAGCGTGAAGCTAAAAAAAATAAGTTAACTAAAAATTAATAATCTATTTGACCAGGACAGTGAAGCCGCAGGTTAAAGCTATTCTTTATATAACGCCTACTATGTGGATAACGTTGAGTTCCGTCATTCAATAGGCAATGTACTGAAAATAGGGTTTAAATAAATTCATTATAACATATTACAATTCATATGAGTAACTGTTCAAAAATAGTGACTTGCATTTGAATCCAAAAGAAAAATAACTAATTATTTCTGTAATGTCGTATCTCGTCCTACTGTGACACATTGTAAGTGGAGTAGAGTAATTTAACACCAGAAGTTGTTACCACGAAATTTATAATTCCGTCTGGAATAATCATGATGGTCAGTCATTTCATTTATTTATTCATATAAAATATATATTTACATATTTATAATATAATACTTATAGACAACAATTTCAAGCTGTCATAGAACTTCTGACCGATGAAAGCTCTTGAGTGTTTAAGTTTGCATTGCATCTTGAAAAATCCTTGACTTTATATGAAGTTGAGATTTCTTTAAAGAATTTCAAGTATATTTTAATTTTACTTCGAAGAATCATATCAATTATAAGCAGCTTTACGTTCTTTTCTGAATAGCACGTGCAGAAAGTAGTGTCTACGCAGAAGGAACCTAGAGTTAAGATATTTCGTTCCCCACATTTCGCACATTTTTCGAGACATTGATAAATTGGCAAATTCATAACTCGTAAATAATATAAATTACAATATCATTCCCATAGTTTTAGAACCCACGATCATCGTTATATAGTCTAACGCTATCCCACTGAGCCACTATCGTGTAGAAAAAAGTCCATAATTTTTATGTACAGTTGTAATAAATTTACAATTAATGGATTGTACGTTGTCTCTGCTCACCATATGTTATATAGAATAAGCCAAATGAAAAATTACAGTGGAATTAGGTTTTAACAATTTACGTACGAAATTTCATTTGCATGGATATCAAAATTGGATACTCTGAAATTGAGAGATTGAAAAATAATAAAAAAAATAAATTGATAACAATTAAAACTTTTCAGTTTTAGTTTTATTTTTATTATAGAATAACAATTTTATTGACTAATCCAAGTTTTAAATTATTTTAAACACATTTTACTGTCGACTTTGTTATAAAATCTAATAAAATTAATTTGACCATGAAACTTGAAAAAATAATATGGTATCAATGAGTTTGTCTGATGATGGAATCAGATCTTGGATAATTGGAATCCTCAGTAGTAAGCGACCTGAGTTTAGGTTTTTACAATTTCTAGCTTTGCAGCACTTTCTATAACATTTGTAGCATTTGGTGTAGCTATTGCTGGTGTCTTTGTGTACGATATATGTAAATTTGTATTTTTTTTAACTATATTATTTATTGTGTTTAATCTCATCATACATTTCGTCCTCTAATGGTTGACACAGTAACAAAATCTAACATTTAAATTATGATATTGGCAAAAATACAAGGCGCTACTTAAATATATTTTTAACAAGACATGCGGCAGCGTATTCAGCAATATGTAACTTACACAAACCATTTCAAGCTACAGCCTTTCGTAACTCGTAAACCATACATACACATTTGTTAAAACCTCATTATAATGTATATTCAATTACAACAATTTAACTCAAACGGTAATTGATATATTAACATTGAAAAACCGACATTTCTGTGACTGACTCATTCACTCAACAAAAACCTAACCCACTTCTAGGTGGTCTATCAACTTGTTAGATGGTAAACTATTATATGTATATACAGGAAACATATTGAAAACTATTGTTCATCACCATCACGAAAGTATAAAATAGTTAGGTGGGAAAATTAGATCAAATTACGTAAGAATATAAAGCGATTTTAAAATAGGCTATTTTTTACCACCATGTACCAAAGAAAAAATTAAGCTAAAATTCCAATAAATAAAAGTACTACTAATTTAGTTAAGTACTACTGTGTAAATATAATAAAGCCTGTACGTACTAAACTGTTGAATGAAATCTAGAGCTTAAATTTTATCACAGAACTTGGCACCCATATAGATCTCCCATTATTTTGTAGGTGAAGTCGAGAATGATGCACTACTTAACATTTAACTTCGCTCTTATTTCACATTTATATTTTTTATGGAATTAACTATACATGTCTTACTATAAGCGCAACAGTTGTAAGCTCGATTAATTCATTACTGCAGGGAACTAATTGATTATTTTTTCGCTATGGTAACAAGACAAAACGTATTGTTGAGTTCCGCCACTCAACACTCAATATTTGGAAAATTAGGCTGTGGGGATATAACGTGAAGCTGCTTCTTTTACAACTTTAATTTAAATAATTATTACACATTTTATATAAAAATTGAGTCAACTCTCCATCAATCTTTAGTAAATAGGTGCTCTCTGTAGCAATAAGTACATACAGACATAATTACCGTTATCTATATTGAACACTAATTAGGTTCTCTGACTCTGACTGTACTCACTGTATCAGGATGCCTGCCTACAAGTGCTACTACAAAAATATTTATTTACATTGTTTTTTAAGTGCCTTGGTGTATATCGTGTAATAGCTCTACTAAATAATTGCAAATCAGAGTTTTAGTAGGGAATTATACATTTTCTAGATAAATCATGAAGGGAATATTATTCGTATTTTTTAATTTAAGTTTGAACCTTTGATCTCGCGAAGCATTTACAACTCTATGTATATTAAATTTTTTCGTAACTAAGTGACTGACATATAGTGCACAGACAAAACCACTAGACGTATAGGGGAGCACAAAGTTAGAATTTTCCATTTTCCGTTTTTAGGATCAACGCGAACCAAGTTACAGGGACGCAACGACGATCGTATTCAAGTCTTCATTTTATGAAGAGTGATTGCATAGTGGATCTCTGATGATTACGGTCAACCATGTCCCACTGTGCCGCGATGCACCATAACGGACTTGTAGCATAGGGGCATTATAGTTGTGGGTTCAATTCCTACTGGGGGGAACGAATTATGTAATATTTTCATTTCTTCGTTCCGGTGATGAGGAAAACCACGGTTAAATTCCACTGCTCAACATGCCACATGCCGCTACTCAATATCTCCAGAATTTGGTGCACAATGTGTTAATGGGAACAGGGCGTCTAAGTTCCCTCTGCCTATCCTGCTATGTGTGGGATACAGCGTGAAATTGAATAAAATAAAAAATAATAAATAAAAGATAAACATAAACTATTAATACAATATAAAAAAAGGCCTTCATATATGAACGGTTGTATAAAATCTTAGTATTGTTATCCCAGAGGACTGTAAGAGTGAATACAGAATGCAACTCTGTTTGTGTAAATATGCACTGTACTGTCCCCTGTCCCTGGTGTTTGTTATACGGTTTCTAGCGAAGTATTTGATTTTCATAAGTAACTAGTATCCCACCGTGGCTTTCGGTATAGTATTTTCGGCTTTACTCTAATGTATTATGTAACTAGTGGGCCCCGCGTAGCTTCACTCACTTGGACTATGCGAATATTTATTTAACTGTATTTAAGAAAAAAATATATAAAATAATGAATAAAAATTATAAATATATTTTTTTATTTAGAAATCGATTATCATAAAGCTAACACTAAATGTTAAAAAGAAGCTTGCCAGAATTCAAAAGTAAAAACTGTATTTAAATCGTTTAAGCCGAACAGACGAACAGACGAACAGATGAACAGATGGACAGACGAACAGACGAACACACTAAAAAAATAAAAAAAATAGTCCCGCTGAGTTTCTTGCACCGGTTCTTCTCAGGTCTGAGGCATTAACTTTAGTGAACTGGTGGTAAATTATTTGACATTAAAAAAATGAAGCATGTAACTTTTTATTTTGAATAAAAAGATTTGACTTTGACAGACGATCAGACGAACAACAATTAAGACAGATAAAAATTTTAAAAAATCATTTATTTTGAGTTTCATTACACTAATAAATGCCCACAGTAATAGTCTTTTTGATATACATATATATCTTCCATGTATAGACTTCGATCAGTTACGATTTTGTTGCCAATTTCTTTTTACTAAATGGTTTTGCGGTTCGCTGTCCTAAAAATTTATGAAACAAGGAAGCTGAGTGTAATGAATTTGTTGACTGAGTAAAATATTTACCGTTTTTAGGGTTCCAAACGTCAAAAGAACAAATATGTATCACTAAGGGAGCGTTTTTTTATCCGTCAGTGTAACAGGCTGAAATTAAAAACTGAAAGCTAAAACCTAAAATTGGCAATGAACCCTCGGTGGCCGATTCCGACTTGCAATTGACTGGTTTTTATTTCCTCAACGTTTCGCATTAACCACATAGTAACTACTTAAAACTAACTATACTTATATTACAAAACAAAAGAATTTTCTTTGCTTCAACGTGCCAACATCAGGAAGTAATTCCGGAGATTAGCGATTGCAATTGAAAAATTATATTTGTTTACGATAGTCCATTTACAGAATAAGGCTATGGGCTATATTAAATTAAAATTATATATTCAATGAATATTTTGGTCAGAGTTACATTAGATACTTAGAGTGTGTCTCATATCATATTCAAATCTTATTTTTTATCATTTGAGTGGTAAAGCGGCAGGTATCAACTGGTACGACTATATAATGATTTTATTTAGCAAATCACTCAGGGTTACGCAACCAGTACAGTGGAAATTGGTGAGCATTGAAGCGTGTACGCAATTATTGGATCGGACGTTGCACGAGGTTGCGGTGGCGCCACGCGTAAACATAAACATATCCATTATGTTGATGTATATAGGTATTAATATATTGATTGAATTTTATCTTTGTTTATATCATTTTAATATTTTTTAGGTAACTGATAGAGTTTAGTGACTCATCAATTAAATTAGCTAATAAAACAATTTTCCAATAAATAAAATGTGTATTAGTGGCCAATTTCAACGTCGTGTAAGTTGTATGGCTTATTAATGAGTATATTTAAGCATTGTTTGACAATTTTAAAATATTCTAATTCTATTATATTCAATGTAAACTGAAAGAGCAGGTTATTCCATATAACAAAGCTTTTAACTAACCAACTTTAGAAAATCGTGATGTCTAACACCAGGACGTCATTAGCATCTAAGTCAAAGTGCGTTAATCCGGCTCGAAGGACCAAATTAATGAGCCGAATTTCACCGGCCCTTGTTTCTCTACTTGGGTTCGAGCGTTGAGGATTTCGGATGTAATTAAATTAATTTTATGAATAGGTAAATTAATTTTGTAAAGTGTTTGGAGTTGTGACTGGCAGTTCTAGTGGGGATGTTTATTTTTAAAATGTTAGGTGACAGATTAAACATATATTGTAGGGATAATATGTATATGTCTCCGCAATCCTTAATGTGGGTATACTCGTATAATTATACTGTCGATATACTTATTTCAATTGCTTTTACTAAGAATGATTTCATTGTACTGTAGTTACTTTGAATTCTACTATGTTATGCCGTTATTATAAGTTTAATTAACTAAAAAATATTGGATTATGTTTTTAAATATTACTTTGAATTCAGAAATAAAATAAGAGTGAATAAAATACTGTGAATATTAAATTAATAGTTTTGTATTTATCACCTACCGATCACGCCACTATATGACGCGATAGCGTCATTAATTCTCATTCTACCTTACAACTTATTTGTTGGCGATCGTATAAAAGACCCCACGGACATTGTACAGCCAGTCTTGGCGCTGGTGTGGTTCGGAGCACTACTCGTGCTCTGCCACTGGCTAACCTCGACTATTTGGACAATTAATTGTTTGTTTAATTAATTGTTATTTTAATTATAAACGTGGTTAAGACCTATTTATAATTATCTACGTGAAGTCTTGGCTCTGGTGTGGCTAGGAGTGGGTACAACTAGGGTGGGTAAAGTGCAACTGACTGTTCATAACAGCTGAATTATTAAATTCAATAATAAATAAAATAATTAGTGTGTTTTTGCAAAGATATGCTAATGTGATTAACATTACCCATCAGAAATAAGAATCCTACATAAATTCTCTTTTTTACTTTCACTTTCCTGTTTTTTCAAAAATATGGAGTCAATCAAGGAGTCAACTGCATTAACTGATTTATTCACAACAAAAATGAATGAATTTCAACATGTCTTGCACAAGACAGCTTCACCAGTCTCAAAATCTTTATTAGCAGCTGAATTCTATCAATTAATGAGACCTAATTTTTCCTCTTCCAGCATAAAATCTTCATATCGTTTGGGTAAATATGCTGAAAAGCCAAGGCCTGTAGTAGTAAAATTTGCACATGTATCGACACAGGACATGGTTTGGTTTGCCAAAGGTAAATTAAAAGGCAGCGGTATCACTCAATCCGAGTACCTCACTAAAGAACGTCACAAAGCATTCTTAGAGGCAAGACAGCGATTCGGGGTTAATAAACCATATCATAGGCCCGGACGGGTCCCAACACCAAGTTGAAACCAAAGCAAAANAAAGTGGGGAACGGAGTATCTTAACACTAGGTTCCCTCTGCCTACCCTGCTGTGTGCGGGATACAGCGTGAAGCTAATTTAATTATTTCTATATTACTTTTGTTGACTTTATTGTAACCGTAGTTCGATTTATCGTTTAATACCAGTTTACCCTCATATTTTATTATTGTTATCTGTTTTTTTGACTACTCAATTTAAGGAAACATTATTTTTAATTTTATTTTTAAGATATGTAGTTAACTTTTATTGAAACGTTATATTATTTTTTGTGTGTATTAGTTGTTATTCTTATAATTATACTAGCCATCAAAATATCACAGATAATGCGAATTTACAACTCTTTACACTATAAAAAAACGGCGGAACGAACCTAGTGTTAAGACACTCTTTTCTTAACTTTTCTCCCAATTTTCGAAATATACATGCGTGTTGAATAACGTAACTAAACGTTTATATAATACTGTATTTTTATTGTTTCTCAACTAAAAATAGTATATTAATTATGCGTTCATTTAAAAGTTTATGTAAAATGGACACGACGCCATTAGCATCTAAATCAAAGGACGCTAATCCTCCCACAGATTAACGAGCTAGAAAATTTTCTTCTTTGATGTCACACTGAGCTGTTTATATTTGGGATATAATTATATTATAATACTTATTTAATATAAATATTATTTTAAGTATATTATAAATGAAATTCATTATTAAAAGTTAGGTTAGTTAATAAAAAAGACATAATAAAGACATATGTCAATGTGACTTCGTTTTGAAGTATTTGACTATACTCATCAGTTATAAGTTTCAATTGGAAATGATTTACATTAAAGTTATTTCATTTCTACAAATACAATGCCTCCAGACTACAATGCCTCCAGACTTCGGCCGAAAGTGGGGAATGGAATGTCTTTACACTAGGTATCCTCTGCCTACCCTGCTGTGTCAGGGATACAGCGTGAAGCTGTAATGTCTCTAATTTGGGAGAATAGTCAAAAACGGAGTATCGAATTTTTACTTCTTTTTTATTAAAATTAAGTACATAATTGTCAGCTTATGATCGTATATTAACTTTGGTTTCGGTATTAAGGAAATTGCTACTCTCTCTCATATTACGTTTATTTTTTGCCGACGACGATAGAAAAAGATTAAAAATAAAACAATTTATAATGTTCCTCGATGCCAATCATAAGCACAGGGGTACAAGCTTATGACCCTTATTTGAACCCTTAGGGGGTGAATTCTTAAAAAGCATGAAACATGTGTTCAATGAAATATTTTTAAGAGTCTGAATTTCAAATTTTATAAAAATCGGTACAGATTAAAATTTTTTTCCATACAAACTTTCAACCCCTATTTCATCCCTTTAGGGTTAAAATTTTTCAAATTCCCTTCTTAGTGGATGTCCAGAATATGAAAATAAACATCTGCGCAAAGTTCACGTTTCTACCATCAGCGGTTACGGCTCTGCGTGCGTCTTACCTCAATAAGTCGGCACAAGTCCTTTTATATATATATATAGATTCTATTAGAAACATATGATATTCTAACAGTAAATTCCATAAATTTAAACTTCCATAAATTTTCAAAGACGTTTGAAACCACATTTTCTTAGATAACATGATGAAACGCTTAATATAGACTTGACATTATTCATTTTCGAACGTTCAAGAGGATATTGCTTCTATCAAGCTCTATTGAATATCTATGACGTTTCTCTTATAATTTTGGGTTTCTTATTATAAAATATGATAATTATTATAAAGCTCTATGACATACTATGTTATGTTAGTCGTTAGCCGGAGTTTCAATTGCAAGGACTTTAAGGAAATTTGGCATGTAGGTAGGTTACACCTACACAGGGAGTGTAGGTGTAACCTACCTACATGCCAAAATTTAACATTCTAAGTCCTGTAGTTTCATCGTTGCGTTGTCACTGGCAGTCACCTAGTAATGGAAGGCCTATCACCCTGAACATCTTCAACTAAGGTGGCATTTCATTATTTCTTATAGTGGAGCTGTTATACTTCATCGTCGGTGATTCCAGATCATCAGTTTTAATAAACAAAACAACTTTTTTTTGGGCGACATTTGATTATTTTATATAGTTTATGTCGATAACGGCCCTTTCAAATTTTTCATCAGATGTTCCAGATTTTTTATTTTAATATATATTTATTAAAAGTGCTTATCATGCTCAACTTGTTTTGATGGCATTTCATTATTTCATCAGGTGTACGAGTCTTCAAAACCAAATACAGCCTAGATCGTGCCCAGGTCTAGTAGCTACATAAGAAATAAAGTTAATTTGTTCGTTTATTTAAATCTGTCCAGTAATTACAAATATAAAAAAAATAGACGAACACACAAACAGACGAATAGTACAAAAATTTTAAAAAGTGTAGATTCGTATCGTATTTTATTAGTGTTTTTAATTTCCTTTACATTGTTTTTTATATATTCAATGTATAGAGTATTTTTTACTGTATTATCATAATGTAGATATAAACAAAAACTTCAAATAGATCTATATAACCAAAAAAATAAATAAACATATTCAGCTCCAAATAAAGGGAGAGACGCATCACTCATTCATTCGGACGGTAAAAGAAAACAAAACCCGCTCGGTCGTGACATGCATTAATCTTGCCTGTGACGACTGGATTAGGGTCCTACTTAGAGCAAAGATATTTGGAAAGGCCACATTTAATGTGTGATTAATATTAGGTATTTCTAATATTTTATATATTAAATATTGATTTGTTTTCCATATTTATAACTAGATTTTTCCAGTGAATTCGTTCCCACAGTAAAATAGAATAAATAAAATAAAAATAAAATAGTAAAATAGAAATAACTGTAAATGAAACACGACATATTCTAAGAACCCGAAGTAGCTGCGACCACAGGTACAGCGAGTTTTATCGAAATGAACAAAAGATCTATCTAAGAAGTAAAATCAATTAATATTTGCAATTTTCAGCCCTGGTGGTTATGTTTAGATGTAAAATTTTAATTTTATATTTAAAGAAAAATTAAACATAGCAGCTAATTACAAGAAAATAAACTATATTTTATATATTACACAAATGTAATAGTTTACAAAGATACAAATAAAATATAAAAACAAAATGAAGAAGAAAATATTTGTTTTTAGTTTCACGCATCCCCTAACCGAGAATTAAACCCACAATGTTCCATCACACCATATAGATGTTAAGAAAATTTATAAACTAATCATATAATTCCTATATAACCCTTGTCTTCCTTCTGAATTACGTCCACGAAGGTCGTAACGTTGCTTTACTGGCAGTACGTAATACTCGACTGACACGGTGACATTCTGACGGATGGCGCTATATCTAAATCGAATTCAGTAGAGCTATGAGGATTATATGAAACTTTAGATTTATGTATAAGTAAATGGTAGTGGATTTAGTTAACGAAGCTTTTATAGTACACTGGCACAAACTTTGACTTAAAATGCGGTGTGTGGCTGTGAGTTCGATTTCCATTCGAGGGATAAATTATTTTTCTTGCATCGTTTTGGTCACAAGACAAAGCACTATATTGAGTCCCGCCGCTCACCACGCAATACCCTGAAAATTGACGAACGAGGTGGAACGAAGTATTTTGATAGTAGGAACCCCTTGCCTATTGTGTTTTAAGCGAGATACAGCGTGAAGCTAAAAAAGAAAAAAAGTTCTAGAGATAATTAGTTAGAAGTTTACAAAGGCTTAGAAAAGGTAAAAGTTTAGCAAAAGCTTTTTGGAAGAATTAGGACGTATTTTCAGTATTCGCGTGTAGAGTTATATCTCTTGACATTAATCTTTCTGTCGTTACATTTTAGTTATAGCTAGTAATTCGGTTGGACTATACTAATAGTATATTATGTAGGTATAATCATATGAGACTTCCTCTTGTTTCACTTTATCCATTAGGGAAAGCAACGTCAAAATCGTCCTGCAGTTTGATAGACCTCAGTGTATATCAGTAGGAAGCGTTTTTTCTACATAACACTAAAATTTCTGTATGTTAATAAATTTAAATTTACCGAAAAACGCTAAATTATTGATTTTTTTTTGTTTACTAAGTATGAAATAACATTTTAAAAACGTTAAAAATTTATAGATCCAATTGTTTTAGCTGAATTAGCCAGGATGAGAGAACCAATATGAATATTATGTTACGTAATAGGTATACATATAATATGCTGTTTACAGGGAGGTAGTCAGCTCTCTCTGTAGATACTACGGTAGGAAACTCTATTAATAAATACGTCAGAGTGAATATTTTATACGTTCTGAACTGTTATATTAGAACAAAAGAATTTTAAAGCTATTATACTTAGTTTTAATTTTTTATCTTGCATACAGCAGGGCAGGCAGGGAGAACATAGTGACAGTCATGATTAAGACATTCCTTCCATTTTTTTAATTTATATACATTTATATACATATAATAGCTTTTCTAAATTGTAAAAAGTTAATTTTTAAATAAGAATCGTTCGATTGTAAGTAGTATTATTAGTGGTATTAGTTACACATTAGGCAGGATCAATCAAGGTACGTGTGGAGGATTACTCAACGTCTAATATGTAGGAGATAACAAGGTCTGAGTGCTTACCGTTTAGTTCGTATTTCCGATTAGCGATTGGCTCAATTTTAGTTTAGAGATTGATTGGAAATTTGCAGTGGTGATACTATGTCTATGTATTTTATGAAAATTAATTATTCTACATTGTGGGTTGACTGGAATATATTCGACTTTGAATTTCACTTATATTTCTACTATTTTCAATATGATATCTGTGATATCTTTAAAAAACTTTTAAAATAATAGTTTTGTAATAAACTTATGATTTCTTAAATAAATAATAAATAGTAGATTTGAAGTAAATTTATTAATTTTTTTACAATTTCACATTTTTCTTTTCTAAGTTTGGAATAACACTTTAAAAATATTAAAAAAAATCACATTTTTTCGAACACGGCAAGGTAGGTAGGAAGAACATAGTTTCAAGACATTCCGTTCTCGACTTTCTGCAATCAATCTAATTTTACTTTATTTTGCCCGAACAGCAAACTGATAAATTATTTTTTAACAATAAAAACCAAATTCAAACAGTAATTAAAAAAATACTTAGTTTAAAGTAAAATCTATTTTATTTAGAAAACGTATAAAAGTTTGAACGTAGCGGGACTCGAACCCGCGCCTTCTGGAAACCGACCAGGTCGGTCCTGGTCGGTTTCCAGGAGGCGCGGGTTCGAGTCCCGCTACGTTCAAACTTTTATACGTTTTCTAAATAAATATTTTTCTTTCCTAAGTGTGGAATAACACTTTAAAAAATGTTTTAAAAAAATCTATTTTGATTTAGTATACAACAAAAATAATTAAGTAAGTATTTTATAATTTTGTAGTCGGTGCCAAATAAAATAAACAGGCTTAGTAAGGTTGTTGTACCATTAGCTTGACCTCCTCCTTTTACAGAATATTTTACTACTCCCAATAGGAATCGAACCCAAAACCACCGCGTTAACAATCAGATTCTCACTCCACTCAATCAGTACTTTTTAATATTATTTCTCTACATATATACGACTATATCTTATATCTCTAATATTTTTTTCTATACTAACCTGAGACTAGGCACATCAGACACTGGTACACCATCTTCAGTGAGCCAAGTAATCGTTGGTGTAGGTCCGCCATGAGCTGCACAGGAAACACTGGCTCCAGTACTATTGGAGAAGGACAGCCGTGGTGGAGGCTCCATTAGGAAGATTAACTGACTGTGACATGATGACACTGAAACAAAAAGAGTAAGTTAATATATTTAATTTAAAAATAATAAGATTTTACCAGATACAATATTAGTAAGTTCAATATGGATTACTCGATGAGATATAAAAAACTAGAAGCAATAAAACATATTTTATTCTAAAAAAATAAGAATCTTATGTTGCAGGTGGCAATAATACGAATTACGTCATGGTAGCATGAATAACAAGGTAGCTAGACGGTACCCAGTGTTAAGAGACTTCGTTTACTACTTTTTGCCCTATTTACGAGACTTTGTGTATTGAGTGGCGGGACTTAACACCGCGCCTTGTATGGCAGCCAGACGCTATCTTACTAAGCCACGCCAATCACGCTGGCATTACTATAATATTACATTTCTAATATTACAAAGCAATTTACTTTAAATAGTTCACCGTCATCATAATCGTGAATAAACCGCGATATACAAGCGCAAACTATTACAGAAAATTATACGAGAACAACAATTTCATACATCGACACACGCGGGGATTGGTGGGAAAGGCTTGAAAGCAATTACGCAACTTTATTAGTATGACGCTACGATATAATAAACTTAAGATATATATCTTATATCTTATAATATATTAAAGGTAAATTTTCTCTTAATATTATTTGTTTTCGAATGGTGACCATGAAACGGATGGTGCTCAGTGGGCAGGCACTGTGCCAGGTGACTGAAGATCTGATCAAGATCGTCAGGAGCCGCTAGACGCAGGTAACAAAGAACCGATCGCCATGGAGATCTTTGGGGAAGGCTTTTGTCCAGCAGGGGCCATGAAAGGCTAACATGATGATATAATGATGATGATTTTAATATTATTCCTCGATTAAAATTTAAATCTACAATCATCAGTTCTCAATAAAGTTTGAAACAGATTTGTTTTAAGTGTTATCGTCAGTTTCTTATCAGTCCTTAATTCTGTCACAAATTCAGAGTACAAACTCTTTGTGTGTCGAATTTTATCTTTATTGTTTTTGTCATTTCAACTTGATTGACAACAACATTAAAAATTAGAACCCGAACTTACTTAGATTTTATGTCAGAGATAAACAACAAACTCAGTAAAGAAAAATAGTAAGCACAACATTAGCTTCTTTAAGGAAAATATGAGCTCAGTTTGCTAGAATGAAAAAAGTTAGAAAATCTTTCTGGTGCATTGTAGATGCCTTATACATAAATATAATAAATAAATCAGCTTCACGCTGTATCCCGCACACTGCAGGGTAGGCAGAGGGAACCTTGTGTTAAGACACTCCGTTCCCCAATTTCTGCCGAATTCTGGAAGCAGTGCGTATTGAGTGGCAGAACTCAACGTCGCGCTTAACCTCGACACCAGAGCGAAGAAATGGAAATATAAATTTAAGTAAATATTTCATTTCCTCGAGTGGGGATCGAACCCACAACAGTTTTACAGTCACACTTTGTGCCGCTGCGCCATGACTGGCCTCACTGACCTTATACATCTATACATATAATATATGTATAGATGTATACTGACCTGTATAAATTTAAAACCTATTATCTCGATATCCAAACTATTAAGGCAGTGTAAAATAGCCTATATCCTTCTTCAATTAAATTAAATATCCAACACAAAAGATTTTTTTTATTTTGAACCAATAGTTTTTGAGACAAGAGCGTTTAACCAAGCTATAAAATATTAACTATAGATATAAATAACTTTTAAGTAGCGTACAATACTATAGAATTGAGATTAAAGTGATAAAATATTAAACGCTACAGTTTACGATGAAACTGATTAAAGGGAACTTTATCTGTATCTTTTGTTAGCGATCACAAAACTTTTCTTTACAACGACTGACGACTCAAGTGGAATTTCAGTTCAGTTGAGAATAATTCAAATGCTTTGTCATTACATTTCTTACTTATTAAATTAGTCCATTTTTTATGAAAGTTTTTGCTTAAATCAAGTTTTTGTTATTTAAATTACATTTCTTATATATGTACATATATTTGTCAAAATATTGTAAAATATTAAATCTGTAAAATATTGAATCTTCTAGATACTTCATAATCAATTAGAATATATCTATAAGTCCTCACTCGCTAAATATTATTTTAATATTTTTCAATGGGAAAGTTTTGTAAAACATTGACCATTTTTTGACTGATTAGGAAAAGGATATTATAAATTGAGGTCATCGTGGCGCAGTAGAAAATCTTCTAAATGAGAACGCGATGGTTGTGGACTCGATCCCACTCGAGGAAATAAATTTTTTATTTACATTAATATTTTCATTTCTTTGCTCTGGTGTCGAGGCAAAGCGCGGCGTTGAGTTCCGCCACTCAATATGCAATGACTCCAGAACTCGGCGGAAAGTGAGGAACGGAGTGTCACACTTTGTGCCCCTGCGCCACGACTGGCTGACTATAGATATACATTATTTACTATTTTAACTTAATACAACTTTATATATGTAACTATTTTCATTTTCTATAATTGAAATAAATAGTCGCAACCGAAGGACACGAACGGATCTGACATTTGATAAACTTTACAGAGCAGCGGTCTACAAACTATTTTAATACAAAACTTGTGTTGTTGGAACATTTTCATACGACCAATGAAAAGTTTCGTTTGAAATTTATAAACAAAAATATTTTATACATTTAGACTCTTTAAAATTAAAAGTAGTTTTTGTTATTTGAAATTGAGTGGCGCAGAGGCACAGCGTCTGACTGTTAGTGTGCTAACTGTAAGTTCGATTCCCACGGGGAAATTAATTATTTTATTTCCTCCCTCTGGTATTTTAATTAAATTTAAAACTATAAAATTATGAAAATACTATGATAAATACTATATGATAATATCAGTAATAAATAATAATTAAATTCAGTTCTTTGCTCACGCGTTTTATTCACAAATCATTTTACAAATAAATAATTATCATAATAATTGAGGCCGGTCGTGGCGCAGCGGCACGAGGTGTGACTGCAAAACCGACTGGTTGTGGGTTCGATCCCCACTCGAGGAGATGAAATATTTACTTAAATTTATATTTCCATTTCTTCGCTCTGGTGTCGAGGTTAAGCGCGGCGTTGAGTTCTGCCACTCAACACGCAATGCCTCCAGAATTCGGCAGAAAGTGGGGAACGGAGTGTCTTAACACTAGGTTCCCTCTGCCTACCCTGCTGTGTGCGGGATACAGCGTGAAGCTAATAAAAAAAAAATAATTATTATAATTACTTATTACAATATAATTCAATAATTATAGCCACTGTACTAAATTATATTTAAAAGAAATAATAACATTATTAATATTTTTAATTTTGGAAAATATATTATATAATAATATTGGAAAAGGAAAAGGGCGGATAAGCTTAAGGAAGTTTAAATCCTTGTGTATATAGTAGTGTCCGTCTGTCTTGTACAGGTGTGTGATGCTATTTTATGTACTAGTGTCGGTGTATGTAATTGTTGTTGTTCGCTTATTTGTCTTACACTATGACACAATAAAATACAGCCAGGCGTCACTATAGCTGACATAATATGAGGCCAGTCGTGGCGCAGGGGCACAAAGTGTGACTGTAAACCGACTGGTTGTGGGTTCGATCGATTCGACAAGCGCGGCGTTGAGTTCTGCCACTGAACACGCAATACCTCCAGAATACGGCAGAAAGTGGGGAACGGGGTGTCTTAACACTAGGTTCCCTCTGCCTACCCTGCACTGTACGGGATACAGCGTGAAGCTGATAACTAAAGCGAAACGCTTTAGTAATATTGATTTCTGCTGCTGAGTTTATTCCACTAACTCTTGTCGACATTTAGGTTCTTTACTGAATTTAATTATTATATCTATAATAATCTGAATCTATATAAATAGCTGCAGGGCGTGGTACTGTGGGTGTATTACCGCGACGGTTCTGTTTCAAAGCGGTATTACTATTATAGCATAACATGAATATACAATTATATATGTAATGAAAAAAACTTAAAACATATGATTTTACAAACATGTTCTGGCAGATTATTTTTTAATACCTTTTTTTAACATTTTTAAAATGTTATTTCACACTTTTTTTTAGAAAACGTATAGACAAAATCATGGATTCAATTTTAAATACTAGTCGAATCTATCACCGATAATGTCTTACAAAAGTACCTAAATAGTATTATGTACGTCACCTATTACTTTGTCATGTCGAAGTTGCTCGAGCACTTTAACAGCTCTAGACTTACAAGTTTAAGGCATTACCGTAGATTGCATTCTATTGAGCATAATTTGAGTTGCTTAACTTAATTTAAAGATACTATGTTATGTATGGAGGCTGTCGGGGTACACAGTAGCACAGGATTAGACTTTAAACGAAACGGCTTTGCCTCGAAACCAGAGCGAAAATTAAAAAAAATAAATACATCAGCTTCACGCAGTATCCCGCACACAGTAGGGTAGGCAGAGGAAACCTAGTGATAAGACACTCCGTTTCCCACTTTCCGCTAAGTTCTGAAGGCATTGCGTGTTGAGTGGCGGAAATCAACGTCGCGCTTTGCCTCGACACCAGAGCGAAGAAATGAAAATATAAATGTAAATAAATATTTCTTTTCTTCAACTGGAGATTGAATCCACAACCAGTCGATTTACAATCACAGTTTGTGCCCCTGCGCCACAACCGGCATCAATATTACACTTTTTTAACGATTATTACATTTAACACATGTAAACTACTCGTATTTATACTGATTAAACCATTCTAAAGAAAAGGTCTTTAAGTACATATCACGTGTACTAGTGTATCTATTATCCCTTGAGCAGTTTAAGCGAGATTATTAAAATTCCAAGCGGCTTTCCAAATTAATTGTTCAATGTTCAAGCCCATCCCACCGTCCCGTCTCGACCGCTTTTGATGTCGCCACCCTATAAACTAAGTTGGCAAACTTCGAATTAGTGAAATTAAATTGTTTTAGGCAGCCGTCTGGTTTAGTGGTGGTAGTTCATTACTTAGGGATCGCAGCTTCAAGTTGTAGTTTATAATAATATGATTTTGTGTATAATAATTTATTTTGTGATGGATTTAATAAATTTGTTACTTACTAGCGATGTTTAAGGTCGATTCCAACAAAATATTTACATTAAAAAATATTCTATTTAAATATCTATAATAATATAGTAAAATGGAAAAAAATATAATAAAATAGAGATAAAATAAATAATTTTTCAAATATATATTATAATAAAATGTACAAGAGCATCACGCACCTGTAAAATAGAAACTAATAGTACACTATATGAAACGTCTCCACTCTGTATTATGAACGGAGTTGATTGCCTCTTGAGCCTGGGGCGGGAGTAATTTCATTTTATTAAGCTCTGTGATATTGTTATAGCATTGGGGTGTAGTGAAAAGACTAAACAATTTCTTTGAATTCTTAAATTAAAAGTGTACTACTCTCTTGCTTAAAATAAACAAAAGATACAGCTCTTTTGTGTCTTTTGTTTATTTTAATAAATTTCCCTTAATAGAGAAAGGTTATAGGCTATGTTTATCCCGTTATTTGTATCGATGTAATCCACAACCTAACAGTACCAGTAGTCAGTATTAGTTTGGGCACTTAGAATGTGTTGTAATATGTCAAACAGAAATAAATGTATCCCGCACAAAGCAGGGTTAGCATAGGGAACCTGCGAACCTAACGATAAGTCACTATTCGTCACGTTCCTATTAAGAGTTTTCCGTTCCCCACTTTCCGCTGAATTCTGGAGGTATTGCATGCTGAGATGCGGAACTCAACACCACGCTTTGCCTCGTTGCCAGAGCACAATCTCTTGCGTTTACACTTGCACAGTTGCGCTCTTGCGCCACGACCCCTATCCTGGCAGGAGCACGAGCTATTTATATCTTATCCTGGCAGGAGCTATTTATATAGTCTTAAGTCCTAAATGTAATATTTCTTCACGTTTAGTTCAAGTCTCTTAGTCGCTAACTTCTTAAGATTAAACTTGTCGCTAAGCTGTATATCATCCTGTTAAAAAACTGATAAAATCTTTTAAACATTCCTTTACTTAAGCTAGAACTTAAGTTAGAAAAATAAAGGAGCTTCACGCTTTTTCTTGTCTAGCATGATGATGGAGAAGATTTCCTTCGATAGTGAAGATACTCCGTTCCCAAGTACTTGGGTACCTAGTGGTCCTAGTACCTGGGTGGGCCTGGACCTTTGAACAGATATGTTTATGTAAAGACTTTTTATTTTATATTTCAGATTAATTTTTATGTCAGAAAAATTTCTGGAGTGGACACAAGATTATTCGGAAGTGGGCGCCACTCACTTGACCCCCTCTCTTTCTATGCAAGTACAGCCCAATTTTTCGAGATTACCTTTTAAGTAGTGGAACTCAACGCCGCACATTGTTTACCAAAGCTAAGACATGGAAATAAATGAAAAAATAAATAAATAAATCCTCCGTATGAGGATCGCACCCACAACCACTGCGTAAGAAAGACATCCAATATTTTAATATTTTACTTTTATATAATTTATTATATAAAAGTACTGTATCTATTATATTATATAAAAGTAGCTGGCACTAGCAAAGACTTATAACGTAAGCTCTAAGCCTTCATATAAGATATTAAGCTTCGATCTACGAACTTAACAGTATCGTATGAGGAATCTTAATTGTGTAACTGCTTGTGAGGATTACGCTTTATATTTTACACGGTTGATAATAAAGTTAGGTAACTAGAAAATTATGATATTGATCTTTTCATAATAATAGGTAGGTAGAGAAATTAATTCTGAGTAAAAATATTGTAACCATTTCGTTCTTTATAAGATTTTGTTAGATCGCGTAACCTAACGCTGCGCTTTGTCAAATGAGTTGGATAGAATAATAATATAAATTCTGAAGGAGCTGGTATTAAAGAAATAAAGATATTAATTACTAGTTTTAAGTGAAACGCATTTAGGTGTGCTGGTTACATGATAACTTTGCTTTTAAAAAAGTAATGTAGACTAAAAATAATTCTAATAAATGAACTCGTGGCTTGGTTTCAAATAACTGCTCTATTTTTCTAATACTCATGAAACACTCATTTTTGACGTTGAAACGAAAGGGATAAGCCATAACTGACGAACTTTGTTAATAACAAAGTAACCCGTGGCTTAACCCTTTTACCCTAAACGTTGCTTAGTTGTACGCTTTGAGTAATCTTTTATATGAAGTATTTGTTATGTCAATGTGAATATTTGATGATTTTTTTGTATCCCATTTATAGACGGAAAAGCGGAGGGAACCTATTGACTAGACACTCCTTTCCCCATTTCCCTTTCAATTTTCTAGACATTGTAGGTCGAGCGATGTTTCACCTCTCAATAATGCCATTGTCCTGTTACCCGAGGGAGGAAAATAATTCTTATTCTTATATGGGAATCGAACTCAGAACCGTTGTTTATAATCTTAGTACTCAATTTCATAAATATTTCTCCATATAATATGATAAGCTATTATAGTTACAGTAGTTATTACATACAATATACATATAATAAGACTATAATTTATATAACAATCAAGCCATATAAATAATATAAGATAAAGCGCTTGATCCTCGGGTCACGCGTTCAAGTTATGAAGGAATTATTAACAATAGCCTCTTCCGGTTATTGTCTATTATATTAAGAAGTCATAGTATACGTTTGAGATACAATGTTGTTCTAATAAACAAAATAATATTAATATTTATACAGAGTGTATCTGTCTTCATCACCACTTTAAATCAAAAGCACACTTTAACTACCCTATAAAAGCCTGATATAATTAAGACAAAAGAAAAATTGAAAAAGTGTGGTTTTCAAACAAAATAATTAATAAAGTTATCGTTGTAAAATAAAACACCATTTCTTAAGAACGACGCACACGGACACACATCTATTAAATGACAACGTCACACACGCCTAATTCAAGAAATCGAGTCTCAGGTATTGGCGGTGAAGTTGAACGTTACTCGTTCGGTATGTTTTTTGAGAATGAAAGTGGCAGATCGGCAACGCTCAGAGTAATTTTGGAGTAGTAGGTGTTTACGTTATTGGTATCTATTAGTAACTGCGTTACACATCATACAATATGAATACAAATCGTAAAATAAAAAAATATCCTACGTATAAACTGTTGGCGAATCTTGATATTTTTTAGGCATGAGTTTGAAATATTTTTCTTTACATACTGCTCTGGTAAAAGGAGCGTAGACGCTTTCACTCTGCATTGACGGCGATTATATATATATATATATATATATATATATATATATATNATATATATATATATATATATATATCCGTTGGAATTTCGAGAAGTCTTCTCTTAGAGGACTTTCTTGCCTACACTCTCTCACCTATCTCCGCGCTAAAATCTAAGAATCTAAGATTTAATTTAAAGGTTCGTTATTTGTTAGTCAATCAGAAACGGAATTGTTTTATATATATTATGCACAATAATTTTTTTAAATAATTATGTACTTAAAATATTGATTCTACTTTTTCTTAATTTTTAGGGTTCCGTATCTCGAAATGAAAAAACAAAATCTTTATAGGACTACTTTGTTCTCCGTCCTCTCTCTCCATCCCTCTGAGAAGACCCTTTTTCTCGGGAAGGCGTGGAGGTATCGAGCTAAAAATTATATCAAATACTCAGGTCTTCTTAAGGTCTCTTGGAGCTGTGAAGAAATCAAATTTCTAATCCAACCTAATCAAAAGAAACAGCCATTGATGTCGCAAATTTTCGAAACTCGCAAGGGAATCAAAACCTACAGTGTACTTACGTGGACTCAGAATTTTAAAATTTGATACGAAGCAATGTCTTATAGCACAGATAAACAAAAACTTATGGAAACAGAAAAAATATTGCATACTTATATTTGTAGGTTATTTCATACATAAGGAACGTTTATGCCCGCAAACTTAACTTTGTCTACTTTTATAGTTCTACAGTGCACTTCCTACCTTGTGACCTATCACCCTGAAATTGATACGGAAGCCTCGGTGGGCGAGTCGGACTTGTACTTAATCAGTATTTTTTATACATCGTCTTAATTTTTTATTTGATTTTTTTTTATTTTTAGGGACATGATGTTAAGACTCTCCCCACTTTCCACCTAATTTTAGAGACATTATGTTGATTGGAGATACTCAACGGCGTATTTATTTTGTTACCAGAACGAGAAAATATAAATAATACTCGTACATTCTCCTGAGTGAGAATCGAATCTACAACCGTCACATTTTATAGTCTAATACTGTGGCGACGCATCACAACGGCCTAAATGTAATCTAAATAATGAACATAGCCTAGATTCTGAATTTATCATACCTAAATAAAAGAAAATATTTTAAATTCTTACACTTCACATTTATATCTGAGAAACATTTCAAGGCGTTTCAAAAATGTAGAGTATTCTTATTTTTAGTGAAGCGTTCTTGAAGTCATTAGCGCTTGAGAGCTTAGCTGCAAGCTTGTCACTACTACGACGGTAGCTCTCAGTTACTTTAAATGGATTTACGATGAGGAAGTCTATGGGATTAGATTTTATTTGAAGTAAATAGGTAATATTTCTAACTTTTTTTAGCTTTCCGCTGTATCTCGCATACAGCAGGGTAGTCAGAGGAAATATAATGTTAAGACACTGCATTTCCCACTGGCCGCCCAACTTTCAAGATATTGTATTTTAAATTGAGGAACTAGAGGCCGCATTTTGTATTGTTATCAGAGCGAGGAAATCAAAATAAATTGTTTCCTGAACGGGAATCGAACCCACAGCCGTCGTGTTTACAGTCAGACACTCCCTCTGTACTTCAACAGCCTTAAAGGGAGAATATTTCCCATAAATAACCAAACATGAAACCGTCGATCATTAAGACTCTACCTTAATGTAGACATCTTCAACAAAGTCATAAAAGAGACTTAATTTTATAACTTCTTAGAGACAGTCTCTATAAAACAGTCGCTAAACGATGCAGTTTCAAAAATAATAAAATATAAGGGTCGTGTTCATAAAACGATCATATAATTAAACGCTACGCCTACACGACGGTGACGAAGTCGTTAAAATGTTAATGCTTTTATCTGTGATATATTTTATATATGGTATAAAACGTATATAGTTGAGCTATTTATAGTTATTAATAATTAATTGTCTTTTTATAGCTTAATGCTGTATCCCGTATATAGCAGGATGGGCAGAGGGAACCTAGTGTTAGAACATTCCGTTACCCACGCACCACCCATGTTTCGAGACGTTGTCTGGTGGAATTTTTATTTTGTTACTAAAGTGACGAAATGAAAATAATTCATTCCCTATTGTGGGAATCGGATACATAATCATTGCGTTTATAGTAACAAGCTGTACCACTGCGCCATAACGGCTTCCCTTAATAGTTAGTATAGAAAAAACAATTCAATTTCGTAAAAAAATATATTATATCTTATGTATTTTGCCATGGATTGCAGTTCGGATTTCAGAAATAATCAGAGTGTAACATATATTACACTAAATAGAAGCAAAGAACACCAAAGATTGGGTACCTGAAGTGGATGGTCACTAAACTGAACGAAAAATGGAGAACATAGTCACTCACGCACATACATTGATCCAGGAAATGTATGAATATAGAAAGAATTCAAATAGGATTGTTTGTTTAACGAATTAATTATTCGGGATCCAATTTTGACCGAAAGGTCACATGCGTCACTGATTAATGTTTTATACACATATGTATTATATGACTAAGGCCAGTCATGGCGCAGAAGTATAAGCGTGCAACTGTAAACACAATAGGCTGTGGGCTCGATTCCCACTTAAGGTAATAAAATATGTAATATTTTCATTATCCCCCTCTGATAACGAGGCAAAACGTGGTGTTGAGTTGAAAAAGTGGGAAACAGAAGTGTCTTAATGGAAATTGAGTGTCTTAACACTAATTTTTCCAGATTCCCATTGTCTACATTGTCACAAAGACTTACTTAATATTATATAGTTCAGAATCTACTGGTTATCAAATTGATGAGCTTTTTTAGCGTTGGATAGTTCTGTATTGAGGAAGGCTATAGATTATATTTCACCACCTTAAACATTTCGATGTAGTAGTTGTTGTAAGTTGCGGGCGACTTCTTGTGGCTTCTATTCCCGCTCAAAGAAATAAAATATTATATATTTAAATTTATTCGCTCTGGTATCAAGGCAAAGCGTAGCGTTAAGTTTCGCCACTCAACATACAATGCCTCCAGAATTCGAAGGAAAATGGGAAACACTGTATCTTAACACTAGGTTTCCTCTGCCTGCTGTGTGCGGACTACAGAGTGAAGCTATACATTAAGTTAAAAAGAGGATTGTCCTTATCTAAAAATTTACAAACAAACGTATCGTTGGCAAATTGTCGGCGTGACGTGACGTGACGTGGGAGCGTAATTATACAATGTGTTCCACTTTCATTGCTTAATTTAAAGATACTGTAACAAAACGCTAATTTTCAAATTTCTGTTTAACTTTTGTGAATATGACAAAGTGACTTAGATGTTTTGAGTTAAATGAGGAATTTATAAGGAAATGAGATATAAATTTAAAAGAATTTGAAATTGTGAATTATTTCCGAGTTTCCGAGTAAGCCGATTCTGATATAAGCGTGAACAAACGCACAGACAAAAAGACAAAAATTATAAAAATCATTATTTTGGTTTCTATTACATAAATAAAGGTACACATTTTTTCTCATATACCTTTCATGTACGAACATCGATCCGTTACGATTTTATTACAAGTATAGACATAAAAAATGTTCAATACTTATACACAGAAAATTGCATAAATAAAATTACTGGATTCAAAAAGTTGAAATTTGGTTTGTTGCGGGCCTTTCTCGAAATTCCTATGAGAACAGGAAAAAACTGGACATTTCATGTTTTCTCAATGTCTCTGCAAATAAAGTCGTGGGAAGCTACTAGTATTATATAAGAGCACAAAATAGAGCCAGCAAGTACATAGAATAACACGGGACGTAATTCGATGCAGACTCAAAGTACCGGTTTGAGATGCAAAGTTACGTTCCACCATCAGTAGCTATACTTGCAATGCAAAGTAGCATTGTCGGACTGAATAATGTTATATTACTTGTTTTGTGATGTCGCTACATAAACACTTGGTTGATGGATAGAATGAGATTACCTGAAAATTGAAAACTAGTTGAAATTTCGATGGTAAAATAGCATTTTACATGTTGCAAGTCAAAATAAAGTAATTTTAATTGAACTTAGAAATCGAAACATTTTGAAAAATTTATAAAGGTAACTTATGTATTAAATGTACGCGATAATTTTGGATTTTATCACTATTATGATCAGGATAGTAAAAAATGTTTCACCCATAGAAAGGTATTGTTATAAGCCGAAGAGCGAAGCGATACAAGAAACAAAAGCTGCAAGTAAGAAACAAAAGCTTTTTTTAACATCACGTTGAATAAGTAGGAATAGGGAACCTAGTGTTACGACAATCCATTTCCCAATTTGTAAGACATTGTGTTTTGAGTATTATAATTCACCGCCGCGCTTTATCTTTGAAATTGAACCCACAATCGTTAACAGCTACCGTCGCAAAAGCAAAAGAGAAGCAAAAAGTTAACATAAAAAATAACATTATGATGATAGTGTGACTATAAATGCGACTGGTTTTGGTTTCCATCCTCACTCGAGGAAATTAAATATTTATTTAAAATTATATATTCATTTCGTCGAGGTAAAGCACGCCGTTGAGTACCACCACTTAACACGCAAAGCCTCCAGAATTCTATGGAAAGTGCGGAACGTAGTGTGTTAACACTAGGTTTCCTCTGCTTACTCTGCTGTGTGCGGGGTACAGAGTGAAGCTGTCTTTTTTTATTGAATAAAATTGATCAAAAACAAAACGAAAATCAAACCCATGAGTTTTAAGACAGAATCACAATATAACACATTTACTGTACAGATTATAGACACAATATTTTATTACATACCAGAAAAAAAACATTTCAAAGTCAAAATGTGGAAAAATTCTATTGCATTAAAACCATTTCTGTTACAAAAGTGTTTCCGGCGGAAGCGACCTCATACTGCAACCTCTGACGTTCCTTGCGTAATTAAATACAACCGGCTAAGTGCGATAAGTAGCAAGCTCAAAAAGGGTTCAATGTAATTACTTTATAATTTTTTTTAGAAGTCCTCGTGAAGCAGCAGTACAGCATCTGAGTGTTTAAACGACGTTTGTGCCTTCGATTCCTGATCGAGGGAATGATTTTGTCTTTATTTCCTTTTCTTCTTATTGAAGACAAAGTGTTGAGTTCCGCTATTCATTACGGAACTTTACTTGTGGTGGGTGGGTAACGGAGTGTGAATGCAACATGAAGATAAAAAAATTGGCTAATACATTTTGTAAGTAGGTTTCTTGATTTTAAATATATTATAAAATTTAATAATAAATTGTCATTATTTAGATCGTGAGATCATTTTTTAGATTTATATTGAATGTTTAAAAATTGTTAACAATAAAAGAAAAACATATTATTATTTATATACATTAATTGTCTTTTATTACTGTATGTTAGATGCGGATCTCTAATATAGCTGTAATTACGTAAGAGTACTGTCTCTTTGTTTTCGTTTCAAGCGATTTTAAACCTTTCTGCAAAGAATATAGGGATTTCTAAACTATAAATGTATGTTTTTCGTGTAGGATTTTCTTTATATATATAAAAAGAAATAATAAATAAAAGAAACCATGATAATATATCTCGGATCTATATCACGGGCTTAATTTTTATATCGTATTATATAATGTATATAAAAATATATAAAAATAAACCAATTGAGGGTGTCTTTTGAACTAATCCTGCTTTATAAATTAGTATGTTAGCTTTACGTTGTAAACTCGCACGTCTAAGCTTTACGTCGCACTTGGGTTCCCCCTTGTCCGACCAAATTTTGAAGCTTTTTTAAAGCTTAAGCTGTAATCAGTTGTCCGTTCTAAGATATTACAATATCCTTAAAATGATAAGAAGTAGTAATTTACTGTACTATGCAAATCCAGGTTCTGATAGAATAAATAAATAAAATCAATCAAATGCGAGTAGCATTCGCCAGCACCCATTGAGGGTTCCGTACCATTTCAGCATTGTAGGTCAATGGGAAGTGCAAGTTACAAAAGAACAAGAAGAACACATGGACAACAGTGAACAAGTTACCTACAAATTATTCGATATTGGATTTTATTTTTTTTTTGTTAAAAAATATATTAAAATGATTTTAATTTTCCAAATGACATTACAAAATATAGTTTACTCTTTTTCCTACACAACAGGATAAGTTGAGGCAACCCACTGTTAAGATACTCTCCTCCCAATTTTGAAGATATTACGTGTTGAGTGGGGAAGCTCAACGCCGAGCTTTGTCTACCAAAGTGTGTTTAATTTACTTGTAATTATTTCCTCAAATGTGGATTGAACCGACAACCATTGTGATTACAGTAGTCGCGTTGCGCGACGGTGACTAAAATTACGGTGTTAGTCAATTTAAGTTAAAAGTAGGTACCTACCTTCTAATTCAAAGTGCATTTGAATTTACTTTATTTTTTAATAACTGTATATGTGCTATTGTCATTGCTTACTCGGTTAAATAAATATATTTAAGCTTAATTTATTTTTCAGTTGTAGTCAGATAAAACGCAGTATAGGGCACCGTCAGTCAATATGAAATATTTTAAGATCAGGCGGTTAGTGAGTAGGAAAATATATTATACTATGTTCTCTATTCCTGTCATATGTATACATGTTATATTATACCTTGCAATGATATACACAGTCAGTGGTAAAACTCATATTAGCTCAAATTGAATTCCACGAGCTTATCCTAACTTTTACTGTGATAATAATGTTAGAACGTTGTCGCATTCAGTATTAATTTACCAATCTAGCTGCGAAGTTGTTGGGAGTTTTGATAGCGTAATGTGACAAAGTTCTTGTCTGAAATGTATACTCGCGTTTGTTTTGCATACAAAAATAGATATTGTTGATTTAAAGATTAATGAATTAATATATGAATTGTCTCCTGTGTTTCTGCTTAAATTTATAAAAGTGTCACGCCGTGTCCTGTATACAACAGGGTAGGTAGAGGGAATCTATTTTTAAGGCCCTCCGTATTCCTTCGTCATCCTTCTGAATTTTCGAAACTGCGTGAAGTGGCAGAACTTAACGCCGTGCTAATTTAACCAGAGATTTCCCCGAGTGAAAACTTGAAAAAAAGCAAGACGATGCAAAGTAGAAGGTGTACTATAGACAGAGAAAACCTAATGCCGCCCAAATTTTAAGGCATCGAATATAAATTGGTGGAAACCAGTTTATCAACCAAGAAAGCAATCCGCGCTTAGTTATCAGAGAAGAGATGTTATAATAACATTTTCCATTTTTTTATTATCAAATGTGCTTATATGTATATTTGTAGTGGTGTTGAATTTCGGTATTTAGCAATTTATTTTTTGCCTCTACGTCTGTTTATATAAAAATATAAATAGACAGGTAGAGTACAATACAGGTATAGTAAATATATAAATAGTAATAAATAAAAAATATGTTTAAAGTGCAGAAAAAGCCTACAAAAGTATGTAGGCACGCACATGTACACACACACACATGGCACAGTTAGGACAAAACTTAAAAGGGCATCGACTATTTCCGTTCTAGCAAAGTAAACAAACATTAAAAAGTATTTTTACTTTCATAAACGTCTATACAAATAAATATCTTTGAAATACACAAAACTATTATACAACTTCCACTTGCAGGAAATTAAAGTGTGCTAGTATATGAATGAATATCATCTTACTTTGTATTCTGAACACGTATTTTGATTTATATGTTGGTTTGCTTTTACTTTGTTAAATAGTTTACGTACTGGAATGTGGTGAATGGAGAGATTTATCACTGGCTCTTCTAATTTTATAGCTTCACACTGTATCCCGTATAGAGTAGGCAGAGATATTCACAATGTCACACCATTTTACCGCTTGACTAGTGTCAAAAAATTCCGTGCTAAATTTTTATCCCAAATTCGAGGCACTACGTGGAGAGTGGTTTGATTCAATGCTGCATTTGTTATATTATAGTAGAATATGGAAATAATTTCCCATTCGCGGGGATGGAAAGCAAAATCATCACTTTTATAGTCCGAAGCATGTTGTTATATTGTATGCCGCTTGTAGCAGGGTAGGCAGAGGGAACATTCACTCCGTTTTCCATATTCTGTCCAATTTCTCATGAAAATACTTCTGGGAGATTATCATAATATTGTAAACGACGGACTCAAAATTTAATAATCATTATAAATACTTCATATAAGATCACAACCAACGCTACGATGGCCTCACATAATTATCAAAAAAAAACGCACTAAACAAAAACTCTTTATAAAGTAAAAAATAAAATAAAAACCTCTACCATACAAAATTTATTTAATACACTTCACTTTACATACATACCATTTATAAGAGACCTTAGCGCTCTCATACACGAGCGAGTATCACACAGTTCCACGTAAAGAATTGCATTTTTAATAAACCGCGGCCATTACTGCGATGTGAGGACGGAAAAAAGAAACAATTGGGAACTGAACCTTATATACATGGATATATACCTACAGACTGCATAATTATACACATTAAATATTGTGATATACATGGCTATATATCTTAATAGAAATATTATTATTAGTTTGTGGTAAAAACTGCAAGGGTAGGCAGAGGGAACCTGGGAAATTAGTGCTAAGACACATTCCCATTAAGATACTTCAATTTCCCACTTTCTGCCGGATCATTGTCTATACTCATATCATAACACTGAAGAATGTTTACTTCAACGCGGTTAACTCAGGAAGTGGTGGTTCGAAATAAATATTTATATTTATCTTGAATAGTCCATTTCTAGAGAAATATTACCATCGTGTTAATCGTTTCGACCTAACCCACTGTATTTGTGGTCAGAGTTTGAGCAATTAGTAGGTGCATGTGTTGTACACAATTGGTAGTCATTTCCAAACCACGTCGAATGAATGAGTGATGAAAAAATGGCAAAAAAGATTTACGAAAGAAAAATGAGCGGTAAGACAGGGGAGATCTCGGTTAACCTTAGGAAACACAGCATCAAAGATAATGAAGGAAGGTCACGTAAAACGCATGAAGACATCCCGGAGGGTATGTCTCAATTATAGTGGACGATGTGAAAGAGTTATGCAGAGACCGTAGCATTTAGCACTCCGTTCCCTCTGGCTATTCCGCAAGGGAAACAGCGTGAAGCAAAGTTAATTCTTATAGATCACGGGTGTATCCGTACCTTAAAGCTAGTCATTAATCAAAGACTAGATATTGCACAAATAAAAGGAAGTTTAAAACTTTCCATCCGATATAACTTTTAATTAATTTGAGAACTACAATAAGACTAATAGTCAGCTTGAAAGATGAAGACACTGAACATCAATCGTTCGCGAAATTGAAATTAGCGAATTCATTTACTATGACCAAGTACAATTTCCTTTATTAATATGCTTTAAAAGTTTTTAAGGAATATTTTATATTAGATTTTTCTTTAGTACTTTTTGTATAGATGTTTTCAAGTTTTTTTGCTTCATTTTTAGCATATTGTTATAATATTATATTATAATTGATATTATATTATAATTGAAATTTAATTATTTATATTTTTGCTGTAGCAAATGTTAAGTGGCAAATGGTAAGTAAGGCTTAACAAAAAAAAAGAAACTTGGACGGAAAGTGGGGAACGAACATTTTTCCACACACACTTCGTCTTCTTGTCAAAGCGATGATATGGAAAAAAATTTTTTGCTTTGAACATTGATGACATGACATGATGACACGACATGTCACATTTACAGTCAAATTTTATTCGGCCTGTTGTAAGAATATTACTAGCAATAAAGACACTCAAAGCCTAAAGCTGCATAGAAATGGAAACTTTTAATGAAACTCATATAGAAAAAGCTTAAGTTAATTATAGAAAACTAAATTTTCAAAATTAAATTAAAAATTTCAACAGACAAGCGATGACTTACCCGAGCAAGTTTAATTAACAGAAGTTTAACGCTAATGGTCTCAAAGGCATCGCCACCTTAACTTTTTATACCAAACTACTTTATAAATTAACACTTCTAAACAATATCTATTATATATATAAATAATTAATTCTGTGCGGGATTTTTGCTTTTTGTAGCTTTAAACTGTATTCGGCAGGGTAGGCAGAGGGAGTGTAGAACCAAGACACTCCTTTCTTTTTGAGACATTGCGTGTTAAGTGGCGCAACTCAACGTCAACGTTTTGCCTTGTTACCAAAACGACTAAATGAAAATAATACATTTATGTGGAAGTCGAACCCATAGCTGTAATGTTTACAGTAAGACTACTGCTGCTACACCACGATATTCCTACACATATATAATAAATAAATAATTTAACTGTAATTTACATAAATAACATTTACATATAAATTTTAGCAATTTTTCATACATATTTCGGTTACATTTCAGAGGCATAGATCGCAGCATGGATTAGGAACGTATCATGCACGTACGCGAGGAATGGTGCAATGAGTGTCCTTACCAGAACGCGTGGACTTGAAAGCTCTATGTGAGCTAGGGGTGTCACTTTATATTTTTATTTATATAGTAAGCTGAATAAATATTACTATATTGGAACTATATACAAATTTCTTAATAATTTAGATCTGTAAATATTTTACAATAAAGCAAAAATTATATGAAGAAAATACATAGTTTAAATATAATAATATTTTTAACATATTTATTTTCACACGTCACTACATTGATCTTTTCGCAATCGACTCTCAATCTAAGGATTAAAAATATTTTTATTTCAACCTATTAAATTCATCACAGCATTGGATTTTCCTATCCAATACAAAATGTCTCAAAATCAGAATGTTATATCTGCCTAAACTGGAAATATAAATTAAAAAATATGTATTTTTTTTAATATGTAATTTATATTATATAATCATCATCCTTTATTCCACACGGAGGAGTGTTCACCTTCTCCACTTTCCGTCGTCTCCAATCTGGAGGCATTGCATGTTGAATGGCGCAACTTAACACCGCACATTGCCTTAAGCCAGAGCGAGGATATAAAAATATTATCACAACCTGTCGTGCTTACAGTCAAAAGATTGTGACACTATGCCACGACTGTCTTCTACCTAAGTACTAACACAATTAAAAAACAAAATATTTAAAAAAAAAATAATTGAAAGAATTCCAGCTCCTGGCCAGCCCTATCCAAGGTATGCCTTAAGAGCGACGTGTATTGTTCATCCGGCAAATTGCGGGATACTTTCGGCCGTTTCGTTTTACATACATACGGTAAAACGACCGAAAGGGGGTTTTATTTTTAATAAAACTTCTACGTTTACAAGAGCTTTAAGCTGGGACTTGGGACTCTACAAACATTGAATTATGATAGAGATAACTGAGTATTGAAATTGTAAGTTCTTGACTTTGTAGAGAAAGGCATTTTTTCATGAAAAAAAGGAATGAGAGAAATCTTCAATACTTTTTTAGCATCATAGGATAGGTAGTGAGAACATAGGTCTAAATTTGAGACTACGGCAACACAAAGCACAAATAGTGTTGTACATTTCTGACGTGATGTCCTGTTTTTTTATAATTAATTTATCAAAATAAAATAAATTTAATAATTTTATAAATATTAAATTCATTTAATTTGATAAATATTTTCAATAAATCACTCCATCTTCCACAATTCTCTATCCATAGAAATCACTTCCTTTTTATCAGCAAAATGGTCTCCTATAAAACGACAAGTGAGTATATAAATAACCCCGGTCCCCATTATACTATAGATCTGAGTACTATTCCACATTATATATGTATGTATTCATACATACATATATAGGTACAATATGTCCCCGATGCATAACGATCTTCTGTTCATTAGTGAACTCATTAGGATGCCTCGGTCTGACTGCGTGACTGACTATTGATATAGGAATATAATATATTTATTTTATAAATTTTATTCATGCAGTTAGAATATAATTTTCAAGGAATATATCGAGGATTGATTTTAATGACTAGGATACTGGTATACTTAGTTATATTATATAAAAAAATAATTGATGATAATTCAATTATTTATTTTTATTGTACACTTTGTATCCTGCATATAGGAGAGTGGAACGAGCGAGCTTGGGATTCTAGTGTTACGCCACTCCATTCTCATTAAGAAACTTGCCCATTTTTCGTCGAATTCTGGAGGCGTTGCGTGTTGAGTGGTGGAACTCAACGCAACGCTTTGCTCTTTACCACAGCATATTTCATTTTCTCGAGTGGGAATTGAACGAGGCTTCACTTGTATGGTCAACTAGGAATAAGCCCCCGATATAACTCGTCCTGTATTTTTCACACGTTTATAGACATTTTTTTATGGAACAGATAAGTGAAACGAGCATATAGGTCACCTCATAGTATATTACGCTCTGTGTAAAGAAACACATTACATCCATTTATTTTTATTTATTTTTATTATTTTAAGAAGATAAAGATCAATGTTGAGTTTCGCCATTCAACATACAATATTTCGAAAATTGGCGAAAGTGAAAAATGGAGTATCTTAATACTGTCTTCCCTTTATCTAATCTGCTATATGTGGGGTAGCGAGCGAGAAGCTAAATAAAATTGAGAATGCCTTCTGGCATCTTTAAATTATATTAGCTAACATATAAAAGATTTGAGGAAGCAAGAAGCGAAAAGCTAAAAACACACGATTTTAGAAATATCCCTACTCTATAAACATCGCATGTACAATGAACTTAAAGAAGGCTATGATTAGTATCTAACTGCACTTAAAACTGTCATTAAACTGAATCCCTGCGAAGCGAATAACAAAAATGTAATCGTCATCATTAAAAGAGGACATCAAACGCCGCCATAAAGCAATAAGTGCATCAAAATGACTCATGCAATTATTAAAACTATTGTGTGTCTTAAGTGTACTTGATCGTAAAGAATTTTGATTTTGATTTTTTTTTCTCACATTGTATCCTGCATATAGCAGAGTAAGCAGAGGGAACCTTGTGTTAAAACCATTTTCCTCTTTTTGCTGAATTTTTAAGACATTACGTGTTGATTGGCGGAACTCAACGGTGTGTTGCCTCTGCCAAAATAATAATATTTTCTCCGAGTAGGAAACGAACCCATAACCATCGAGTTTACAGTTTTACACAAATTGTTTAGAAATAACGTTGTTCATATTATATATTTTGTAACAAAAGTTCATAAAATTGTTTAACTTGCCCCATACATAGGTATATATTGTGTATGTAAGAGAATTTTAATTAAATACCTTTTTATGAGTGGAGATCGAACATACAGCCATCGGTTTTAAGACCACACCACTGCGTCACCATAGCATATAAGGGTAAATATTTTCAGATATTTGCTAGCATTAACACTAGAAGTGCCGAAGATTGAGACCCTCCTTGGACCGCCGCCGGGACAAATTTGTCCCGTGCTGCTTATTACATTGATCAGTGCTATAAGGCATGAAAGTTATTATTAAAACAATTCGTAAAATATTCAGAACACATTTAATGATCAACTTAAACATATTCTTATTATTTAACAACCATAAAATTAACAAAAAAAAACCAAATATGAAAGAAATCAGAAATCAAATAGGTTTCGTCATAAAGTTGTGACAATATACTGAATACTTTTTATAAAATTTTAAGTTACAAAACTAGTTAATAATAATATTATTGTTAGAACAAGTAATGCATAAATAATATTCTTTACCAGTGCATTTATTGCATATAGTTTTATTACATATATGGCACTTCATAAGGGACTTATTATTTGAGCATTTTGACTTCACCTGGCATCGTGTCTGTTTTTCTTGTCTCTCCGGTACGTTTTTTGGAATTTCCATAAAAATTGTAGTTTTTCTCCTTATTAAATACTTTTTCCCAATTGAAACAAATAGTCACTGCGTTTAATTTTAGTATTGTTTATCATTTTATACAATATCCATGCATTTATACCAACTAAATCTAAAAAATGTATGAACCGGCCAAAGTCTCGAAGCTGCTTTTACAGTATATTTACGACTCATTTGATCTACAACATCCACTCCATATTTTGAGCTGTTGCAGAATAGCACTGTCTCAGGTTTTTTTAAACCTAGGTCTATTGTTACATCAGGATGCATAGTACTGAGCATTAGGACATTTTTATTATATTTAGCCTGATAAACTGTCAACGTTGTATCGCTTGTTTTTAGCACAAGCGTATTATGTAATTCTTTTTTTGCGGTCTTCACGAAAACGGGTATTTCTCTCCGAGCTTTATTTACAGTGCCCATGATACTAGTATAGTATTTTTAGTTTTCAAATATTCCGCTAATAAAAGTGATGTAAAAAAATTGTCGCAAGTAACATTTCTTCCCTTATTGATGTACGGCTCCATTAATTTCTTTACGACCCAGTCACTTATGCGTTCGCTACTTGGTCTATTATCATCTTTTCCAAGGCAGAGGGAATCTAGTGTTAAGACACTCTGTACCCAACCGTCCGCCGATATATCAATTGCAAATATCGCGCATGATATTACAAAGACGTAAATAATAAAGTTTATTACCTTGCTGTTGTCTCTGAGTATCTTCAGATTCGTCACATGAAGAAATGGAATTACTCTCTAATATGTATTTTAATCATCGTCTGAGTATTCCAAAGGTTCTCCATCTGATTCATCATGTAAAATATCATGCAAACCAGACACAATTTCGTGTGGTTTCAATATTTTTTTGACATTGTCTAGACATATTCACTTACGTAAGTAGCGCACTTAAAAAAACTATGACAGCCAACTGACTGCTAAATGCAATGTCTTATTGTTTCTGCAGCCCCGCATCACCCCTTCATCCCCTCATTATCCCGTAGCAATAAGTGTATGTCGAATTATACTCCTAATTAAAGACGGGACAAAAATGACCCAGCGGCAGTTTTAGGTACAACTTATTTTTTTCCAAAACTATTACTTTAATTAAATTAAATATATTTTGAATTATACAAATGTATAAAATTAGAAAAAGTCAAAAAGTCTCAACGACATAACTTAATAAATAAAAAAGTTACATAAAATAAAAGTTGGGTATGGGACAAAAATGGGACGGGGGCGGTTCTAGTGTTAACATTAAAAATCAAACAAACTTGCACAATATAATATACTGTGAACAATCAAGTGTGATCTCTGCTTGTAATTTAAAGTGGCTGAACAAAATGGACTGGGAAGGGCCAACCGCCTCGGGCAGAATTAACAGTATTTAAACTAAGCATTTCATTATCAAAAGTTTTTTGCAGTTTCACGCTATATCCCGCAAATAACAGGGTGGGCATTGAGAACCTAGTGTTACGACACTCCGTTCCTCAATCTTTGGCGAATTTTCAAGACATTATATTGAGTACCGAAACTCAACGCTGAGCTTGTTTTGTTACTAGATCAAGGAAAATAAAAAAATATATATGTAAATATATAAGTAATTCACTAGCCCAAGTGGAAATCAAACCCACAACTGTTGCGTTTACAATCAGGTACTTGTGTCCTTGCGCCACTAAGGCCTCTACAGTACAGTAAGCAACAATGGTTAAAAAAAGGTTTGTTTTTAGAGTTCTGTATCTTTTAAGGAAAAAAGAAACCCTTATAAGATCAATCTGTCTCTGTCTGTCAAGGGTCTTTATCTCAGGAACGCTTGGAGTTATCGAGATGAAATTCAAACTATGTACTCCCATGTATCTACGGTTTTTTTTATATCCTGAATAAATCGTTTTTCTACATGTATTTAACAAAAAGATAAGGCCGTTTCTATCACAAAAAACGTATATTATGACACTATGAAGGAAATCAATCAAATTATGAAAATTATGAAATTTGGCAGCTAGCAACTTTTTTTATGGAATAGACAAGGCAAACGAGCGTTTAGGTGACCTGATGGTAAGTGATCACCGGCGTCCACTACCCCGTGCCAGAGGAGCTACAGATGCATTGACGGCCTTTAAGGTGGAGATAGACGCATTTACCCATATCGACCTGGAAACACTGCCGCGGGTAGGCCATTTCACTGTTCCGTGGTGGGTGGAAGGAAGTTCATACGAAACCGCACAGTAGTGGAGTGCCACGTATCTAGGTGGTGTGGATGATATTTAAGCTTGTGACGTACTGTGCGGTTAGAAAATTTAGCGGCAGGTAACAGGTCAAACAGTTGATCAGAACACTCCCCATGATAAATGCGGTAGAGAAAGCGAGGAAATGTCAAGCATTTCACAGATAATTGGGTTCTCAATGATTTGAACGGCTCTACGTTGTATGCGATTAAATAGTTCAAGCCGATACTGGGGTGCACCAGCCCAGAGATGGGAACAGTACTCCATACGAGGCCGAACCTGGGCCCTATATAGGCGAATCGGTATTTTGGCGTGAAGTACCGTCTCGCTCTGCTCTCTGATGAGCTTCTTCGAGGCCAATTTGGCCTTGCTTTCCAGATGATCGCGATACTGGCAGTCACTTGAAACATTAAGGCCCAATATACTGATACTGGGCGCGGCTATAAGGGGAGTGTTTTGAAAGACTGGCGATACGACAAGTGGGGTTTTTTTAGTGGTTAACGTGCAAACTTGTGTCTTAAGGTCTTGAACCAAGTTCCTTTCACCCCATAAGGAGATATTCCCGAGGGATGCCACAATAGAAGACACAAGTTTATTTCGGCACTGGTCGAAAAAACCGTTTAGGAAAAAATTTAAAAACTATACATTTTTGGTTAAATCTTAAGAAATAATAGCCTTAAAAGGGGGGCAAAATTTGGTATTAAAGCTGCTAGTTCAAGTGAGGTATCAAATGAAAATGCTTGGTGTGCATATTCCAATACATATTACTATGCACTAATTGTACAGAACCGTCAGTGAGCGAGCCCGACTCGCGCTTGTCCAATTTTTTACTTTTAGTGGCGTATCGTATCCGTCTGCTAAGACTATTTATCTCGAGACCACGTAAAAATTTCAAGTTGAAATAAACATTGAATATTAAAGCGTACGGTCCCTTAAAGCACAGAAAAAAAATCAAGCTAAGTCAACGCAATCAAAATATACGAGCGTTTATACATCGATTTTGCTGCATATCGCATGATATTCGTTGCGTAATCAAAACTCTTTCATTTAAGTTTTACACTGTACTCAGGGTAGTTAGATGGAATATAGTGCACTCTGTTCTGAATTTACCGCCTAATTTCGAGACATTGAAAGCGATGAAATGAAAATAATTATTTGAATCGAGTGGGAAGCAAACCCACTGCCTGTAGAAGAACTGCTGCGCCATGGCGGCTTCAAGATAAATTTTAATGAAAATAAACAAAGCGTCAGCAAAAAAATATAATAAATACATTTAATAACCAACAGTAATTTCATTTTCGCACCTGAAGCTTAATTTCCATTTTACTTTATATTAGAAAACCTAAGAAATTAAATGTCGTGGTTCACTTGTTAAGAATTTAATTCTACGAGATGGTGTTGCGTTTGTATTTCGTTGGAAGAATGCTTATATATTAAAAACATGCAAGCAGTAGTTTTCATAATTTTTTCGAGATTGCGTGTTACGCTGCGGAACTTAACGCTGCGCTTCGTTTATAAGAGCAGAAAAATGAAAATAAATCCATGATAATCATGCCTTTTCTGTATTATAGAAATGGGTTCGATTCACATTCGAAAGAATATAATTATGATTGAAGATAAAAATGGGCAAGGGCCAAGAAGTAAGGACTTCATGTCTGGCAGACTACGCGCAAATGGTACTACTGGATTTAAAAAAAATACATTTGGAATGAATTTATTAAAACAGTCCAATATTTTTTTCAGATCTACGCTGTATCCAGTACATAGCAGGGTAGTCACAGGGAACCTAGGAACCCTTTAACTTCTGTTCCCCATTTTCCGCTAAATTCTCGAGGCATTGCGTGTTGAGTGTGTTGGCGGAACTCAACGCTACGCTTTGCCAAGTTACCAAAGCGAGATAAAGAAAATATTTTTTTTATTCCCTCGAGTGGGAATAAAACCCACTACCTGTCGCGCTTACAATTGCACGCTTGTGCCCTTGGACAACGACTGACTTTCTCACTATTTTTAATAAAGCGTAAACAGTAATTAGCTCACGTCAGCATATTGAACTCGTTTGTCTTAATCTTTGGTTATTGCTACCGTTATGATACGGTCGGCAGAGTGAAAATGAAAATGTTCTAAGCATTCATTTAATAATGTTTCTAACGTTACGTTTTGCGCTATTTCATATTTTTCAATTTAATTTTGCAATTTAGTTTCATTTACATTTATGTATTTATAAGTATTTTTATTTGGTGTTTGTTTATTGAAAGAAACTGTAGACGTGTAAAATGTAGACTCCTTTTTTACCAGTAAAACTGGGACATTTCCGTTTTTTGGTATCACGCTTTCTGCCACATTTAGTAGATTGTTACGACATTCCGTTCTCCGATTTCTGTCATTCTGCCATTGAATTTGAAGCTTTTGATGTTGTTGGCGGAACTTTTCTTTCTACTTTTCAGGACGCGAGTTTGAGTCCACTTTTTATTGCGCAGGTGATATTATTCCATTATTCAAGGATATCCAACCCATGGCAATAACTAGATTATGTGGGATTTTTATTCACTAACCTGCGGTTACCTTTGACACAATGGAAGGACCTAGAAAATTGATAGAACTGCCTGTCAGTAGTCCTCATTAGTTGACATGCTCCTCTACAGATTTATTCTGATGTACTCGACTGTAGACTGTAGACTATTCTATTGGATAGGATGCGCTGATTTCCCAGATTGCACACTAAGCATAGACCATACTAGAGCACTAATTTTTTAAGCTTCCCAGCTTGAAAATTTAGTACAAGATATCAATCAATCAGAAAAGACGACAGAGTGGCAAGCGTACGTCCATGGCCTGCCACTGTCTCTAAAGAGAAGAATCAGCTCTCTTCCAATCTTGCCCAGCAGTCTTCCTATGTGACATGACTGTCTCAAAGAAGGTGACTACGTCCACACTCATTCCCTGTTCAAATTATTCTTACAACTACGGAAAGGGAAAGATATCAATGCGTCGCCTTCTTATATCAAACGTACTTAAGGGTCAATATCCAGTTGTTTCACGGATTAGACTATATATTCTTACATTCATAGATGCCAGTACATCTAAAGGCGGGCTAGTATGGTCGCTACCTCAACGTATAGTAACCACCTACGATTCTAATAGCCACTCTGCGCTGTAGGCTATAAATTTTAATTCTATAGAATTATCATTGAATTGACAGTCTGTGACACCAGACCAGTGCAGCCTATAGAATCTTAAATCGAATAACACCAGTATAAATTAGATGAATTTCATCTGCCGGCCCTCCAAGATAAGCAGTAGTAGTTTGTGCAGAGCGACTTTGTCTATCCAAGGGACTAAGCGGTCAAACCGTCCTTCAAAGCCCCAGCGATTGTGTCATGTCGGCCCTAAATATTTCATATGCCTACCCACGTGAACATGATGATCACCCACACGAATATGTAAGTTAGGCACAGGTAGCTTGTGAAAACATAGCGCTTCAATCTTGTGCATCTAACTAAGTATTCACATATATCTTTAAAGATCTTTACATCAAAATCCGAAATATATTAAAAAAATATAATATAAAAATTATATAACTATATAACATCTTCAATATTCCTTACAATTTTACTTCAAGTCTTCATAGGACATTTAAAGACGACGCGCGATGCCGGCGCCGCAACTGTCAGTACCGTTATCTCTTAGACGAGTCGTAGCGAGTTGTATTGAAAACGAAACGTTCTTAGATGCTCCAGGTAAGTTTAATAATGGGTTTTGAAACAAGATTGTTTTATATTCTACTAGCGGACCCGTGCGGCTTCGCCCGCTTGAACAATACGAATATTTATTTATTATAGCTTTTACACGCAACTTGTCTTCGGATATTCAGAATGTTGGCTGATTTAATTACACATGTTTTTAAAACATTTTACAACCTGATCGAATATTAGTCGTATATGTGTAAAGACTACTAAGCTGTAAATTTTCCTTTTAATTATGTCACAAATCGAAAGAGTTCCATTTGAAGAATTCACACTTTTAATATCGTTATATTTATTATGCTATCGTGATTGTTTTTCACACACCTATAAACAATAGCAAAGGGCAGCGGGCCTTATATTGCTCAAGCGGATTACTTAAGCGGAAACGTGTTTTAATAAATCTATAATTTTCTTAAATATATATTCAACCACATTTGTTTGTTTGTACCACTATAGAAGGAGAAAAAAATACGACCCCACTTTACGTGTAAGGGAGTTATCCAAAAAATATATGTTTCTAAGTTATACTGCCGTCAGACGGACACAACAGAATCTTAAATTAATTTAATACTACTTCGTAAACAATATTTTTCGTCTTTCCGTTATTTGCAAAAATAAATAGATTTTGTGGACTTGACACGCGTGAGCAAGCCACATATAGTTGGCCGTGTGAGAAACATTGTTATTCCAAATGAATGCCAGCTATCTTAAGTGTTTGTCCCTGAGCTTTGTTAATGGTGATTCCAAAAGCAAGTTGTAAAGGAAATTGTAACCTTTTAAATTGAAAAGGCAAGTCCGTAGGTATGATTGGTATACGGGGTATTAAAACACTATCTCCTTTAAACTTACCACTAATTATATTAGCCGTGATTATATTTTGTCCAAGGTGCGCAATTTGCAAACGTGTTCCATTGCACAACTTAGGTGCATCGAGATTTCTCATTAAAAGTACTGGAACCCCCGTTTTTAATTTTAATTTATGAGAAGGCACTCCTGATAAATTTAGAGAGTTAAGAAATTCTGTTGGATATGTAGTGTTCTCGTTAGGATCCATCACAGTATCAACAGACAGATATTGCACATCATCTCCTTCGATTTGTGACATAATTTTTTCATTAATTTTTTGTACAATTTCATTTGTTGGCGCTAAAATTGCTCTTGCACATAGCCAATCTGCATTCTTTACATTTTTTTGTAAGTCAGGGTAAACTTCGCTTACTAATTCATCAGTATTATGAACCACATTGCAGAAATTTGGTTGTAATGTGATCATGCCATTATGATCTTTGTATTCACGATCTTCACCAATTTTAAGGAGAGCTTCAGCATAATATCCTGATTTAGTGTCATTGTGTNATTTCGAATCAGTGACATCTCCTTAATTATTTATTAGAATGTTATACAGTGAACTATAATTTCAATCTAGATGAAATGCTAAAAGTGACTATTATATTCATTTTCATAAGGATCAATATCAAATTATAGAAAATACATACAACAAAAACCCGATAAATATAAAGTAAATTAATTAAAATGGTTACTTGTTGTTACTGTGTTACTTTGCTCAAGCTTCAGAGATAAATATGGTATGTGTATCGCGGACTTTTTTAAACATTATTTAAAGGACAATATTTTTGTAAAACATTATTTTTATGTATCTCATAAGGTTGAGTCGGCGCACGCCATGTATGCGTTAAGCAAGCTCATTTTGGGTGACGTTTGCTTATAACAACAAATAAACTTTGCAAACCGTTGCTTAGCAACGGTCGGTTGTTATTAACATGGCGGAACAAATTGCCTGTCAAATTAAAAAATATTTTAATATATTAGTATATATCGACAATATTACAAATATGAGAAAAAAAGTAACCTATGTTCATCCGAAGACCCTCAAGTATCTCTGTATGAGTATTTTATTACAATTGAATTAGCGGTTTGGCCCTGATTGCGTCACAGACAGACAGACAGACAGACAGAGTTACTTTCGAATTTATAATATAGGTATGGATTCGAAAAATATTAATGCTTAATATTTTTTTTCAGTTTCTCGTTCTATTTATAGCAGGATATGCAGATGGAACCTAGTATTAAGTGAAATGGAATGTTCCACTGCACTGCCCAAATGCGAAAAATTAAATATTTTGTTGTCCTGAGTAGATATCAAACCTACTACCATCGCGTGTGCAGTCAGACGTTCGAATTCGGGTGGAAAGTAAAACCTAATATTTTTTTATTTTTTTTTAGTTTGACGCTTTATCTCACATATAGCAGACTAGGCAGAGGAAATCTAGTGTGAAGATACTTTGTTTTCTATTTTCCGCCGAATTCTGGAAGCATTGCGTGTGTTGACTGGCCTCGTGGTGGTTGTGGTCTTGTTACCAATGCGAGGAAATGAAAATATAAAATATTTTTAATATCCGGTGTGGAAATCCAACCCACAACCAACGCGTCTATAATCATATGCTCGTGCTCCCGCTCCACGTTGACTTCAAACAGTTTTTGAAGATAATAAATATATAAATACAAATGTTTTTTTAAGAAAGATATTTTTAGGAAGATGGAACACAAGAAAAATAAAACACTATTTTATAGCTATTTAAAACAAATTATTGTGAGAGATATTATGTACTTTGCGAGTGTGCCAACCGTAACTAAGCGACAGGTAAGACCGACAAAACTGTCAAACAAAATAATACTTGCTACGAATGTTATTTAAACGGAGACAATTTAAGATGTTATTAGAAGACTGTTGAGGATATTGTGCGTTGTGAATTGAATAAATACTGGAATATTATTTTTATATAGATATTTAAATGAAATTGTCGTCGTCCTCCGCATTTTTGTGGAATATAAAAAGTGAAATGGAATGTCCTAATTATTTTTGCTCGGGTAGGAATTTCGAAAAATCCTTTCTTATTGCTTCTCTACACTCTATAACTCAACTATATGTATTTTTTAACTTTCGAAGTCTACTAGTTTGGTCTAAATGTTAGCTGTTAGTCACTTAATCATTTCAAGAAAAAACGGTCGACTAAACTCACTAAGGACCATGAATGCCAAATGTCAGGATTTTACGCCGTACGTTGTACGTTGTCTATCAGTCACTCAATAACGGAAGGTTTCTGTATATAATAAACTACCAACTTTATTAGTAGATAAATTTGAAATTGCATGAAACAATTTACATACGAGTATATACAAATACGATAAGCTTGTATTGGGATAGATGTAGGATGTGCTGGCTCGCCACCAAACAGTGGAATAGATTAAAACTAAATAGCCTGTCACTAACACAGAGCATTTTCCTTATTTAAATTTAATTTTGGATTTTCCTATGTATGTTTGTACTAAAATTTTAATAATAAATAATAGTTAATGAATAAATTTTCTCTTAACACTTAAACATTACTAAATAATTCGAATAGTTCAAACGAAGTAGCCGTGCTCAATTTTCAAGGCGAGTTGAGGGGCGGAACTCAACGCCGTGCTTTGCCGTGTTACCACATCGAGAAATTAAAATTATTTATTCATCCGAATGGATATCTAACCCACAACCGTCTTGATATTCACCTATACAATATATAATAAAATATGTATAGATAAAGCTAGAAAAATAATATATTTAAAAGGTATTTCACTGTTTCAACGTGAAATGAAAATCCATTCATCACTGTGTATATTTATGAAACAAAGCAATATAAAAAGTCGCAAGCCGCCACCGCAAAGGATCCCCGAGTCGACGTTTTGCTTTAACCTTCTTCAAAATAAAAAGCATTTGAACACTTCACTTGAGAGCAAATCACTTTGAACAATATTTTCAGTTTTAAAACATATTTCATATGAAGCCGACGTGGTGCAGCTTGATTGCATCTGTTTATAAACACGATGGTTGTAGGTTCGATAATATCTCAGGGGAATAACTGTTGAAATTATTTACAAAACAATACAAAACGCGACCTAGAGGTTCCGTATCGAAAATTGGGCGGAAAGTAGGGAGCGGAGTGTCTTAACACTAGTTTCCTTCTGCCTACCGCGGAATGAGACTCAATAAAAAGGAGATGAAAATACTTATTCTTATGAGTCAAACATATAATCGTCGCGCTTACATTCAGAAGCTGTGCCGCTGAGCCTCAACGGCCTGTGTCGATATTAGATATTTAAATTTAAAAATTACATTGCAAAATGACAGGTAGGTAATTCCTACAATTCCTGCACTATAGATATAATGCTAAATAGAGTGACAAGCGGCGAGACATCAAGTCAACATTTCCCCGTAGTCTCCTTGAAAATAAAAATAGAAACATTTATTCTTTGTAAAGATACACCTTGAACCCTCTTATGTTGAGAGTTTTGGATAAAATTTTAAATTTAAAATATTTTTTGGAAGTGTCTGAATGTTATGCTATAGTTGTGAATTCAGATTTTACTTAAAGAATGGATAGATAATTAAACTAAATTCTTTCTTCTTCTTCTTAACATGTGTGTGACATTACATTGTCTTTGGGTTTCCATCACTCAAGTAATACTGACTTCAGAGTAATGTATATGGAAATGTATAAAAAATTCAGCATAGCGGAATTTGAATCCGCTCCTCTGTGACCACTAAGCTATACGTTACCGTCAAACCACGATGAAATTCATATACGCTTATTACAACTTATATATGCCGTTAGCATCCTTTGTTGAGAGATTTTTGCAAGTTTTCGCTACGCAAAAATAATTGCTTAGAACTATTAGTATCAGATACAATGCTATTTAATATATGTTTTTAACAGTTTGAGTCTTATTTTATAGTTAGAAAAGAAAAGTACTTTTTAACAAAGGTGACTCTTCAGTAGAAAAAGTGGAGAACGTAGTGCCTTTACACTCTAAGGTTTCTCTAGCTATACTGCAAAAAAAAAATAATAAAAAATATAAATAAAGTGGGTAAGATATAATTATATTTTTTATAAAAAAAACTCGGTGCTATGACCCGTATCGTGCTACGAGGTCGCATCTATCGCAAAGTGCCTTCAATATTGTGATGGGGAACACATGAAACCGCGTATTTTTAAATTAATGAAAGTCTACTTTAAAAATAGCTAGTGTTGTAGAATATAATTTAATTGCAATTCGGATTTTTATTTGTTATTTTGCTTACGAAACACTAATTATATTTTATATCGTCGTGGCACAGTGGGACAACGTTTGAGCATAGACGCGGGATCGAAACCCACTCTGGCAAATTAATATTTTTTCCTTGAACGCTGAAGGAAGCCTGGAAACCTAATGGTTAAGACACTTCCTTTCTGTTAAGATACTTCTATCACTTTAATATATATTAAAGTTTCATATTTCACATACGAGTATAAAATTTAAGCGTCTGTCAGCTGAAAATTGAACAAAACTCATAAAACGTGCAACAAAACGCCGACACGACCTCTACAAGCTAATATGCGTCAATATGAGGCAGCCGAGCTCATCTTATGAGCTATATAGGCTATACTGACTAAATTGTTTTTTTTATAAATTTATACAAATATAATAAAATTTTAGAGTTTGTTTTGCTTGAACGCGTTTATCTCAGGAACTACTGATTTAATTAATTATAAAATTTGGATAGCCATCAGTCCATATTGAGAACGGCTATTACGTCGATCGTTTCGATTTAACTCATTATACTTGTGGTCAGAGGTTTTTTTTTTTAGATTCACAACTGTATCCCGCATATAACAGGGTAGGCTAAGGAAACCTAGGAACCTATTTTGTTTTTTATTTCATTTTATTAAGACACTCCGTTCCTATTAAGATATTTTCGTTCCTCACTTTACGTAGAATTCTGGAGGCATTGCGTGTTCAATGGTGCAACACAACGCTGCGCTTTATTTCTTTACCAGAGCGAAGAAATAAAATCATTTAATATTTAATTTCTTCGAGTGAGAATCGAATCCACAATCTGTCGCGTTTACGCGTGCGTGGCGTACGCAAACCAAGACCGGTATCGGCTAAAAGATATTTTTTATAAATATTTTTTACGTCTTTCTATATAAGTATATAGATAAAATATTTAGTTTAAGACCGTGGAGGAACACTAATTATCAGAAGTATAAACGTGATAGTTGTGAGTTAGATTCCCACTTGGAAGAACGAATTATTTTCTTTTTCTCACTCTTGGGAGAAGGAAGACAAATCCGGGCATTGAGTGAGTAGGAAACGAAGTGTCCTAATACCAGGACCCTTCTGTCACCCTGCTATATGCGGAATATAGCGTGAAGCTTAAAAAATATTGGCTTCAGGTACATTACCTTCAGATATTGCGGTTTTATAAATATGTGGAAGTAGTCGACTTTTATGTACAGTAATATCTAACTCAATTGGCGAAAAATTTACGAAATTATATAATAGTTATCAAAAAAAAAAATGTTTCAACAAGTAAACCTGCCTACTCTCACGTTGTTAATGTACATAGCAAAATCAAACTATAATTATGATAATATCTAGTACAATCTGAATTTCGTAATTAAACGACCAAACACGAATAATCCATACATGCGGTGAAGCGCCACGTACCTACTCTGAAAATCTGAAATAGATCGAAATTATAACCTGCTGTTATTATCTCTCACTAATATTTGCTTGTGGTTATGTTTAGCCTAAATATTGGCTGATTATCGAATTTATGCTATGTGCAGAATACGGTGTGAAGTTCGCAGCTTTGACGTCTGCAACGTGAAAAAAAATTATATATAGGTACAATTGTAATAAACGTTGAGGCATCTCTAGGGAATGTCTCCTCATGGGGTGAAAGGAACCTGGTTGAATTCAACCTCCTGAAGACCCAAGTTAACTGCTAAAAACCCCTATTTGTCGTATCGACACACACACACACACACGCACAAGACACGAACGCTCGTTTGCCTTATCTTTTCCTTTTTTTTTAATTAAAACACATAATATAGTGTCCCTATATTCTGTAACTCAGCACAAGAATATACACTCCGCATATAGCAGGTGATAACATCTGGTGACAAGGGACTTCGTTTTCTATTTTCCCAATGAATTCGAAACGTTGTTTAATTCTGCACCTTGTCTTATAGAGCAGGGAAGGAATTAAAGTGAGATTAAAAAATATATAAAATCTATTCACAATATTGTGTCATATAATAAAACCTACGTAGGTACATACAAAATAGATGCTGAAAGCAATTGAATAAGTCACATATAATGACTGACGCCTGTACTCTGTACACAAACGATATTCAACTTAAGCTCTACAAAAACAAAGGTTAAATTCGAACAAAAGCTAGGAGGACAACGTGAAAAAATATAAATTTCAAAGGCTTATTTCATAGAGCTATCGAGGTTTCATATTCACGGTATATTACTTGCCGCGGGTTTTAATCTTCGTTGTTTACTTTTTGCCCTTTGTGGTGTATCGACTGTCTATTGTTTTGAATGGAGTCCCACATTCAATATACGTTTAATGGCTGGATGGTGAAATACCTTTGTCTCCTCTTTTTTCATTTTTAAAACTTTTCCGTCTGATTATAAACGCGACGTTTGTGGGTTTGATTTCGAACTCGGGAAATTAATTATTTTCATTTATTCGTAACAGCAACTACCATGCAACATCTCATCTCACGCCAATCTTACTTCATAATTTTCTCTATTTATTCTACACTATCACTAAATATATATATTCGTCTATGTGTAAAACTCTATCATTATTAAGTGATTAATAGACAACACACAGATTGTATTTTGTCTGTAGATTTTTAAGAGAATATAGAGAAGAGAAGTACTAAGGAATTTCCCAAAATTCATACGGAAATGTCAAAATCAAACAATTTTATCAAATCAGCTTCACGCTGTATTCCGCACACAGCAGGGTAGGCAGAGGAAACCTAGTGTTAAGACACTCCGTGCCCCACTTCCTGCCGATTCTGGAGGCATTGCATGTTCAGTGGCAGAACTCAACGCTGCGCTTTGCCTCGACACCAGAGCGAAGAACTGAAAATATAAATTTAAGTAAATAAATATCTCTTCGAGTGGGGATCGAACCCACAACCAGTCGGCTTTACAGTCACACTTTGTGCCCCTGCGCCACGACTGACCTCATAAAACGAAAAAAACGAAATAATCAATTTTACCTTTTAAAGTTCAATTCAAAAAAACTACGAACGACGATAATTATTTTATATTTATTTAAAAATCTGAATATTAACTCTACAGCGTCCAGTAGTAACCTACTTGACATATTTAATTTCACAATAATATGCCTAACGAGGGTTTCCAACAAAACACTTATCCCGCATGCCTTTACATTTGACTGGAAGAAATCCTAAATCCTTTTGTGACTGTCACGTTCTTATTATATAGAGAGGTGTCTTTGAATTATTCTGCTCTAATAGACTCCATGTTATGTAGAGAAAGGGAATTGAAATTTTTGATTAATTTACCTTAAAACTGTCGTTTTAACGATCTTTGAATATTTGTCGTCTATTTTCAAGGTTCGTAGTGGGCAAAATTGTCTAAAAAGTCGAGATAAAAGTGGGGAACTCTGCGTACTTCTCAATGTGGAAAAAACGTTGAACTAGGAAATGAAGATATAAAATATTTTATTCCCTAGAGTGAATCAAACCCACAACCTGTCGCGTTTATAGTCCCACGTCTGTACCTGCACCACGATTGCCCTCAAATGTTTTTTTATATTTTGTGACCTACACGTAAGCTATTTTTTAATTTTATTGTGCAAATAACAACAATAAAAACCATTTTATAAAACCACAGGAAGAATTTGGAAATTAATTAATAACAATTTGAATGAAATACCTACATAAAGCTATGTTCATATCATTTTAATAGTTGGAGTGTAGACGTATTCATGTATAAATAAATCCAATAAAAAAGATCAACCAATAAGCCCGTTTCTATCTCAAAGGGTATTTGTTCGCTAAAACGTGAAAGTATGCGGGACAAATGCTTTGTTACGTACAAATCGTTCCATTTTTTTGATTACACGTATCTCTCGCATGTAGGTAAGTAGACAGAGAGGACATAGTGTTAGGACACTCTATTTCTCACTTTCTACCACATTTTCAAAAAAATCATCATGGCAAGCGGCGGGACTTCACGCGGACTAGTGAAGCGGATATATAAAACTAATTAATTCTTCCGAATGGAGTTGAACCTACACTCATCACGTGTACACATTGATGTGCTTTGTAAGCAATAATATACTAATATACCTATTCTTATTCATATATATCGGGCCAGTGGGATAACATCTAACTGTAAACGAAATGGTTGTGAGTTCGATTGCGACCAAGGGAATAAATTATTTTAATTTAGTGCGGCGTTGAGTTTCGCCACTCAACATACAATGTTTAAAAAACTTGGCGGAAAGTGGTACTGGAGTATCTTATTACTAAGTTAACTTTGCCAACTCTGTGACAACAGAATACTTGTACAACGTGAAACGAAAAACAATTAAAGTATCACCCAAAATGGATGATTCATACAAACAAAACCAAATTGAAACTCTGAATTTACAAATAAGAGACTAGTTCCAAAGCTAATAACTATTCAAGAAGTTATCATTTGCTCAAGGCGGGATTAAAGGCACCTATTCCGTTGATTTACCGGCGGTATCTGCATAATACCGTACACTAAGTGAATTCCATTTCCTAAGCATTATTTTGTAGAGGAAATTGATTATTTTAAACTATACTTTGTAAATAGTGAAGGCAATCGTGGCGTAGTAAGGTAGTCTCGCTATACATTAAATTTTGGCTAAAAAGACCAACTGCGTCATATACAGTGGAAAGAAAGAAGAAGAAAGAACACGGTTGATGCGAAAAATTTTATAATAAATATTGGTTTCTTTTAATTTTAATTTTCAATTTTAAATTTCAAAATTAATAAAAATAAGAATGAGACCATCGTGCCGCAGTGGCACTGCCTATGACTATAAATGCGACGGTTTTGGGTTTGATTACCACTCCCATTGATGAATTATTTTTATTTCCTCGTGTGGTCACAATACAAAACACAGTGTTGGGATGCACCACTTCATATAATATTTTGAAAATAAGGCGGTACGTAAGAAATGGAGTGTTTTAACACAATCATTCATTTTGCCAACAGGATTGGGATTTGGATGAAGCTACTAAAAACAGAATAAATTTATCTTGATTCCTGTGAATAATTTTCTCATCTCTGTATTATGGTCTTCACTGTACTCTCTACAGTCGCAGAGTTACACTTTGTTATGCTAACTAGAAGCTCTTTGCATTAAATAATATTAGAGTTTTCAACTATCAACTCTACTTCAACGTTATGTAAAACGAAAATAATGATAGGAAATTGAAAATAATAATTTTACTGATCTAGTATTATAAAAAGCAGCGATGAGTTACGCAGGTAACACTCAAATTCCTCAAAGGATCAATAGGTTCATTCCGACATCGCTTCCGCTGCGCGTAATAAAACTATATTTTCATATTTTAATGTTTATATAATATATATTGAGGCCAGAGGCGCAGGAGCAAACAGTGTGACTATAAAATCGACTGGTTGTGGGTTCAATTCTCACTCGAGGAAATGAAATATTTATTTACATTAATATTTTTATTTCTTCGGTCTGGTGTCGAGGAAAAGCGGCGTTGAGTTTCACCACTCAACACGCAATGTCTCCAGAACCCGGCGGAAAGTGGGAAACGGAGTGTCTTAACTATTTCAAACAAGTTTCGTCTGCCTACCCTGCTGTGTGCGGGATACAGCGTGAAACTAAAATGAAAATATATAAATATATAATATAATGTTTATAGAAAGATAAAATGTAAACATTTTCCATAGATTGATTCCAACCACCAACCAAAAATAGTAAAATGATAAAGTACAACCATACTGCGTTACGATGAATTTGGTTAGAATTATTATATTACATTTTATATTTTCCCTTTCTGGTAAGACAAAGACAGACAATTTTTTTTTTACTTTATTTGAGAACCAAAATTATTTTATTTGTCAAATAAAGAAAGTTATACAAAATCCTTTACCGAACGGCGTCTTTCTAGAAGCCATATCTACATTATATATTCCCGCATTACTAGTGGTTTGAGCGACAAGTTGATAGATCTGTCGTAACCGTTTTATTGCATAAACATTCAACTTGATAATAATATACTCTTAGAAAAATATATTTTAAAATATCAAATGATACATGGTGTTATTTTATATCAATAGGAATAGATATCAAATAAATTAAGGTGGTTTTGTCGCAGCGGCACAGCGTTTTCACGCTATCGCGCTTTTCCCGCATATGAGGTAAAGAAGATACAACTTAGGGTTACGATACTCCGTTCTCTATTTTTCGTCAAATTTTTATAAATATTACTAAATAATTATATGTAATAAAAAAATTCAAAAACTTACATAGAACCCACAACAGTCTTATTTACAATCAGACGCTGTCCCACTACGCCACATAGTATAAAAATATAATTAAGAAAATTTTAATTCCATAAGCATTTCACAATAACTAAATTATTACTTATCCTAAAGTGATAACTCGGTATTAAGCTGACCGTTTATTCAATAAAGACTGTAAATGAGTTTCAAGTACGCGACACTTTGACTCAGTTATATTTACTGCATCTGCATAACGTCCACTGAGAACTTTTTAATGTCCTCTTTAGATAAATGCTCTTTGTTAGGAATTAACTTAATATTGTAATTTAAATGCCGACTCAAATTTCACGACGTTGTGACGCAGTGGTGTAGTGTGTGGATTCTGAGTTTTGTTTTTCGACACGCAATTATGAGAATTCTTGAGGGAAGATAGGGTCCGAACAGTAGGTATAGGTATATCTTCCTTTCTTCATATATTGGGGATAAAGCGTGTAACTGAAAAATAAAATGTTTTACGTTTCAAAGTGAGGAATGGAGTGTCTTATATAATATATTCCATTCATATTCGGCTCTTAAGAAAAGCTAACACGATGTTCTGGAAGAAAAAATGTATAAAGAAATTTATAAATACTGTAGTAAAATTATTCATGTAAAAAATTATGGTTCAATAATTTGTTTTGTATCTTCACGTTTCATTTTGCATATAGAAGGGTGGGCCAAGGAAACTTAGTGTTTTGGCACTCCATTTCCCATTTTCCGCTTAAATTTAAAAACACTTCGTGTTGAGTGGCTGAACGCAACTCCGCATTTTGCTACTAGAGTGGAAAAATTAAAATAGTTTAAATATAATTCAATCCGCCGAGTGGAACTTAAACCCACAACCGTTTTGATTATGGTCAAATACTGTGCCGCTTTGCCACGACGGCCTCACGACGACAGTGTAGTCATCTACTGACATCTGACAGCATGTTATATTTTTTATTATATATTATGATTCACTGATCCTCTGGCAAAAACTCTCTGGTCAGGACTTTTTGTATCTTTATGTTTTCTGTTGGGGTTGTGTGAAATTTGTAGTGTTCAGCTTTGAAATCAGATTCGATATGTTCTTTATTTTGTATCATAATTCATATGTATTTATTTCAATTGATATCTTTATATTTATTTACTTTTAGGTTATACTATGAAGTAACTATATATATTTTAATTTTATTTAACACCATCTAACAGTAAGTACGGCGGCTAAAGGTTCCATTTACTCTCGCGAGATATAACTATTCTAATCTCCTCGCTCTGTAAGTCAACACGCAATCTCAAAAAAAAAAAAAAGAAAGAAAGAAAAAGAAAGAAATGTGTCCTTCTACTTACCCTGCTATATTCGGAACAGAGCGTAAAGCTAAAATTTTAATAATCTCACGATAATCTTAATACAAAGAAATGACTATAAAAAGGCATATTTCCTGATAAAGCCCAAAAAGCACAATAATTGCTTCGCTCTGATTTAGTAAAGCTTATCTGCATAATGCCGTCGGGGACGCGACTCAGCGGACTTTAATACCTTCACTTTGTTTTAAGTGTGGCTTCTTGTTTGTTGATTTATTATACTAGTTTATGATTGTGAGTTTGGCTGTATTTTAGAGTTACTTTTTTAATTTTTTAGGGCGTCACGTTATATCCTGTAGAAAGCAGGGTAAGCAGAAGTCACAATATTAAGACACGTTTCCGTTCCTTAGTTTGTCGAATTTTTGAGACATTATATACAGATTAGTGCACAACTCAACGCCATGTTTTGCTCTTCTTATCTTATTAAAAAAAATTAAACTCTAATTCAAAATTCACTATCGAAAGAATAAAAAGAATCGAAAACATAACTGTTCTTTCTCTTCTTCACGCATTATCAGCGTATTATTGATGTACTTAGTGGCATAGATTTTTTTTATTTTATCATTTTCACCTCTCTAAGAAAGTTGAAGAGTATTATTCTTTTAAATATCAATATTTTTCAAGTACACAATGGCCCATCTATTGACCCTGCAAGTTCAAATTTAACTTAAGATATAACTGTAAGTGTCAAAAATATTTTAAAATATGACAGGTTTAAGATAAAATAATAAATGAATATAGACAAATTAAATATTCCCCTCTTTCCGCTCAATTTTTGTGACAATGCGTGTTGAGTGACAGAGCTCAACCCCATGCTTTGTCTTGTTACTAGAACAAAGAAAAGTAAATAGTTCATTCCCTCGAATGAGATCGAATCCACAACTATCGCGTTTATACTCAGCTTCTAAACCTCTACGGCACAAAGACGGCCTCAAATATATAATAAATTTACTTAAATAATAAATACACATCGATTTGATTCAAAAAATATAATTTTTAAAAATACTAAAATAAATGGAACGTTATATAATTTCGAAATACTTTATACAGGTCGCAGGTTCAATCACATAATGCAATTGCTATTTGGCTTTCACTCCCATAATATTAATAATGTCAAAAGCTCAAGTGCCATACAATGGTACTAGACTAATATTAAACACTGTTCAACTCGCAGTGCCATTAACTAAATGACCATCCCTCTAAGCGATTCCATTTTGGTTTTAGTGTGGTACAAACTATGAAATATATAATATTACAATAATCTCCGTCGAAAATCTTACTCTTTCCTATTTCGACGGAATGCTCCCTTTTTAAGTCGTCTGTCCGCTGTTCAGCCACCCAGTACTATTATATACTATATTTTTTTTAAATTTAAGCCTTTTTTACTTAAAACAAACAAAGAGAAACAAATGAATCAGTTTTCATATACATCAAAAATTTGAACATATTTTTTACACCTTTCCATTTCATTCCATCGATACGCTCAGATATGAATCCACTACACGAACAATGATGGCATTTATAATTTTTGCTTTCATACAAAAAATATATATTTAATTGCGAATTAATAAAAAAAATATCTAAATTGACATTAAATTCTAATGGTCCATAAAAAGTAACCGCTTCTCTCTCATCGCTTGCTCTACAAAGCGCGTATAGAGACAGAAATCGACTGTCGCAGTGTACGTAATTGTCACAGAACGTTTGACCACATAATAATTACTCTACGTAGAGCCGCAGCCGCTCTCACGAAACTTTTATATAATTATTTAAACGATATAAAGCCTTTACAGTGTTCCCTTTAATTTTAACATGTAAATGACTTTCGTTTGTGAGGCACCTGAATATGGTAATATCAAAAAAAGTTCTTCTTTCTTATATTAATATGTAATTTGATTCTACAGCAGTAGAAGGAAAAAAAATATATTTCTACTATACACATATATAATGGGTTCTTATCCATTTAGTTATAAAATACATGCAGAACTTGCCACAATTTTTTTTTCAGTAACCTTTTTAAAAGTAAAATTAAGAGGAAATCTCTATATACTAATAATAATTATAATTTAGTATTTATTAATACTCTTCCTAGATTTAGATGTCATTAAATGAAAATATGGATTAAAATTGATTATTATTAACAGTAAATATTATATTATAGATCCGTAACACAATCTTTGAAAATTATGAAAATGAATAACTTTTCCACAATAAATAAAATTTATTTATTTTGTTCATAAAAATGTATTATTCATACATATATTTTTCCTATGTTCTCTTTGATACTTGAAACATTTTCACATGTACAATAATAATTTACGAAATATCAAATGTCAAACGATTTTCAAAAGAGAGGAAAACATTATAATTTAGGTTACATCCACACGCAACACTAAATTAATGATAATTTATGAACATAAAAAAATATGTTTTATCGTTTGTTATCAATAATACTGCCATATTATAAGAAATTTCGAGATAAATAACAATTTTTATTGAACCTTGCCTAGGTTCAACAAAGGATAATATTTATTATGTATATATCTTATTGAGCTTATTATGGCCAGTCGTGTCGCATTAAATGGAAATTTGTGGACGTATTTCAATAGATTTTTTTAATTCAAAGTGTTCATTTTGATTTACAGCATTTTTTCAAATTTTATTAATATGTTAATTTAACCATCGTTGAGAAATAAAGGTTTTAAGGTCCTAAATGTCATATTCAAAGTTATCCGTAGACACTCCGTAAGAATAGGGTTGATGAAAAAGAAATAAGGTCCATGTAAAAGAAACAAATTAAGTGGGAGAAATTAAAAATACCTCTTATTTTTTAGTTTATCAAGTTTAACAGACAGACAGATAAACGGACAGATACGACAGAACAGAACAGATATATATGACAAATCTATAATGCTTAGTTCTATGCAATTCAGTTATGAAACTCTAAAATCACCTTTTTTTACGCCGAAGTCTGTTAATAAGAAGTTATGAAGAGTAGCTAGTTGTATATTATGTGATTATCTATATATATATATATATATATAGAAGAAGTAAGCGTTTCTAATAAGTTGTCATTTTGAAAGGGAAATTGAGGCGAAATTAAATTGGAGTGCTCACGGCCGCGACGCATTTACATAATACGATTGTTTGTTGGGCGACTTGCCACTGAATAGAATATAAGTCACGAATATTCAAGTACATTAAAGTTTTTAATGTTATTTATATTTGGTTATTTTTCATCAGTAAGATTAAGTGTTTCAAAAATTAGAGGGTGCGTAGAGAACAGTGTCTAGACACTAGCCTCCCTTTCCCTACCGTGCGTGTACGTGTTTCTTTAAATATAAAATAATTTATATATAGCAAGTTAGTCATGTATCGATCACATTAATTGCATCAAAGTTATAACGTCTCGTGAGGTTTGAGTTCCCTAGTAATTACTAGACGACAAAATGTTCTCTGTGAGATGCAATTATTTATGTACCAAACCAAATTATGACATTGAATGACATATATTTATTTTAAATTAAAGAAAAAAGAGCAGATTCAAGCTTTTTTTGCACCGCATGATAGGTACGGGGGCTTGATGTTAAGAAACTCTGTTCCCCACCTTTTTCAGACATCTGCGTGTTGGGTAGTGTAGACCTTAACGCCGCGTTTTGTCTTCCAGAGCGGGAAAATAAAAATGATTTAAGTATATTCATTTCCACGAGTGGAGATCGAAGTCACAACTGTCGTGTTAATTGTCAGACGTTATCCCACTGCGCCACACTGGCTTCTCTAAGCTTTTGTATTGAATCTACATACAAATATAGGAATGTAAAAATATGCAAAATAAAAGTATACTGCTTCAGGCCAGTCGTGATCGAAGGAGCTCAAGCGTGCAACTGTAATAAAAAACAATATCAAGCGTATTTCAATTTAAAATATTATAAAATATTTAATATACAAACAGTCTAGTTATATATGAGGCCAGAGATTCGAAGAAATAAAAATATTTTTTAAAATTTATATTTCTATTTCTTTGCTCTGGTGTCCAGGAAAAAGCGCGGCGTTGCGTTCGTTAAATGTTTAATTCATACGTATATAAAATTAGCAAGTTTTGTTTATTATATAAGAACATTTTTAGAGGCCATCGTAGCCATTCCACTTTATTATTCACTGTCTCGGTATTTATATTACAGTTCAATTATTGTATATAATTATGTAAATGTTTATGAAACATCTATCGATTGAAAGGTTTTGCGGTTTGATAATTTGATAAGCATATCCAAGTTTAATTGGGCCAGTTAAATTATCCCCGACCATTTTCCATGCTGCCAACTTCTAATCACATTTCTAGCCGCGTGTCAACACAGGTCCTCTTCATAATAGAATAGTTTTAGTTATGTAATTAAAACATGAACCTAAAATCTTAGATACAAATCTGATTACATTTGAAAATTTGTCTCGAAGCTAGTCAATATTTGCTGTAAAATTTTGATACTTTAACTATTATATGAGTTTCCCGGTAAAGTGGAGAAGTTTTTAATGAAGATTCGGTTTAAACTGCTGTTTTTATTCGATTAGGTAATGTGACAAAAATATTTTTGATAATTCTATTTAGGATAACTTGAGGATTATAGTCATTTGTGAGGAAGAAACTAATGATAAAGTATTCTGTTTCATACTATACTAGCGACTCTCCTGGTCAGACTTATTGCCTTATTATAGCTCAATTATACAACATTTTTGGAAAAATTGTAGCCTATGTGTATAAGATATATGTATAGGCTATGTTATTGTAAAAAAAATATCTTATACTAGTTTGTGAAAATGAACAGACATAGACATCAGTCCTCATAAACTTTCACATCTATTATATTAATAATAAATTAACATATAATGCTGAAAGACATCTAGAACTGAAAAAAACTTTTCTGCTTAAATTTTACAAGATTATAAACAAATATTAAGAAATAAAGACAAGACGTTATGTATTCAGAAGTAAACGAAAGTAAGTTGGATTATATTTAAATTAAAACAAAGGAAAATAGGAATAGGCCTCTTGTTTTTGTGTTGATTCAGAAATGATAAGGATAAGGGAGTCAATCTAAAGTTCGAAAGTAATTAAATCTTGGGTGAAATGCTTTGGCAACTCCTATTTACAATTTAATGGTTTTACAAAGAAGTATTTTGTGTTTATTAATATATTATTTAGGTATTAATGTAAAACAGAAGTACAAAGTAGTATTCATATTTATACGTTATTATAGATATGTAAATTATACTTTCAGTAAATTCATAGTTACTCTTTATTTCTCTTGGATTTAGTTCATGCAAAATGTTTCTTTTATTTGTCATCTAACATATTTAAGAGTCTATCACGATCCAGAAAAAAGGTTCCGATCCAACCAACTATTGCTGTCATTTCCCTACTCTCAATTAATTCAGTCACCGGGTTACGGGAATACGGGTTACCTAAAGTTAAGTGATCACCGCCGCCCACGAACCCGTGTAATACCAGAAAACTACAGTTAAGATAGACTTGGAAACACTGCCGCAGGTAGGTCAATCCACAGTTGCGTAGCGCGTGAAAGGAGGGTCCTACGGAACCGCACGGTAGAGAACGCACAGCGAGGAGACATCTCTACGCAAAGACAATGCGTCTAGCCTTTAACAGATTACTGGGTACAAAATGAATGCTAGAATCCTCTAACATGTCGTTGGTATGCAAAAGAAACAGCATAGGGGACAGCACGGAACCTAGGGGAATATCAGCATTCACAGACAAGCGTTCAGAGCAAAAACTATCGACAGCAACTTTGATGATGCTCCCAGTGAGAAAGCTGGTGATACACTTGCATAAATTCTCGGGACGACCATTGCAAGGCCACACTCGATTGAAGGCCTTCAACATGTCCAAACTAACTGCCAAGCCCTCTCTATTGCTTTTAATAGCAGCGGTAGATTAAGTAAACCAGAATATCACCAGTTGAGTGACCATGTCGGAAACCATATTGACCGTCATTAATCAATTGGTGATCCTCTGAATAAACCAAGAGCTGGCTATTTAAGATTTTTTCCATCACTTTCGAGAGCAGGGCGGTGATAGCAATGGACCTGTATTTAGTTGGATTAGAACCATCGCTTTATAAGACCTCTCTTTTACGAGTCTGGGACTACGCCGACTGAGTAAGAGCACCGAAACTAACGCACCAGCACCAGTGTCAGCTCAGGAGCACATGAACGGATCAGTAAAGGATAGACCGCTCGACTTGTGGATGTCCAAATGGGAAAGAGAAAACTTATACTGAGGCACTGAGCTGTGGCACCACGGGAAGGTAGGTGGCTACCATCAGGTGACCCGAACGAGCGTTTGGGTCACCTGATGGTAGGTGTTTACCGCCGCCCAAGACCCCGTGCAACACCAGAGAGAGGAGAGAGGAGCTAAAGAGAAAGAGTGGCTTTCTCTTTGGCCGTGTGGACCTAGATGTCATTTTCTCGTCCAGGCACCAGGCGTGCATAATAGCGAAAGCTAAGGCTGGCTAAAGTTACCAAGTGCCGCCTTTGAGAGCGCCCAAAACTGATGAGTTCCGGACGCGTAGCTCTCAAGTTTCTCGCCGATTTTGGCAATATGCTCGGACCTTGGTCTAGCAATTTGCCACTTAAAGTACCTAGAGGCTTGGTTATATTCCCTCTTTGAGGTTTTCACCTTCGGATCCTTAGTAACCAGTGCCACAGCCCAGATTTCATTTTCCTCGCGTTTGCTAAAAGCAGCAAGATTGCAAGACGAATCAAACCAAGGTTGTGACTTTCCAACCATTAGCACTATAGTGCTGGAATATAAAGTTCCATGCCCTGTAGAACCATGTCGGTTACAGTATCAGCACAGTTACTAGGATCATCAGAACAGAGGCAAACCGACCCCCAGAGATAAGATGAGTAAAATGTACTCATCCCATCCCAATCTGCTGTCTTATAGTGCCAGACGCTATGAGTGGCGGGTGTTTTCTCCAACTGGCGTGTTTAATAGGCACGACTCTCCGTATAAGGCAGTGTGTTAGAGCATATCGTCGATAGCCAGTTGCATGTGCTCCATGAGCCGATCCGGTTCTGCATTACCCCTGTGAAACTTGTACAGACATGCGTAGAGTCGGACACAATCGTTCAAGTCCCAACACGGAGCCAGATAGTTGACAGGTCCCGACCTTCAAAATTAGCAAAACGACGGAAACTTAAGTTCTCCCTCACAGACACAGCGACCTCGGCACGACCCATAAAATTATATTCTATTTTGTAGCCGGGGTATTGAAGATAGGCTGTGTTGCTGGGTCCGGCATTTGAGTCTCCATTAGAAACAACAAGACTGGCCGTGCTGTCTAAAGATGGTTGTGGACGGCATTCAGGTTAGAATGAAGACCCCTGATGTTACAAATATCCACGTTAAACGTGTTAAGGGTTGCCGGAACATACGGCAGGATTTCAAAATAGTAGTTAAAAATTATGTCCTACATACTATACAACGTAGTCGAATACCAAATAATGTCAATAAACAATACCTAACTAATATACGAATATTGTGCATCGGGCGGCTACTACCATACGTCTATACCAAAACCACACTAGGAAATAAAGCATTAAAGCGAACGTATTCCAAAACCCTGTCCGGCCATTATTCTTGAACAGCCGAGCGGAACGCTGACCGAATTATTTTGACATGTCCGATATGACCCAGTAGTTGGAATTCGTTGTGGAGAGGTTATTGCGGTTTTTATTTTGTTTTTGTATGCTAAATCTTATCTAAAATTGGCTTAGGTATAGAAAAATACTAATATAACATGTTTCCGTATATGTATGGGAATCTTAGTAACATTTCAATACAAAGAGTGAAATCCTTTGGAATATATAACATACTCGTCATCGCCCGCAACTTTGAAAGTATAATGTGAAATGTAATTTTTTCCTCGTTCCTGTAGAAATTTGAAGAAATTCTCGTTTCTTGTGCACCCCAACACACCTACATGCCAAATAGATTTTGTTTAAGTTCAGTAGTTTCGTCTGTGAATTATCTGGCAATCTTTCAGTAACAGAAGAGTTGTATAAAAATTAATATTTCTCTGAAAAAAAAAACAAATAACCATCCCACCAAATAGATATGAAGCAATTATTCTATATTGTGCTAGTACATCGATACAATTAGTACCAGTAAAGATCGATAACATAATATATCGATATAGCTTAATTTATATAAATCAATATTGTCAAGCCACAATAGTGACGTATGTATAACATAATATTTTACTATAACATACTTCCCTGGTCCTGTAATATAAAGCACGGTATTGGGTTCCACCATATAATAATCTAACAGGACCGCCAAGCGAAGTCATGCCAACATGTCTTAACACTGAGTTCTCTTTGCTGTTTCTAGTATATTTAAAAAATACGTGAAACAAGAGAATTATAGATAACAAACATCCTTACTAAATAATTTCCCACGTGATCTACAAGATAATAAGTTTAATATAATAGCTGTCAATTCTCTAAGCTCGGTACAGCATCACAAAATGGCGCGACGCGCAGTCCGGCCATTAGTTCCAGTCTCAGAGTGACAGGAGCAACCCCGTACCGTCGCGGGGGACTCGTAAATCCGATAGCAATTAGTATTCATGCAGTGGAATAGACTTGGTTCCTGCATTTGATGTACGGAGATGTATGTATGACACATGCAATATAGGCTGAGGTATACTTAAAAGTAAGTACTATACTTATTATTTTCGAAATGTATTGTATAATATTTATTATAATACGTTTTTTTGTTGAAATAGATTTATTAAGGTCATAAAATTCTAAAGCGAAATAATAGCAATAAAGCAAAAATATAATGTAATAAAGGTAAAAATTTAAATATTTATTCTTAAACAACCAGTCGATATCGTATTTAGAATAAAAAAATAACAACAACAAGGTTATAGAGGTCAGTCGTGGCGCAGTAGCACGAGGTGTGACTGTAAAACCGACCGGTTGTGGGTTCGATCCCCACTCGAGGAGATGAAATATTTACTTAAATTTATATTTCCATTTCTTCGCTCTGGTGTCGAGGTTAAGCGCGGCGTTGAGTTCTGCCACTCAACACGCAATGCCTCCAGAATTCGGCAGAAAGTGGGGAACGGAGTGTCTTAACACTAGGTTCCCTCTGCTCTGTGCGCGATACAGCGTGAAGCTGATTTAATTTTTTAAATTTTAACAAGGTTATAACACCGTTAATACACCGATACACTTTACGTAAAACTGAGTATGTGAAACATAATATATTAATAATATCTGTTTAAGCCCAGGAAACGCCAAAGAAAAAAACCTAGTACAAAAGGTCCACCAATAAACAGAGCGAGTGCAAAATACGTAACCTAAAGGCGTATTTTCCCATTCTTAGATTCATTCATGCGCGAGGCCGGTGTCGCTTCACACAATCGCGCGCTACCCGAGGCCTGCCATTACTCTACGTCAGTCCCCTGCCACTATTCATATATTTTACTTTTGCTTCTGTCAGTGAGACATTTGATGAGTATATTTTATTTATATTGTTTATAAGATTGATTTAGATGACATATACTATTGTAATCCAGTTGTCAAATCACTAAAAGTAATGATTATAGTTTTGGTTCTCGTGGAAAAGAAAAACAACAAAGTAGTAAAAGTTATTTATGTGCTTAAACTTATCAACTTAGCTCTTATTATTACAAGATTTTATTTAACGCCATAATAAAAGAGATATTAAAATACGATTAAAAATTAATAACAATTTACAGCATTAAAACGCCTCGAAATAAAAAAAAAAAACTACTTAAGAAAACTTACTCGAATTTCATGTTGTACCTATAAAAGATACTAAGTCGATGTTACAACTCAAATAGTGCAAATTTTACATCAGACGACGAAAAATACCACTTTCAAATTGAAAGAAAAAATCAGATAAAGAAATAACAAACGCGAATGTAAATAGTATTTTTATTTTACAATTGATAGTTCCCAACAGAATGTAGCGCGCTTTGTATGGCGAGGATCACAATTCTTTGAATGACGTGACTTCAAACGTAACTCGAGTGCGATGCTACGAAAAATGTTGTGAAATTATATATATCTACATAGTAACTGACGTAGGGAATAATAATAATGTTTACATTTTACTATTCGTTTTTGATCCGTTGCAGTCACTAGCTTTAATAAAAAGGATTTTTGATATCTAGTAGATACTTTTTTAAAATGTCGCTGAGTTTTTTTTTTAATATGAGTTATTTTATTGAGTGAGTTGAGGGTACTCGTGGTGTAGAGGTGCTGCATTCGACTGTTAACGCGATTGCTTAAGAGTTCAAATCCCACTCGAGGAAATGAAATATTTTAATATTATCATTTCCTTGTTCAAGGCAAAACGCGGCGTCAACTTTTGCTACCAGTTATTTTATCATAAATTTCGCTGCGTTTGATAATAAAAGCGATTGTGAATTCGATCCCCACTCAGGAGAATGATTATCTTTGTTTCCCTGTTCTGGTGGACAAGGCGAGGCACCTCGAAATTCGATTTAGATGTAGGTACTCTTTGAATAAGGACACTAATCAATTGCTAAGCTCCGTCACACAGCATGCAATAACCTGTGCTTATATCCATATGCACTCATTTTTCTTGAAAAGATCTACAAATATATTTATAAAGTTTTTTTTCTATGACTTAGAAGCTTGATTTTTTTATGTGATTTAAGGGACGATATAGATATTTCATATTAATTTCTGCTTGATAGTTCCACACGATCTATCAAGCAGAAATCGGATAGATGGACAATAAATTGATCTTATAAGGGTTCCGTTTTACCTTTTGAAGTACGGAACTCTAAAACTAGAATACGGAGTGACTTCTTTCTCCATTTTCTTTACCTACCAAACTAAATGTGTAAGATAAGAAAAAATTAAGAAAAATAATATACACGGCGCAAATTCAACAACACCCTAGTAAGCTCTATATGTCGCAAATGAAAAGTACCAAAATGCGATTCATCACAAAATGCTCGACTGAAAACTATCGCTTTGTACATAGGACGTGTATTACGAACGTTATTTGATTTCTGGCTGACATAAAAACTTGCTTACCAATATAGCTGCTGCTATCGAGTTTTGTGATTTTCAATATTTTACGGGCCAGTCGTGGCGCTGGGGCACAAAGGGTGACTGTAAAATCGACTGGTTGCGGGTTCGATACCCACTCGAGGAAATTTAATATTTATTTAAATTTATATTTTCATTTCTTCACTTTGGTGTCGAGACAAATGCCTTTCCCTCCGCCTACAAAAAAAGCTTTCTCTGTAAAAATATTAAATACAATAAAAGTGATTCGATATTAAGAAGACATCAATATTTTATATTAAAACATTCACTTATTTCATATCTTCACATTCAATTCACATTTGCATATTACATCAACCAATTACCAACTGCAACTGACTCTACATACTCTACTAAAGTCTATGAGCATACTCAAAAAATATCAGATTTAAAATATATATTTGCTATATAGTAATTAAGCGATTCCAGTTTCAACTACAAGCTTTGGTAATTTAATTACATAGCGAAATCTAAACTTAATATGTACACAGTATTTAATTAAATGACTAACGCCTATCCTGTGACACGTCAAGTGTACTACGAAATTTAATTAAACTATAGACCATATAAGAATTATTTTTGGGTTTCGGGTAAATAGTTTGTAGTAGTTCGTGTAATGAAATTATATTGTCAAATATAACAAAATTATTTATTATTTATTATTTATTCGAACTGTAAAAATAAAATAATTTATATCTTAGTAGGTAGGCAGGTAAAAAAGTACAGTAACGTATTGGTGCTCCGATTACTACTTTGTACCAATTTAAATATGTGACTTTATAAATCAATTTTTAGACGAAACTCTTTAACTGCACTAATCACGTAAATTAAGTATCATACATATTTTGAAACTCGACGATTCGAACACTTTCCAATAGTCGGTGGTCACGGGTACACTGTGGTCGTGTCCGTCAGACAGTTGATATAATATAATTATTAAATCATGCCAACTCTAATCAATAATTTCCTTCTGTATTGCCTTCTGTATTGCTCTGGATTCTTGCAGAATGAGCTGACTGTATATTGCCCCCTGGAGTGCGCTAAGTCTGGTTACCACAGCGCGAAAATGAAAATAATTCATTGTTGTTGTTGCCCGTTTGTCCGTCCATGAAGGCTAAGATTGCGTTGAGTCAATCTTAAATTAATATCAGATATTCAGTTTAACAGTTACTTGGAGCACAAATATTAAGCTTCTAATATAACGCAGATAAAATATTTTAATAAAAAACGACAAAAACGATACATAAATATATATTCATGTATAGTTTTTGCTTTATTTTGTATGAAATTCATCATGCGAACAAAATCTATAGATTGTACCTTCCGTAGACCAACAGTTACGAAATTTAGGACGAAATAAAATCTTACAATACCAATAAAGGTAAACATCTGAAAAGTAAAAATTTATTAGTATTTCATAGAAAGAAATCATTATAAGCTTATATTTGTAGTTCCTTTCCTACTTTTTAAAGTGTATATGTACATGTGTCAAATTAAGTTTGTTTACTTTTTTCGCCGCATCATTAATTTCCCAATAACAATTCTGAAGTTGGTACAGAACCCTCGGTGGACGAGTCCGACTTTTACTTGGCTGATCTTTTTCTTAAATACACTTAAATAAACATTCGTATATTTCATGCGGGGGTAGCAACACGGGGGCCGCTATATAAATGTCTATTTGACGGTATTAAGCTTATAATCTCTATCCATACCTATATTATAAATTCGAAAGTAACTCTGTCTGTCTGCCTGTCTTTTACGCAATCAGGGCCAAACCGCTAATTAAATTGTGATAAAATACTCATATAGAGATACTTAAAGGTCTTCGGATGAACATAGGTTACTTTTTTCTCATATTTTTAATATTCTCGATATATACTAAGATATTAAAATACTTTTCAATTTGACATGTAATTTATGCTGCCATATTAATAACAACCGTCGCTAAGCATCCGTTGCGAGGCAACAAGGAATTATGTCATTTTAAGAAAAGATCGCCCAAAATGAGCTTCCTGAACGCTTACATGGCGTACGCTGACTCAATTTTATGAGACATAAAAACTATGTTTTAGAAAAATATTATATTATCTTTTAAAAAGCTATTAAAAAGTCCACAATGATGTATGTTTATTTCTGAAAATTGAGCCAGAGTAACCATTTTAATATATTTAATTATTTTTTTGTATTATTGTTAATGTATTTTTTATAATTTCGTATTCAATCCTTATCAATATAAATATAATAGTCACCTAGATTAAAATTATATTTTACTGTACATCATTCTAATAAATATTGAAGGAAATATCACTGATTCAAAATGAGTTAGCCTACGAACCGCACCGTATGACAGACCTGAACGAGCCGACGACGCTGACGATTTTGTACATTTTTATACATTTTCCATCTACTGTTAATTTTTGTGTGGTTATTTTCTGTTTATTATTAATTTATATTTTTCTTTGGTTCTTCGGTTATTCGAGTAGTAGATTAGTTAGATTTTCATTATTATAATTTCTTGGTGTGGTGTAAGTTTTGGCCCCGCGGGGCATATATATGGATATATAAGAAAAGAATGGTCGGTTATTTCAGTTAGGTTATCTATCCCGTTGTTACGCATTTAATAAATCGTAGTTTTAGTTTTTTGGGATTTTATTTGATATTGCTCGCAAAAATTATCGAATTGAATGTAGAAAGGAGTTTAGTTATTTCATATAGTATTCATAGAAATATTAAGAAAATAGATAGATTCTTCGATTCGTTCGTTCGTTTGAAATAAATCTATATAAAAATGCCTAAAACCAGCCTTTCTACATGTATTCTGTAATAACTACATATTTACCAATTATACATTTAGCCAATAATATATGTAACTAATTTAAAAACTGTACAGGAGTTAATATGCAATCATTACAGTTATTTTACAAAGAATATTATGAATCCTTCAAATCAATAATTCAAATCAATAATAAATAACTCTTTCAGAAACAGCCTTAAATGTTAATTTAAGGCTGTTTCTGAAAGAGTAAATTAAATTATTCACTGACATCAGCACATTTAACATACTTTTAAAATTATGATGAGACGTACATTACATAGGCCAAAAGGACGTAATGTTATAAAAATATATACGTATAAGAAATAATTAGCTTTATGTATATTTTTATAAATATCAAATATCAACATTTTTTAATTCAAAACAATCAAAAGTCGTTATAAAAATTACGATAATTTAGTAAAAAAATAATATTAGAAGTCATTTCTGTTTATTAGATCAATAGTCAGGTAGCTTAAGCGGGCGAAGCCGCGGGCGGGCCGCTAGTGTATTCATATAATACCAGCTTCATAAAAATAATAAATATATTACAATTAAGTTACAATGTTTGCAAAAAGTTAAGTATATAACAAAATAAACGTAAAATTTTTACCATTGAAAAAGTTTCAAAATATTCATTTGGCGGCGGCATTTGTGGTTTTATGTTCAAAACCAGCTAAGTTTTAAACCAATTTCTCGCTCTATCGTTTACATGATAACGCAAGTATAGATAAGGTAATATTAACACATTGTTATTAATTTTTAAAAATTAAAAATTATATCAGCTTCACGCTGTATCCCGCACACAGCAAGGTAGGCAGAGGGAACCTAGTATTCATTTTTAGTTTAATTTTAAGGCCTGCTGAATAGCGGCATCCAACGCCGCTCTTTATCTTTTCGTCGTGGAAAAATTAAAATAATTTGAAATTAAATTGTTTTGAAAAATAAAAATAATTTGAAAATAAATTATTTTTATTTTCCCGAATGGGGATCAAATTAATAAGCTTTGCGTGAATATTTAGAAACTATTGTACTTATTTATAATAGCCATGGCCTAAGAATTACATAGTTACTAAACATTTTGGTTTTGAAAGATCATGTTGTATTTGTTCTTTTGTTGGTATCCGTATATGGAGTGTGGATTAATTTGTCAAAAATCAAATGAAATCAGCTTCAAACCGTGTCCCGCACACAGCAGGGTAGGTCGAGGGAACCTAGTGTTAAGACACTCCGTTCCCCACTTAATGCCGAATTGCGTGTTGAGTTGCGGAATTCAACGTCGCACTTTGCCTCGACATTGCAGCGAAGAAATGAAAATATACATTTAAATAAATATAATAAATAATTTATTTCCTCAAGTGGGGATCGAACCCAGAACCATTCGCGTTTACAGTCACATTTTGTGCCCCTGCGCCAAGATTAATTTGTCATTCTGTCATAACCATGGTACAGTTTAAGTGTTTAGTTAAAATACGACTTCAATGCCTAGGTGGATGTTAATTAAACATTTTTTAAGCGTTACGCTATATTTCCCTTATATTAGGCAAAGATTACTTAAAGCTAAGACACTCTGTTCTACATTTTCTGCCTAATTTTCGAAACATTATATGTTGAGTACCAGGACCCAACGCCGCGTAACGTAGGAAACGAACCCACAACCGTTGCGTTTATAGTCAGACGAAATTGTCTAACTTTTGCTGCTGCTGCGCCACAACCATTTCAAAATCAATAAGTATATATATTAAAAACAAATCGTTATTACAGCCTGCTCATTTAACATACATCATTAGGTCTCATTTCCCAATACATAAAATCTCCTAAGCCGCATAATTTATGATAAAGTTTTCTCTACTTATAACGCGTCATAGGCGGAGACAAAAAACCAGTGAGGCCCCTATGAAGTCGCAAGTTTCATCACCACGACTGACAGAACCTTGTGACATGTAACGTTTCACTCAGCATTGCTTTTGAACGCACCTAATAGTAATATTAAACGCTACAGGCAAATAAAAGCTCGCTAATAGCACAAAGTGATGATTAGAGGGATGATTATAAAACATTTGATGAAGTGTTGTATATATATTTATTTCTCTCAATACAACTCTTGTCCATTATTATATTTAGCTAGAGATAACTTTATTAAGTAATCTAAGAATTCTTAATAATAGGAATTCTATAGTACATTTATTATTCAGCTTCAGCCAAATGATATTGGCTAATATTATCGTCAGTTACTTTTTAAACCAGACCAATAAAAATATTTCTATACTTATTTACCAGGTCGGACCTGGTCGGTTTCCAGGAGGCGCGGGTTCGAGTCCCGCTACGTTCAAATTTTTATACGTTTTCTAAATAAGTATTTTTCTTTCCTAACTGTGGAATAACACTTTAAAAATGTTTAAAAAATATTTCTTATAACAGAAAAAACATAGTATTTAAATATATAAATATATTAACGTTATAATTATGACAGGCCGGCCTGACTGTAAACGTGATTGTTTCACCACTCAACACGCCCCATCTCGAAAATTGGGTGAAAAATAGAGAATGGGCTATTTTATTACTTGTCTCCCTTCGCCTATCTGATCTGCTATGCAAGGAAAAATTTGAAAAGAACTTTACACTGTATCCCGCACACAGCAGGGTAGACAGAAGTAACCTAGTGTTAAGACACTCCGTTCCCAACTTTCTGCCGAATTCTGGAGGCATTGCGTATTGCTTGCCGGAACTTAACGCTGCGCTTTGCCTCGACATCAGAGTGAAGAAATGTAATATAATTAAATATTTAATTTCCTCGAGTAGGAATCAAACCCACAACTAGTAGCGGAAATTCACACTTTGTGCCCCAGCGCCACGACTGGCTTCGAATCTGGCTGCTAATAAATATTATATTTTATATACACTCACTCAAACAATTTCTTGAAATATAATCCAGAAAGTTACAAAATTAATGTAATGTAGACTTAAATGAGAATTCACAGATGTTGTGCTTCAAACAATTTTAAGTCAATCATATTTCTTGCTTTTTTTCAACTTTGCGCTGTATATTCTCGTAGTAGTACTGTTTACCACAGTGGAAAAATAATGTTAAGAGACTAGTTAAGTTACGCAGGCAAGAAAAAGGCTTTTTAAAAAATTTCATTATTTAATTTTACAAAGAACCTTTCTGTATCAGAGCAAGTTGAAGACAAAGAATGTTATAATAATTAAAAAATTATATTATTGAAAATAGTTAACTCAGCAAATATATTGAACTCTATTGTTTGTTTCCACGAGCTGCAAGTGCGGCGTCAGGGGAATGTATCTTTATACATTGTTAACTTATTTCATTCTCAAAGGGTCAAAGGGCAAAACTAAACGCTGCGCTTTATCTTATTACCGAAGCAATAGCGAAGACATTAATATAATAAATTCCCTTAGGTGGAAATTAATGATAAAAATATTTTTTATAATATATTTTTAAAATACTTAAATATTATAATAAGATTTTAATTAACAAGTGAAACATTCAAAGGAATAAAAGAAAAATTAAGTTACCATGAACAAAATTAAGCTTCTTAATGACTGAGAATTTCTGTTGAATGCTCAAAAGATTTGTTTGTAAAATTATATATTATTTGGTTGATAAGAAGTTTTAAGTAATTTTTTTTTCTACTATTGCAGTGGCACATGGTCGGACTGCAAACGCAATGTTTACACGTTCGATTCTCACTAGGAAGAATGAGTAACATTTATTTTCTTACTTTTGTAACAAGATAATCTGCGGTGTTGACTTTCGCCAAACAACACGCAATGTTTCGAAAATTGAGTAATTTCTAGGGAACAGAATGTCTTAAAACTAGGTTCCCCCTGCTTACGACGCAATTCTAAGACCAGTATTTTTATTTGGGCGTTGTCCACCAAAGATTTTTGTATATATTATCAATGAAGCTACCAATTAAAATTCCATAGAGAACATACAGACTCCTACTTAACAGGGTCCAAGTTTAACAGGAGACGTCCTTGCGTCACTGTGTTCTCAATTGTTGATACCTTCTACGATAGCCATGCTAAGGTTAGAGCTCTTCTAGCTTGGCCTTTGGTGTCTTAAGGAGGATGGGGAGATAATGAGTACGGAGTGTCTTAACACTAGATTCCCTCTACCAGCCCTGCCGTGTGTGGGATACAGCGTGAAGATAAAAAAATCCTATAAAGAGATATCTGTCATAGGAATCCGGAAAAAACGCTTAAATATGCGGTTGAAGTCTACGAACTAAATATGCAATTATTACACAGTAACAAAGGCGACGACTCTCAAGGGGATGCAGGCCGACTAAATTATCTTATTACGTAGCTTCTGAATTTCGTATAGGAATAGAGTATCTTCTCGATGGGCTTGTTAGAGACTGATGTATGTACATATGCTAATTTAATAACGCGAATTATAGAAATAACAGTATATAGTATTAAAATATAAAAAAAAACCAGTGAAGTTGAGCCAGTTATAGTGCAGGGGTACAAGCGTACTTTTCTAAAATCAAAACAATTAAAATTATTATTAAAATGATATTTAAAAAATGATATTAAAATTAAAATGATATTTACTTAAATTTATATTTCCATTTCTTCGCTCTGGTATCGAGGACAAGCGCGGCGTTGAGTTCTGCTACTCAACACGCAATGCCTCCAGATTCGGCAGAAAGTGGGGAATGGAATGTCTTAACACTAGGTTCCCTCTGTCTACCCTGCTGTGTGCGGGATACAGCGTGAAGCTGATTTTGATATTTAAATAGTATATTGTCTAATTGTTATTTAAAAAAAATATTATAAAGCAAACAAAGTCACGTTCTTAACTAGTTCAGAGATACTTTCAGTATCATCAGGCTTTTTCTTAGTCATTTTCCTTGAAAACCACTGAATTCTCATTTTACTGGGAAACAATTGTTTAGAAATTTATTGTGAATCAAATGGTTATTACCACCAAATTTTAATTTTCTATTAAGACGAGAAAAATTGCTTGATAAATATTATATGTGTGTAATTATCTTTATACTGATTTTCTTAATATTTTAATTATAAATTAATAGATTATGAGAATGTATCGGTAGGACAACACAGTAACTCTATTTTTTTCTTAAGTCAGCATACGACTTATGTGCTTTCGTAGTTGTGAAAATTTTACTTATAATTTTTATTAAAAATCTTATTATAATAATTAAAAAAGAGAATATAATTAATTTACACATGCCCGTCACCAAAACAGAGGCACAGAATGACACAAACAATCGGGCCGCGTATTACTAAAATATTTTAAGTATAAACAAAGCATTCCTTTAACTTCGAGTCGCAAAATGGTTGAATACCACACATCGTAATTGCAAAAAAACCCCAAGATCACCTTCTAACGCCAGGACAAATAAATGGACTAGTATATCTTACTGAAAATAGTATATCTTACTGAGAATGAAGTGAATGAAGTGCTATATATAAACGAGAATGTCATGGTGACAATAAAGAAGAACGTGTCCAGCTGGTATGGACACGTCGAACGAATGAGTGATAAAAGAATGGCACAAAAGATTTATAATGGAAAAGTGAGTGGTAAGAGAGGAAGGGGAGACCTCGGTTGACCTACGAAAACACAGTATCAAAGATACTGGAGGAAGGTCACGTAAAATGCATGAGGACTACCGGAGGGCCTGTATGTAGAGGTTGATGACAGTGGACGAGACGAAAGAGGTATGTAGAAACCGTAGCGTTTGGCGCTTCATTCTCTCTAACCCCGCTAGGCATAAAGCGTGAAGTGAAGTTAAGTAAAGTTAAGTATATCTTACTTTAGCGTTGTTTAATGTATGTGGAGAGAACGTAGTGTCTAGACTTTTGAAACACTACATGTTGACTGGTGGAACTCAATCAATGCCACAATAGAAATCGAACCCACTGCACTACGTGGCCCTTAGTAATGTACCTCAAACATTCTAATATATCACATAGGCATACTTCTAGAGCCCTGATGAGAATATTTCATTTCGACCCACTTCATGGACGCTCTAGTTATTCCATATTAATGAAACCCTGTAAGCGTTCCGAGTAATAAAGTAAGATTAGACTCATTGTAGAGCGCGATATTGCCTCAGCTCGTCGCTACGGAATATTGTATGGGGATTGTACTATGTAGCCTTACGGTATACATAATATGTAACACAGAGAATGGTATACGAAATGATTGGAGATTCAATTTCTTTTGGGGGGAATAATTATTTTTGTTTTTTTTTCTTCGCTCTTGTTACGAAAAGATAATTAAAATATATTATGTAAATAAATAGCCAAAGTAAAGAGATTATCCAACTGAAACGAGCTGCAGCTTTACGTGAATAAACCAATAACAGGAAACGGTACATTGCTTTTATCGGTACTGTATTGTCCAAACGGAAATTCCTTTTACAAAAATTTTATTTAATAAAAATATATAAGATTGAAAATCTGTGTTAATTTGGTAAGCGAAGGGGTGAAAAGTGAGAAAGAAAAAAAAAGAAAGAAACGAAGATCATTTCTTAATCGGCGAGTTTCAATTATTTTTTTACACATAGCAGGATAGACAGAGGGAATTTGGGTGACTAGTGTTAATACATCCCGTCCGTTCCCGTTGGCTTTGCGTGATGAGTAGCGGATCTCAACGGAACTCACTTCTTAGGGTGGAAATTTAACCCACATCTGTTGCGTTTAGAGTCACGCGCTTATGCCTCTAGGACACGACTAGCTCCTATTACAATTTTTTTAGATTAAATGAAATCATAAAACTAGCTTCGCACTTCGTCCTTCATTCGTTCTTTATTCGAAGGAACCTAGTATTAAGATATTCCGTTTTCTACTTTCCATCCAAGATTTTGGCCTATACATTTTTTTGAGACATTGTGTAATGACTAAAAGTCGCGTTTTGCTTCGTTATCAGAATGGCAAAATGAAAATTATTCATTCTCCCGAGCAGGAATCGAACTCAAAACCGTCGCGCTTACAGTTAGATCCTACGCCTCTTCGCTAAATAAAAACCATGACTACATTATAACACATACATAATGCATTTTAATAAAAAATATATCAGCAAAAACATATCCTATATTCTAGTGTTTAAATTATAATGTTTAATAACACTGATTTATAATGAACCATCATAAATGAGCCTTGACCTAACTATCTAGTTAATAGAAATGAATTTTGTATCAAATATGATTGTTTATAGAAGCACTTTTTTTAAAATGTGTTAAAAGCTTATAAACTGTAAATGCGTCGAACTCCACCGTTGAGTTCCACCACTCAATAAGCTATGCTTAGAGAATTCGTTTTAAAGTGGAGAACGGAAGTGTCTTAACACTAGGTTCCCAGGTTTCCTCTTGCCTGATTTGCTATGTGAACGTGAAGCTACAAAATATATATAATACATATATATAAATTTAGTAATTAGTTTAAACAGTTTTCTAAAATCATTAAGTATAGTCTATATGTACATATATATCAATTTTACAAATGTTACAGAAATAACGATATAATGTAAGAAAATAAAAATTAATCGACCTAAGATCTACAAGAACTCCTTCTAGAATCCTTCTCACAATATTCACCAAATATTGTACCTCTTTATACCATTTAACATTCGACAAAACACGCGAATTATTCCCTCTCACACCAAATTTCTCCAATAAATACCATAATTACAATTCACTCATACATTGACAAATGTTACGTCACAAACAAAAGGCTGGAGTATATAGCTACACATACATACATACATACATACATACAAAATAGTATATACCTGCTGGCCGGACGCCAACGCGCTCCAGCATAAAGGCCATTACCTACGTACTATTGTCACTAATTGCTTCACTGTACGGATATTAAAATATTTGCGCTACAACCGCCTATAAATGACAACGGTTACATAAATCAAGTACGAGTAAGTGTGTGGTGTTTTGTATTTCGTGAATATTATGGATATCATGGTAGTTGTGTCCAATTTTTTTTTAATTTTTCAGCATTGATAAGAGGGTTAGATGCGGCGTTGGGTTCCGCCATTGGACATGGGACGTCTCAAAATGTTCTAGAGGTTCACGTTTCAGCTTCAGTTCATACTTACCGCAATAGCAGGTTAGGGTGAGCAGGCAGTTAGGGCCTAGTGTTAAGATACTCCGTTCTCTGCTTTTCGCTCAAATTTGAGACGTTGTGTGGTAAGCGGTGGAAACCAACCCAGTGTAATGACTTATTGGAGCGGGGACGTGAAAATATTTGGAACGAGGAGGATACATTTAAAATTTTACCGTTTTCTTTTTTTTTTAGGTTTTTTAGCCGAATTTTATATTGTATATTGAACGATGGAACCCAACGCCGTGCTTTGTTTTAAATACATACTATTATATTTCACGGGTGTTTATTTTTATGTAGTAAGTAGTTAATTTTATATATACTATCAGAACTATATATTTATTATGCAGTAGTTAAAATTATTAAAATAAAAAGGAAACTAACAAAAAGATTAAAAATAAATATTTTGACAATATTAATGTTAGAAAATTTCAAAATTTTTGTAAAAAGCACTACTACCTGAAACAGTGACATCAACTGAAGTTGTTTCACTATTTAAAAATAATAATCCCATGTGAAACCAGTTTTTTCATAAATGTTCAGCTTCAGCTAAGCGCCTTTTATTATTTAATCTTCAAATGTCGTACAAAAAATGGCAAAATATTTTAAAAAATTATACTCACGAAAATTATGAAATTCTAATTGCTTTAGAGTGCGTTTTTGAGTGCAAGCATTCTGACAGTAGCAAAAAGTGTTTAACGGATAGGTGAATAAAACAATAAATGACTTTAATTTCACCGTTCTGCTAGCAGCTACAAAATGCGGCGTTAAGTTCCGCCACTCACCGTGCAATGTCTAGAAGAATGAGGGGGAAAGTGGGGAAAGTGTGTCTTAAAACTAAATTTCCTCTGCCTACCCTGCTATGCGGGTAAAAAGTGAAGCTGCATTTTTTAAATAAAAGAAGTGGAATAAAGAATGCACGCAAGAATTAGGCCACGCTACAGTCCCATGTTTAATCCAAGAATTTTGAATTTTTACGCTTTTGTTGCACTTTTTTGTTGTAACGGTAATGTGTTTAAATAGTTAGCATGCATGGTATGTTTGTTTTGCTATAATATTTATACTATCTTATAGTAAACCCAACGCGACGGTGTGGGTTCGATTCCCTCTCTGATGTATTTAATATTTTATTTTAATTGCTCTACTGAGAATATATATTTTTTTATTTTATGTGCAATATATGATATATAAAAAAAGTGCGACATTGCAAGACTGGATGACGCTTGGGGAACGGAGTACTTTTAACAACAGGTTCCCTCTGGTTCCCTCTATGCGGGAGAAATATGAAGCTGCTTTTTTTAATGTTATTGAATAGAACATACAAACGCGAAACGTGAAACTTCGTAAAGTGATTTCAATTTTCAATTACATTAATTCATTAATTCATATACAATAAATTCTATAAATATTAATAAATAACACTGTTTACATTGCATTATGAATACGAAACGAAACGGCTCGCTTATATTTATTTCTGGGGCTGGTCGCGTAAAACAATCAGCGTAGCGAAATTGGGACACTTTTTTCATATAAAACAATACAAAAGATATCCAATTTAATTCCGTATTCCAATTCCATTGTTTGACCAGTTAATATGAAAGTTGGAGTCGTGTAAAACAGGCGAGAAACCGCCGGAATATCAATGCGTGGACACGAACGCACCTAAATTAGCCACTTTTTTTATTTGAGCACAGTAAAATATTTCTTTAAACGACTTTTAACAAAAAATTCCAGGTGTTAATAGGCAGATAACATTTTAATATTTTTAGCTTACTACTTAGCTAGTGTTAAAGGTTTACGTTCCCCACAAGAAGTCCGACCTTCGAGACATTGCGTGTTGAGTGCTGGAACACGAAGCTCGGCACTAGACCGAAGAAATAAAAATAATTAATTTTCCGAGTGGGAATCGAACATAATGATCAGATGCCTCGCCTCTACGCCACGGTCACGACGGACCTAATGGTTCTAACACATCAATATTTATTGTTGTGATATTAGGTTCAATTTTAGTTGATTTCCCTTAGTGGATCTACTATAATTATTAGTTTTTTTTTGTAGAGGCCAGTCATGGCGCAGAGGCAAAAAGTGTGACTGTAAATGCCACAGGTTGTGAATTGGATTCCCATTCAAAGAAATAAAATATTTAATATTTTTATTTCTTCGCTCTGGTGTCGAGGGAAAGTGCGGCGTTGAGTTTCGCCTCTTAACATGATATGCCTCAAGTATTTGATGGAAAATGGGGTACAGTGTCTTAACGCTAGGTTCGCTCTGTCTACTTTGCTGTGTGCTGGATACAGCGAGAAGCTATTAATATGAACTTTGTTTCATGTTTCTGGAATAAATTTGAAGTTTACTACAAATGCTAAAGTGAAAATATAAAAATAAATAAAAATATATATAAATACTTTTTAAACAAGATAATAACTCAAACACTTCGAACAAGGGGAGTGGACTAGTTTGAGTCCCCAAACGTTAGAGATCGTCGGGATAAGGCAATAACTGTTTCCCGTGATCCCGGCGCCGTTGTAGACATTACCACAGAGCCTCACAGCTTACATAACTTGTAAAGCGTGTAAACTAAGTGTGAAATTAACAAGAATTAAAGTAGGTACTTAAGTAATATTGTTAAGTAATATTTATTTCATTATTTATATTATATTTTCATTATTTATTTCATTGAATTTTTCAACGAACGGAACGGAGTGTTTCAGCACTGGGTTCTCTATAATGCATTAAACAGAAAAAATATACATATTTAGGTATTTCAAATTTGACTATTATATTTCAAACTAGCTTTTACCCGCGACCTTTTCTCACATGGCCTTATAACTAAGGCTTATATATAGCCTATCTCGATAAGTAAATAATCGAATACAATTAAAAATAATAAACCAATCGAGTGCGAGTTGGCTATTTAAATTAATTTAATTTCACTGCTCTGGTAAGCAAGGCGTGGTGATGAGTCCACTCAATACGCTATGTCTACTAGAATTGGGCGGAAAGTTCTTTCTTTACTAGAATAACACTTGAAAAATCTATACTTATAATAAAATTGTAACGGATCGGTGTCTGTACATGGAAGATATACAAGAAAAGATGCTATTGGGGACCTTTATTAATGTAATAGAACTCAAGTCAATGATTTTTAAAATTTTAAGTACTTAGACAAATTTGCTAATTGCTATAACAGTTATTTTATACAACTCTTTTACTGAATTAGTTGAATCCTTAGTTTTCAATTTATGTGATGGTGAAAACACCGAGATTTCAAGATTTAGGTTCGTGATCAGAGTTTACGCGGGAATATTTATTTAAATATTTTTATTTAAATACAACATATTTTGCTAGCAAAATCATATAAATTCTCAAAAAACTTAAATTACCTAATGAGGCCGTAGTGGCGGAATGACATAATCGTGTGACTTTAAACACAGCTGTTGTGGGTTCAGTTCCCACTTGGGGGAATGAATTATAATTTATTAATATTTTTAAAGCCAGTTGTGGCGCATTGGCACAAAGTGTGACTGTAAACGCGATTGGTTGGGGGTTCGAAGGTGGGTCTGTCTGACTTTTTTCAAGTGTATATAGTTATGTACACAATACCAAAAGACAATTAAACAATTTTAACATTTTTGTCTATCTGTCTCTCTGATTATCCGGGCTAACCATAGGGCTAGCTGAACCGATCATTATGGGACTAACTCTGAAAAATAGAGAAAGAATAAAAAAGTTATATCAATTTAAAGTATTATATGTTAATTTAAATATTGTTGAAAAAAACTCGATATTATATGATTACAAAATACACCGAGATGTCAAGATTTAGGTTTCTCAAGCAGCCATGTAGTGCTTGAAATTTCTCTATGATAGTCAGAGATTTGTGGAGCAATATATAATCTATTTTTTAACCCGGAATTTTTGCGGAATCGGAATTTATGTGGGAAAAAATACGTCTGCAGTGTGCGTTACAAAGTTATGTATGTTTGTAGTTAATTTCATATTAAATAAGTGAATATGCCCGGAAACTTAAGTGTCTTAACTTTATTTGTTGCATCATCAAAACCTATAAGGTATTTCCCAATCACAATCTAGAAATCAGTACAAAACCCTCTGTAGGCGAAAACGACTCGCGCTTAATCGGCTTTTTCTTAAATACACTTAAATAAACATTCGTATATTTCAAGCGGGCGTAACCGCACCGGGCCCGTTAGTATCTATTAATAGCAGTCTCATTTGCCATTTGGCCACATTTGATAACTCGACATAGCTATTTTATTAGTTATTATCAAATAACATATGAGTTAGTGGTCAGAGCGCTTATACGGTTTCCAAAAGATATATTGTGGGTTCAAATCCCGCTACGGTAAAATATTTATACGTTTTCTAAAAAAATATGTTTTTCCTAAGTGATATCATATCACTGGCATATCACTTAAAAATACTAAAAATACATAAAAACTTTTGTATGGAAAATCACTTTGTGTTTTATCATTTATAGCCAAACAATTCAAATGTCTAGGTGACGAGTTAAAGCTATGGTCATATGGATATAAACGTCACTATATATTCGACGTTACAAAGCAGAGTGTGCTATCAATTTCATAGGTAACATGTTGAATTAAAAATAGACAAAGAAATATTTTTGTAAATAATAAGTCGTGGCGCAGGGGCACAAAGTGTGACTGTAAAATCGACTGGTTGTAGGTTCGATCCCCACTCGAGGAAAAGAAATATTTATTTACATTTATATTTTCATTTTTTCGCTCTGGTGTTGAGGCAAAGCGCGGCGCTGAGTTCCGCCACTCAACACGCAATGCCTCCAGAACTTGGCGGAAAGTGTGGAACGGAGTGTCCCATCACTAAGTTCCCTCTGCCTGCCCTGCTGTGTACGGGATACAGCGTGAAGCTGATTTGATTTAGATTTTTTTTAATTAATAATTACAATAAAACATGACACATTACATAAAAACTTAACATTTTCATTTTTATAAATACTGTCTAAATATTCTGCCCAGAACAGTTAAAAAAAATGTTACGAACAGCTCTCTTCTATCGAGCAATCCTTCTATATTCTACAGTCTTAATGCGACCATCGCAATCAAACGCGGATTACTGACAAAGAGGTCTCTGACGGCCTCTCATGGCCTCCGATCAGGCCTGTGATTGCATTTCAGGCTTACGTAAGCTCGGATGAACGATCTTTTACACTCAGTGTCGAAGTTTTAAGAAAAAGTTACTTTTAAATGTTGTGTAATGAGTTTTACGAACGTTTCGGGCTTTTTTGAATGGGTCGAGGAAGTTTTGAACTAAGTTTCAATATTTAAGTTTACAGTCCGCGAGGTCTAAGCTGAGCTTCACATTTGTGTGAGTGTTCATACATAGTGTAAGGAGACGTCGGCCGTCAAGGTAGGTCCGCGACGGATTATGCTATTTTTTGACAATCCTACACTTCTTGTGTGTAGTGTATGTAGTAATAAAATAAAGAAAAATAAAATCGCGGACAAACGCGTCCCTGAAAATATAACAGAACCGTTCATTATTAGCACAATCGTAACATAATGAATATGCAACATAGGGTGTAGAAGAATGGATGTATATTTTTTTTTATATTTGATCATTTGTGTTATAATTTTTTTTTTGTGTCTCTACTTTTAGTAATCACTATCACAAATTCAAAGCCCAGCTCAAGTCTCACGAATTACTATACTACGTATATGATTTGGTTTTATTTTGAATTGTAATTTCTTTTTTCACCTGTTACTAGTCAAGTCAGTGAAAAATTTAAAATAGCCATCTTGTTATACATCCTCAAAAAACAAATCTACATTTTACCTTAATATTTCTTTCAATTATGCAAAGTGAGCCACATTTTTGTGGTTCAATTAAATTAAGTTGACTATACTGTACTATACGGCCTGAACGACGATATACATCAAGTTTTCTCGGCTTTACAAATAAGAAATAATCTAGAAGTCAGAGGTAAACTTTAATTATAGTCCGTAAAGTATTTTATTTACGCAGAGCCCTGTACGAAAGGCAAATTAGCTACTTACGGTCATGCTGTACTGTAAGACTCACAGATGAATCCGATCTTATCGACAGAAGAAACCTAGTGTTAAGTAAATTTTTCCTCATTTTTTCTCTATTTTCGAAACAATGTTTTGAGTAACATGTTGTTAAGTGGCGGAGCTCAAGACCATCTTTACCGACCGGCTTTATCTGGCGTAAGGAAATTTGAATATGACTTTTATTTAAACAAAATTTGATTTACGTACGTTTTACTTTATATTCCAATATACGTCCATATATCAGAAACCAAATAAGGCTACCGTCGTGAGACGTTGATTGCATTTCAAGCTTACGTAAGCTCAGACCAACGATCCTTCGAACGATGCAATGTTGAAAGCTTAAAAATATGGATAGCTTTAAAGACTGGGTCAAAATCTGAAAGCTTTTGAAGTAAACTTTCAATATATATATATTTTCATTATTTTATCATTTTTTATTTATATCATTATTACCATAATAAAAAATATTTATTATTTTGTGAACAACGGAGTATAGTATTATTTACTTTGCTAAGAGAGAAAAAGCGTAAAACTGTTTTTTGTAACAATTTTTATATCGAAGTTGCTATCGCTGAAACAAGCTGGTGACTGTAAAGACGACAGTAGTGAGCTCAATTTGCACTCGGGGGAATGAAATATTCCCGAAAAATGCAGAACGGAAGTAGAAATATAAGCACTAGGTTCAATCTGCCTACCCTGCTACAGTTGAAACACGAAAACAATCAGACAACACGATTTGAACTTTTTAAAAATAAATTAAATAAATGATTGTGAAAATCAAGAAACTAATTATCTATTTAAAATATAAGATAACTTAGAGACTTATCAAATAAACAGGATATTCAGTTAACAAAGACAAATGAAGTATTCCAACGCTCGTGCTTGTTCCGTTAAGGAACTCCTGAGGGAGGCGTCGTTACTTGTTACAGTTATTACCATTGCAAAGCATCTAAGGTTACGTTCTTACTGATATCACTGATATATGTATATTGTCTTATACATGTCTAGGAACAAGTTTTTTTAAGGTAGTTGAGAGTGGAACTCAAGGCCGCAATTCTTTTAAGATTTTTTTTTGTTATAGCAAAACAGTCCTTTTATTTTTAAATGAAGACATAGTCGTAAATAGCATAGATTGTCATTCGTGAAAATTAATATATTAATGTACCAGTGACACAATAGTTCCCTATTTTTGTATAATTTTTTTAAATAAAATGTATAATAATAGAGGAACTGCAGCATATTTGGAATACTAGTTTGTTTTTTGAGAATAAATCTAAAGAGAAATGGGATGGCTCAGTAAAAAATACTTTAAATTATTGAAAAAGTATTAAACTTTAATAATAATGACCATCAAACAGAACAAAAACCAGAAACATTACCAAATGCTTATAAAATTAAAAAAAATACAAAAGCTAAATTTGACTTAGGGTGCAGGTAATTTGGAATATAGTATTTTTAAAGTAAATATTTTTTCTTAGAAACTAATAATAGATTTCTTTTTTTTTTACACAGTTTTATAGTCTTTATGTGTCTAGGTAATAATTTTTTTAAATCAAAATATCTAAAAATTGTATCTAATTATTAAGTAATTAGCTTCTCTGAGAAACATTCGAACTTCTTCACTGTAGTAGTATTTTAGTCCATGAAAGTGAACTTTATGCGTACAATTTGGTGGTAGTGATAGGATAGTCACGTAATGCTGTTTTGCTAGATCTATCAACTCTATATTCTTAGTGTGCAACATAATTTGGAATATTCCAAATTATGCTCACTGTCAGTATTCCACATTAACAACATACCATTCTAACCGAAAACTCCATGTGATATTTTTTATTTTAAAAATATTCAAAAAATCTAAATTGTATAAGAAACCAACAAGGTCACTTAATTGTTTAAATAATTACAATGAAGATTTTACTTATAACAGTAAATGATTAACACTGATTGCATTCTTCCTGAAAAAGTTTTCAAACCAGGCGTCTCATTCCCTTCGCGCTGGTAGCCGGAATGTCAAGATGATGTCTTGTTTTTAATACTCAATGACTCTGTGTGTCTTATGACGTTGTGTTTATGGTTAAAAAATAGAGACGGCATTTATATTCATTTAGATAACGAAGTATTCCAAGTTACCTGCAGTATTCCAAATATGCTGCAGTTCCTCTAATAAAAATATACATAACAATTATGTTCAGAGTGTGCAATTTCAAGTCTAACTTTCCAGAAAAGTATAATATAATAGGTATATTCACAAAACAATAAACGAACTTTCGAAAACTTTCGAAATTTTAAACAAAGCGCGGCGTTAAGTCCCACGTTGTAACAAAGTTTACTCATAGATTACGAGTAAACTATAATATTATAAAACTAAAGAGGTTTTTTCTTGCTTCAAGCTGTAACCCGCATGTAGCAGGGTAAGCAGAGGGAATCCGGGAATCCAGTGTTAAGTCGCTCCGTACCCGTTAAGGTACTTCCGTTCCGGCGTTAAGTGGTTCCGCCGAGTTTTGGGGGCATTGCATGTTGAGTAGTGGAACTTAACGCCGCGCTTTGCCTCGTCACCAGAGCGAAGAAATGAAAATATTAAATATGTCATTCCGCTGTGTGGGAATGGAGCGCACAGCCATCGTTTTTATAGTCGCACACTTGTGCCCCTACGCCACGAAGGCCTCACAACTATTTAATAAACATTTTTTTATACCTTCCATTTAACTAAGCGGACATATTCGCAGATTAAATGTACTCAATCTATAATTTAAGTAAGCTCATATATTTTAGAAAGTAATGCATGAAGGTAAATTTAAAAATATCCCTATACTCTGTGGGAAAAGATCAGCTCCAGTGTATATCGAACTTAAGCCTAGCAAGGATTCGGCGGATAATCTCTGATGTTCCGAACTCGAATGGTGGAATTTTGAGTACTTTGAAATAGTAGTTGAGTAGTTGAAGCCAGTCGTGGCGCAGAGACACAAAGTGTGACTGCAAAATCCTTGTAGATTCGATTCCCACTCTAGGACATGAAATATTTATTTAAATTTATATTTTCATTTCTTCGCTCTGGTGTCGAGGCAAAGCGCGGCGTTGAGTTCCGCAATGCCTCCAACCTTCGGTGGAAAGTTGAGAATGAAGTGTCTTAACACTAGGTTCCCTCTGCCTACCCTGCTACGTGCGGGATACAGCGTGAAGGTAAGCTGAATAGTAGTTATTTGAGTGATACGATAGATAGAGGTGTATCTATCTTAATAATATTATACATTATATAATACATATTTGTTAGGGTTCCGTATTACAAAAGAAAAAAAACGGAACAATTTAAGATATCTATTATATATATAATTTAAGATATTTAAGATAGTCTAAAAAAATCGTGTTTATAAACGATATCAAGACTATTTTTTTCAAGATCACGTGAAGGTGTAAAGCTGAAATTAATATCAAATATCCAAGCTTAAAATTCCTTGTAGTTCAGAAATAGCTTGTAAGTTAATGCAATAAAAAGATATGAACACTTATGCTTTGTTTTTTTATTCGTATCACACATCGTTCGTATCAAATCACGCAACGGATTTTCAAGCGGTTTTGACTAATAGATAAGAAAAAGATAAAAAATTAAACAAAATAATAATAAGTTCGGCAAAACATGTTTTATGCGTTTTCGGCTTAAAAATATGAAATAACAAAGTAGCTGTAGTTGAGTATCCCACGCGGGCGAAGACACGAGCGATATACTAGTCATAGTAAATATAGTAAATATAAAAGAATATATGGAAAAATTAAATTTTTGTAACGAAATAAAATTATTTTAAATACAAATATTATACTTTTTTGAAACAGAAAGCGTTATGTTTTTATGTAACATCTACTTACTTTCTAAGAATTTTGTCATGCTTCCAGATTTCCAAGAAATAAATATAATATAATATAATATAATATATAATTCTTTTTTGTGAATCACAGGGGACATCAAATTTCTATCGTTTTACTAAGGCTGTAAACGCGACTGTTGTGGGTTCGACTCCAACTTAGGGAAATAAGTTGCAACACCACGCAATTTTCAATTGGGATAATTGAAACGGATTGTCTCACGCAGGAAATATTGATATATTTTAAATACTACATAATCATTTATTTTAAACATACGACCTAAATGAATTTTGTAAATGTCACTTCACTAATATTTTTTAAATATTATATTTATAGATATTGTATGTACATAATATATAAAAATTAAAGTTTTGTTGAGTTACGTTGCTGTCAGTCGTGGTGCAGCGGCACGAAGTGTGACTGTTTGTGGGTTCGATTCCCACTCGAGAAGATGAAATATATACTTAAATTTATATTTCCATTTTCTTCGCTCTGGTGTCGAGGCTAATCGCGGCGTTGAGTTCTGCCACTCAACACGCAATGCCTCCAGAATTCAGCAGAAAGTGGGGAACGGAGTGTCTTAACATTAGGTTCCCTCTGCCTACCCTGCTGTGTGCGGGATACAGCGAGAAGCTGTTTTTTTTAAATTTTTTTAAAGTTATGTACAGTACATACACATAAGTAATGTGCAATGTACAAACGTTAGTTTTTTACTAAATTTAGCTGTTCCAATAGTTTGCACTGTGGTCGTTAACGAGCGTTCATCAGGGACTACAAATAGATACCTGACTAAATATATATTTTACTTTAAAGAAAATGCTAAAAAATCTACGGACTTAAAGCTAGACTCTATAATCAAACAATAATATCTATATAATCTATTAACCAATATCATTATGTGTCTATACATATAAAATAATCTTGAGTTGTAAACGATACGGATGTCCCACTCGAGAGAATGAAATATTCAATATTTTTTCCTCATTCTGGTGACAATATTTTCCTCAACGAAACAATAGGCGGCGTTGACTTACGCCATTCAATATGCAATACCTCGAAAATACAGCGGAACGTGGGGAATAGAAGTGTCTTAATGGGAACAATGTGTTATCACTAGGTTCCCAGGTTACTTGATTTTCTTTTTATTTACATATATATGTGTAGCTTATTGCGAAAGTATATAAATCCAAAATAATTCCTTTATTTAGTTTTCCACAGTGCAAGTAAAAAAAATATATAATAAATATCTTTATATATATATATATATATATATATATATATATATATATATGTGTGTGTGTGTGTGTGTGTGTGTGTGTGTGTGTGTGTGTGTGTGTGTGTGTGTGTATATACATACACAACTCCCATACGAGAAAATCAATTATTCTCTTGTTTTCTTGTAACAATACAAATCGAAGCTTTGACTTCTTGTCAATCCACAATACCTCGAAAATTGGGCGGTACGAGGAAAAGGACAAGGCAAACGAGCGTTCGGGTCACCTGGTGGTAAGTGATTACCGCCGCCTACGACCACGTGCAACACCAGAGGAACTACAGGTCCGTTGCCGGCGTGTAAGGTGGACATAGACGCTTTTTGAAGGTACCCATATCATATCGACCTGAAAAGACTGCCGCGGGTAGGCCATTCCATAGTTCCGTGGCGCGTGGATGGAAGTTCCTACGAAATCTTACAGTAGTGGATTACAACGTATCCAGGTGGTGTGGAAGATATTTTAACTTGTGACGTACTGTGCGGTTACAAAATTCGGCGGCAAATAACAAGTCCAACAATTCCCCAGAACACTCACCGTGATAATTGAGGTAGAGAACGCACAGCGAGCAGACGTCTCTACGCAAAGCCAAAGTGTCAAGCCTACAAGCTATACAACAATAAATACATATTATTTTAAAATGATATTAAATAAAAATATAATAAACTTAATATAAACTGCCACACTATACCGAGACGGAACTGTCGTGCAGGCGTGACGTCATTAACCATTGATCCCTTTATTAGTAATCAAATCACGTAGCGCTTAACATCTGCTATTAATCTCTTAGCACAAGTTAAGTTATACATTAAACAGAGATGTGTATATGTTAAATGTTGGTATAAGATAAGCAATATTGGTTTGTTCTAATTTCATGTAGGGTAGAATGTGGGTAATATGGTACGAATAGGGGATAGCGTACTGCTGTACATGTTGATTTTTACGGTGACACCGTATGTGACTGTAAACGTGACGATTACGAGCCTTTCTCTTAGTCAGAATAACAATTTTCTTTAATTTATTTTCACTGATAGAAGAACGTCGCGGTGTGGAACTCCGCCACTCAACGCGTAATATCTCGAAAAACAGAAGAAAAGTGGGAATAGAAGTCTCTTGTACTAGGTTCTCTCGGTCTACACTGTAATGACAAAAAAAGCGTGAAGTTGTGTTTTTTAAATATTATTAATCTACTATATTATTATTCTTGAGGCCAGCGATGGCTTAGGGGCATAATGTGTGACTGTAGAATCGACTGTTTTTGGGTTCAATCCCCACTCAATATTTCTATCCTACTGTGCAGGATACAGCGTGAAGCTGATTACTATATTATTAATTCTGTAGTCTGGGGCCAGTATTAGTATGACTAGTCCCAGACTATAAAGAGCTCAGAACATCAAGCGACTGTCATCTAATCCATTCCATCCATCCATTTAGTGGGATCACTTACTGGCCTAATCCAATTGTCAGAATTGTAAGTAATTACAATGGTTGGTCGACAATTAGGACCGACTGCTTAACGGTATATCTCAAAGCACAGGAAAGATAATAAAGATAAAGTAAAATAAGTTATGTAAATTTTTGGATTTTCCATAGTACGGACTAAAGTTTGAATGAAGTTTCAAAAGAAAAGAAGAAGACAAAGTGATGTCCTAAAAATGTAGTTCTGGGCGACTAAGCGAAAAGTGGGGAGCGGAATGTCTTAATACTAGGTCCTTCTGCCTACCGTGCTGTATGCGGGGTATAGCGTGAAGATAAATTTTAATTTTTTCGTTATTAAACGTTACATAGATCATAAAAACTTCACAAAAAAATATATAATGTATTATCTACATGTACATTCATATTTACTAAGCAAAGAGTAAGTAACTATCTAGCTATGTATGTATCTATGTAGAAATTCTAACGCTCTCGTTCCGTAGAGTCGTTACCCCTGCTTTGATGGTGTAAGGCGATTATTGACACTAGCACCTTGCGTGTTTCCACTACAATGACGTATACGAAATCTATAAAAAAATATTTAATTGATATTCACTTTTTAGAAAGTATTTAAGTAATGGGAACCTAGTGTTAAGGCATTAAGTGTCAAGTGACGCAACTCAACGCCACGCTGTGCCTCGACACCAGAGCGAAGAAATGAAAATATAAATTTTTAATAAATAATTTATTTCCTTTAGTGGTGATAGAACCCACAACCAGTCGTGCTTACAAACTGCCCCTGTGTCACGACTGGCTTCGTGGCTCTTCTTTTTTTAGAAAAAGTATGAAAATTTAAACGGACTTGCACCTGCGTCTCTTGGAAAAAATCCAAGCGCTCTGGCCATTAAGCCACGCGTTCTTAGTGATTTTCAATTCCCTACTGTGGAATAACACTTTAAAAATGTAAAAAATATTAAAAAACGCCATTTATCCCGTAAGATTAAAATGGAAACAGTTTCACAGCAATGTTTCACATAGATTGCTGACGTGCGTTAATATCGTCGTGAGTAAGCGAATAGCCCGGCGCAGTCTATACTGTATTGTATACTTGTACTGAGCTGGGTAGGCTTAATTCATCTATAAGGCTTATACTGTATATGATGCAATTGTACACCATACTCTCGATGGTTATGAGTTCGATTCCCATTCGACATGATATTGGAGATTAGAGAGAAAGCTACAGCGTGGCGTTGGGTTACGTTATTTAATATGTAATATATTTAAAATGGACGAAATTCTCGTAAAATTTATTCAATATACAAATTAAGTAAAAAAGAACTATTATTATTATTTGATTTTCACTAATTTTCTTTTATCAAAAAAAATCTAATTTTGAAAATTTCAATCAAATTTCGAAATCATATAATGTATTAAATATTTTATGCCCCTGAGTGGGAATCGAACCCACAACCATCGCGTTTACATTCACACGCTTGTATCTCTACGCCACGAGGGCCTCAATTATACCAAATATTTCATAAACGTACACAGATCTGATTTTGCAATCAAATAGCGAGCTATTGACTTTCGAATTGAACGCTTCAAAGCAATATTAGTTTGGGGAGATGCGGGTATTAACTATAACGTATATACCTGCTATATGTCTTTTCTATATACAGTCTTATTTACAGTATAGTACAGTACAAGGGTCAATATTTATTATTTTGTCAATAAACTAAAATAATAATAAATTTATATTATAATAAATTAAACTTAAATTAGCGACACTATTGAGTAGTTTTACTGGTTTTTCTGTAGAGTTCACTAACAATACACTAGGTTCACCAGTTTTGGTAAAATTTTTGAGATATTAGTTACTGTTTGACGGAACTGACGCCGCGCTTTGCTTACCGGAACGGGAAAGTGAATATAAATTGACATATTTTATTTAAAAGGAGTTCGTGATTCCTAAGCATTATTTCGCTTTCGCGTTTACAACCGTTACAAATTTTCCACTTCTTGTTAATTTTACAGTTATAACACAACATTTTAAATAACAAAACTTTAAACCATAATAACCATAGTATATTTCACAATTCCCCATGTCACAAGTCAAACAAAAAAGTTGAACCCCCGTCTCTTTGGAAACTGTTCCAGCGCTCTGACCAACTAAGCCATACGTTCTCATCGAGCTAAAAGTCAAGTGTAAAAGCTAACATATCCACATAATATCTTCAAATGTGATTTATAACGGTGGTCCCGCGCGGTCGGACACAAATATTTGTCGCGTGATTAAATTCACTTTTTACGACAGTCTCAAGGACTGAACCCCACGGTGGGCTGAACTGGAGTAAAATATGTGAGCAAATAGATTTTTATACGTTGTATATGTTTAAACGAGTATATAATACTCTTACGTTACTGAGCGACTGACAAACACCACATACACAAAACACAGAAAATTGAAATCTTATATATAGATAGTTTAAGGAGTGTTCTACAGTCGTGGTGCAGGAGCATAAAGTGGGACTCTAAAGTCGACTGTGGATTCGATCGAGTGGGGACTCGAGGAAATGAAACATTTACTTAAATTTATATTTTAATTTCTTCGCTCTCGTGTCGAGACAAAGCGCGACGGTGAGGTCTGCCACTCAACACGCAATGCCTCCAGAACTCGACGGAAAGTGAGGAACGATGTATCTTAACACTAAGTTCCCTATGCCTACCCTGTTGTGTGCGGGATTATTTGATTTAAAGAGTGAAAACGAGAATTTCTCGAAATTCAATCGGGAAATTTTACGTTTTAAAGTCCACGCAAACAAAGTTACATTGGACAACTAGTTAATAGATAATATTGCGTTTGGTGATTTATTTATACATTTTAAATTTATAAACAGTGCCTTATATATAAATAAATTTATCTGATATTCTGGAATTCTACATTACTATAAACCTACCTTGCCTATTCACTATGTAAAACGAACTAATATTTTCTATTGAAAACACCCCATTTTACAGTCTGCTGAACAGCCATTTCCAGTTCGTGTATTGATATCTGTTTCTACTATCGCTTGTATCTATAGACACTATAGTCTATATTCTCTACTCACGGCCAAACCTGATCGCCACTACAGTCGAGGTTGTAGAGCCAGTGATTGCTATCTAGTGAGGCGATGTTTTATACCGCCGCTAATTGATACTTCACTATCCTATCGATAGAACAATGTGCTTAGATTTTTTTTAATATAAATGATGTATAAAAAAGATTCACATTATTTGAATATGAAACAGATAAAAAAAAATTAACTTTAGAAATAACCCATAAAACAGAGCAGTTTTACGTTTCCTCCCGGATAACATGGCAGGCAAAGCGTCCATTCCTCACTTTCCACCTGGTTTTCGAGACATTGCGTGTTGAGAGGCAAAATAACGATGTTCTTTGTGTCTCAAAACAGAAAAATAAAAATAAATTAAATGTAATCGATACCTCAAATGGTGGTAAAAACTACCATCGTGTAGACTCACCAGAAACAACATATTTTGTTAAAACCAAAACTAAGTTAATCACTTCATAGGTAAATATAATGTGGCACGTTGAAAATTTAGTGTTTGTATTAAATCCTTCCTATTCATTACAGAGCAACCTATTGGAGCGTGGTGCTAACCCTTACTCGGGGAAAATTTTAATTCAACACTATCTGACTCTACTACTCTATAATATTTAGTATATATTTTTTATCATATTCAGTATATAGCAAAATATTTTTTTATGTTATAAATTTTAACAAAAAATGAAAATATATTTCGCGTTCTTTGCAATTTTGATGATTTTAGTAACATTTGAATAAAAAGTTAAAGCTCATTAATAATAATATATTATAGTTTTTTTTATATAGAATGAATTACTAATACTTTTAATTTTACTAATACTAATTTTGTGCATCCAGTTTGCATGTGGGTGGAATACTGTTAGATGCTTTCATTTACGGCGTTAAGTTCCATCACCCAAAATGCAATGTCTCAAATTTTAACGAAAAGTGCAAAACGGACATTCTGTATCAACACTATGAAGCGTAATCAGGGACAACAAGTAACAAATCTATTAGAGTACCACCCGACACTTTTGTAACAGGCAGTACTCATAATAAATAAAATCTCTAAAATGAATGGAAAGTGCGGAATAATTTATCACCACAAACCTACAAAATATGTAAAAATAAAAAAAAGCCAACAAAACCACAATACACTTTGAATTAACGTAAAATTTTGTAACTCAAAAACGAAAACACATAAAAACCATAACATTTCACAACCGGAATAAAATATTTAAAAAATGCGAGCAAATTCAATAGATTTTTTACATTCAAAACAGCATTGATCATACGTTTTAATATCCGCGAGTAACAAAGACTGTACGTGAGTTGCTTGCACTGAAAATACTTGAAATCCTTTATAAAATTGCACTAGCGGCGTGATGTATGTAATTAAAAAGTGGGGCATGCAACGACCAGTGCCGTTGAGCTTCCACCCCCTTTTACGGTCCTTTTGATTGAAAATCAGGAAAGGCCAAGTTACTTTTGTCGATGGGGATACGTAAAAATCCTTTGACGTGGACGATTTTGTCTGTTGATTTAGAGGATATCAAACGTCATATGTTGGTAGTCTAATGGATATGAGATTTATGTGTCCTAATGTTTTACTAGACAAGTTGAAACGTGTCTGTGACAAGATGTAGTAGGTTCAATTTCCCCAAGGAGAAAAATTGTTTTTTAAATATTTTTGTACAGAGGTAAGTCGGAGGAAACCTAGTCTTAAGACACTCCATTCCTTTAAGGACACTTCTGCTGTTCACTGCCCGCCGAATTCTGGAGGCATTGCGTGTTAATTAGTGGAAATCAGCACCGCACTTTGCCTCTTTACCAGAGCGAGGAAATGAAAATATTAAATATTTCATTTCTTGGGAATCGAACTCACTACCTGTCGCATTTACAGTCACACGCTCTGTGACACCTCATAAAAATTACAATTTAAATGTTTACAACTAACGTAATAACATAATAACAAGCTAAATTTCTTTACTCCATCCGTATAATCTCGTTATACGTAGTTTAAAAGGTAATTATAAAGGAGCAAAGAGCCTGAAACTAAACCGGCGTTCAAACGAACGAGATACAGCTCACTGCACTCAAAACTTTATATTCTTTATCCTTGAAAATTACAAGAGCTGTAATGCAAGCAAGCTTTCTTATTACTTTAACAAAGCTCAAGGCAAACTTTTTGCAAACAATTACTGTTTAAGCTATATGGCTTTTTCAACTACAGTTTATTCACATGGTTACTTTTTAGTATCAACTTTCATTGCTTTGCATAGAAGAAATTAAGTTTTCATATAAAATATATTTTTGAGTAAGTAGTAATATGATTTTTCTATTTGATCAGGAAATAATATAAACGGGTTTTTTCATGTATTAGGGTCTGTCCGTGTGTCAAGAACATTTATCTCAAGATCGGATGGAGGTATCAAACTAACAGTTATGAAATTTGGCAATGAGAATTGTTAATAAAATAAAGAAAAAAATCCGAAAAGTTAAATTTATAGGTTTTTCATAGAAAAAAAAATTACAAATTTATATTTGTGGTTTATTTCATACAATGTGAGTGCATATGCCCGCAAATTTTACAAGTTTTTATAAGTTGTACTTCCCGGTGACGTACAATTTTAAAATTAGTACGGAAGCCTCGGTAGGCGAGTTTGTTTTTTTGTGACTTTTACTAAAATATTAGTTGTCACTATTTCATACTACTGCAACTAAAACTGATACTTATACATAGTGACATATAAAATACCATCAACAATATTAAATATTAAAAATCTTATCTATAATTTTATTTTCTTAAATCTCCCCTATGTATTTCTCACATGTATAACAAAAGATACAAAAAAATTAAGCTATCGACATTCAGTGTCAATAAGCAGATGGCTGGGGCTTATTCTAAAAGCTCTTTAAGCCCCAGTAGCGGGGCACGTTCGTGGTCGAGTGTGCAATGAGACCTGCTATCATTGACACACATTACTTGAAACACCCTAAAATAGGGTGAAAAGCTGTCGTTATATTTGAGTGGGACTGAATTTGTCATACAAATATGTTACGTAAGTATTGTATTTTGTCTGAATTATTTATATGAAAAGTAAGTTATTTTATGAGAAACTGTAGTGGTGCGGTGGCTCAGTGTCTGTCTATACACGCATCGATTGTAACTTCGATTCCCATTTTGGGAATTAATTATTTTGATGTCCCGCGTGAGAGGACATAGCGTGGCCCTCGAGTTCCGCCAATCAACTATCAACGTTTTAAAACTGGGCGCTGCATGAAAAACGAAAAATGATCACGCTAGATCCTTCTAGACGTAAAGTAAACAACTTATTTTATTTAATATCCATCTATTTCTATTTGGTTTTGTTAAAAAGTTAATTAAAAACAAAATAAATTATAACATAAAAAAATAGTACCGTTTTAATTTATTAAAAAAATATTTTTAAATATTTTTTTTTGTTCTTATACCGTATACATAATATGTATTATATATTATAACAAATCACAGTATTAATTAATATCAAAATTCAATATTCGCTAAAACCAATACAAAATTATTGTAACAACTCAAACAAACTTTCCTAGAAAATAGAAAACTATATAAACTTTTGAATAAGCGTTTCAATTCATCCGGTTAAACTGTAACTATCGAATAGAGGCATAACTAAAGTCGAGTTATACAAAAGATGAAAATACTCACCGGACAGCAGAAGGAAGGCCACGTATCCGACGAGCTCCATGCCCTGGAAATTTACAAATAAATTATAAATATATACATATAACATTTATTGATATGTTTTTATTAGATTCTACTTAAATAAATTAGTTTTTTTGTTGGCATACTTTTCTTTTTATTATGCTAGCTTAGCTTTGCTAACTTTACTTTGTAAACGAAAGCAAAACAGCTTCACGTTCTTTCTCGCATAACAGGGTAGGTAGAGGCAACCTAGTGTTAAGACATTGTGTTTACCATTTTCAGCCCAATTTTCGATATATTACGTGTGGAGTACTAGTAACCAACGCCACTTTTTGTCTTTACCAGAAAGAAGAATTAAAAATAATTTAGTTCCCCAAGTGGAAATCGAATCCACAACCGTCGTGTTCATAGTCAGGCATTTGCACTCAAATTATACTGTTAAAATACATATTAATTCTCTATCATCTACCTAACAACATCAACAATCCACGTCTGGTAGCAGTTAGAAGCCTGTGTAATACTGATAGCTGGTTTAGATGCAGTTATCGAGAATATAAGATTAGTCTTGCAGGTCAGAATATAGATGGTCGATGTTATAGACTATTATAAAATTTCATATTGAAAATATCGATAAAAAGAATAATAACAAAATGATAATACTTTTAGTCCAGAGGTTAGAGGCCAGTCGTGGCGCAGCGGCACGAAGTGTGACTGCAAAAAAAACCGACTGGTTGTGGTTCGATCCCCACTCGAGGAGATGAAATATTTACTCAAATTTATATTTCCATTTCTTCGCTCTGGTGTCGAGGTGGCGTTGAGTTCTGCCACTCAACACGCAATGCCTCCAGAATTCGGCAGAAAGTGGGGAACGGAGTGTCTTAACACTAGGTTCCCTCTGCCTACCCTGCTGTGTGCGGGATACAGCGTGAAGCTGATTTGATTTGATTTAATTTTATAATACTTTTATGGAACTATTAAAAATAACATATAATAATAGAATTCCATTTGAAATTGTGTTGTAACTACTAAACACCCACCCACCCCTCAGGGCCACCACCGAAAAAATATAAAAAAAATCTTCAGTTAAATTTTTCTTTATTTTAGATTGAAGACTTATTCCAGGTTATCTCTGTTTGCTTTTAACATCTCTCTTTTTAAACAGTAAAAAAAGAGGTCAATATGACTTAGGTTAAACAAAAAAAATGAGTTTTTTTATGGGGTTTCTAAAAGGAAAGGAAATAATTATTATTTATTAATATTTTAATTTTTTCGCTCAGACACCAAGGCAAAAGCCCGGCGTTGAGTTCCACCATTCAGCACGCAATACCTCGAAAAAATTTGGCGGAAAGTGGCGAACGGAGTGTCTTAACACTAGGTTCCCTCTGTATGTGGGATAAAAGAATTTTATGTTATTCATTACTAAGTAAAAAATTTAAAATATAAGATATGATGATTTTTTGTGATTAGGATGGAAAATTTCGCCATTTCCATGAACTGGTTTTGGAGTTACATTCCAAACGAGGAAATGTTTCCGTTATTGAACATGTAATATGAGTTGAAAATGGGTAAAGGGGTAAAATATTGGCAATAAACACGTTGTATTTTTTTATTACCTTGCGTTTACCGCTGTATGTGCTCTGCTGATAAAAGAACCCAACATTACAATTGGGTTACTTAGATTAGGGAAACTAAATTGAACCTACAAACTCCGTATTTAGAAGCTATCCTATTAGGCCACAAATGCTTCACATAGTAAGCAAGGATATAATGAATAAATTAAATATTTATAAAAATATAAATTAGCTTCACGCTGTATCCCGCACACAGTAGGGTAGGCAGAGGGAACCTAGATGACCAGACAGATTTGTTAAGTCTTTTAGGAATAAAGTGACAAACACACAACGTATCTATATGACTGTATTATATTTATTGCAACAGGCAGGTCAATGTCTACAAGGCCCGCTAACATGCTATATATATATATATATATATATATATATATATATATATGCGTATTTTTTTTATTTGAGGCCGCTGTGTGAGGTATTTGTGTCACGTCTTATATTTTTAATTGAGGAACTTAGTGTTTCAACACTAGGTTCTCTCTGCCTACCTTAGGCAGCAGAATAAAGCGTAAATCCTTTTGTAATTTCATTGAATACATCTAAAAATTATAATGATTAAAATATAGGTATATTTGAGTAATATATTACAATAAGGCGTTTCATTCTTCCCCACAATACTTAACTACAGAGTATGTCTGGACAAACAAAACATTCCTGCATTATACTTCTTTTAAACCGACTCTTTTGTTCGGACTCGCATTCTAGCGTCCAAGTGTTTTATATACACGGCAATTTATTATTACTTGGTGTGTAGAGCCTACTTTTTATTAAGGTGGCATTGTCTTTTTTTTTTGTTTTTGCATTTTTTTGAGGCCCTCGGCCCTGTGGCGAAGTGATACAGTGTTTATCTGTTAATGTAGGTAGGACTGGAAATGCGATTGTTGTGGGTTTGATTCTTAATTACGGAAAAGGATTTGGTGTTTGAAATATTTAAATTTTCCTTACTGTTGTATTTTTTTATTAACAGATAGGCTTGTTATTTTTATATTTAGCGATCTTTTAAATTATGACGAGATTCTGCTTCCTAAAATCACTGTACTAGCAAAATAATATATTCTGAATTGACCTTCGAAAATACAGTATAGATGACACTAGAGGAAGATGACGTAAAAAGCATGAGGACATATATGAAGAGCTTGATGACAGTGGAAGATCCGAAAGAGGTATGCAGAGACCGTAGTGTTTGACACTCCGGTCTCTCTGGCTACCCAGCTAAAAAAATATTCTATTCTATCCAATATAAAAATTTAGTTCGGTTACATCTGCCAGTGTAAATAGTAATTGTAGAAAATAATTCACTTTAAACATCTTCCCGTTATAATTTACTACGACAAAGGCACTTCTACTAATTCTCTTTTAATTATTTCTTAATTAAATATCATTCATTGTCGCGGTTATGTAACTGTATTGGAAATACATTTTGAAAGAGTGTATTCTTTTCTTTTGTAAATTCTTCAAAAGAATAACTTTACTTTTAAAAGAAAATGCTGCAGATTTTATTGCCATTAAGCGTAGCGTTCGTTAAGGTGTCTCGAAAATTGAGTGGTGCGTGAGGAATGGATATCTTAACAGTAGGTAGTACATCAACTAAACTCGTTAACAATATAATATCTCTAAAATAACTATATCGACTTAAATGCAAATTATTTATTTATAATTAGATACCAAATGTAAACACCAATTAGTTTTCTTCAGAGAATTTAGAGCTTTCCGAGATTTTTTTGTCAAATTTACACACTATGCATACATACTCGTGCCATACATTTACGAAACATCGCACGTCTCAGAGAGCCTAAATATATTATCAAATTCAAATATGAAGTCAATGAAAAATTCAATTTCAACTATATAAAAAATGATATAAATAAATAAATCAGCTTCACGCTGTATCCCGCACACAGCAGGGTAGGCAGAGGGAACCTAGCGTTGGCGGAACTCAACGTCGCGCTTTGCCTCGACTCCAACAACATCAACAATATAACATACATAATTAATATGAGATTGATAACTTCGTTTTTCAAATGGATTAAAAAATATATATTGTTAAAAATGTTAACCTTCTTCAAGTTTACGACCCATCTCTGAAAAAATGGCCTTCGATATTTACTTTGATTTTGACTTCTATAAAACAAAACTCGAACCTATAACAATATTTAAAGCAAATATAACAGTTACGCTACCTCGACTCTCACCTCTTCTACTACTCACTCGACTACCTCACTCTTAATGACACAACTAGATCATAGAATTCATATGTTCAGTATTTTACATAAAAAGCCTGAGCGAGGTTTTTCACAATGTTTATAATGTATTTTAAAATGTAAATAATAATATATATTTTTTTCAATAAAAGAATATAATTTTATTATTCCATGAATATATGTTGAAACACTAACAAGGAAAGTAGGAAGGAAAATACAATGTTTTGTACATTAAGGCTAAGGAGAACGATGCCATTTTTTTCTGCTTCACACTATACACTGCATACAGTAGAGTGGGCAGAGAGAGCCTAGGAATAATATAATTTAAGCTATTTTCGATATAATGCGTGTTGAGTGGCGGAATTAAACGCCACGTTTTGTCTTAAGACTCGGTTTGCCCCTGCCTGTGAAGCTGATTTTTTTTAATTTTCATTCTCTGAACAGGAATCGGACCCACAACTATCGCGTTTACAGTGAGACTTACAAACAGTTTCTGCTCATGGTGATATTTGTGGGATACATTGTTAAATCATAATTTTTAGGAAAAATAACTTTATATGACCGGTGTAAGAGTAATAAATAAATATTTTGTAGTGTGTTTAAGTTATACATAGCGGGTAGTCTGGCGCAAGGGGCATAAGCATGTGACTGTAAAAACACAGTCAACAAAACAATGTATAACACTACAGTCACAGCATGTAACTGTAGTGTTGTAGGTTCGATTCCTGCGACTTGAGTAAATGAAATATTTGTTTTATCGTCTCTCTGCTGTCGAGGGCAAAGCACGGCGGTGAGTTATGCTACTTAACACGCAATGCCTTCAGAATTCGGCAGAAAATGGGGACAAAAAAACGAAGTGTCTCAACACTACCTACCCTGCCGCCCTTGCAGTCGCCCCTGTACCCTTGCAGGACACATCGTGAAGCAAAAAAAAAATATTACATACATAGTGAAGTAAAACTGTTTTCTATAACAGACTTGAACGATTGAAGAAAATGAGAATTTGTGCAAATGAAAGATAAAAGACATTTAATTTGTACGCCACAGGACATCTGTTGCGACCGAGATGTAATTAACTCGAATCGGATAATATAAAGAAAAATTAAATTAAATCGATTGAGTGTATATGACAATTAATTACACAAAGGATAAATTAAGTATAGTATATTGTTTTTGTTAATCGGATAATATAAAGAAAAATTTAATTAAGTCGATTTAGGACTTAATTAAATTTTTCTTTATATTATCCGATTAACAAATTTATTTAGCTTTAGGATGTATCCCGCAAATAGCAGAGTAGGCAGGGGGAACCTGGGAACATCATATTAAGATAGTCGGTTCTTTACTTTTGTAACTGATATCCCAATCACCTTTGAATATATTATTTAATATAATAATGCCTTGGCTCGTGATGTGTCTAGTTGTCAGAACCGTTTATAGTTGTGATCGTGAAGAACCCAAAATCTTTTAGAGATTCAGAGGTAACAGTATTAAGAATTTTATATTATGCCATTAGAAGATATCGCTTTAATAAGATATTTGCCATCAGAAGTTGTTCCTGTGTCAGTTATTTAGATAACTGGAAACTCGACAATATGACATTGTCATAACTCTAAGCTCGTCCGAGGAAAAGCCAAGAGCGCGTCCTATCTTCTTCTTCACTATAACTCCGAACTAGTTATAATAAAAGGAAGAAAGAGTACGGGCACCGCCCCGCCCCTACACCGTGAGTTACGACCAGAACGCAGCTTTACAGTCATCGTTGAACCCTCCGAGACGTTTGTGTGTGATCTTTCCGAAGGTACTTGTTACGCTTGTTTATATTAAGATTGTATTAGAATGGTGATTCGTGATGTTGATTGATTTGTGAGATCAATATAAGTCGTTGGAACGAACGCACTACCGCTAGGCGGCCGATATGTTAAATAAACGCACGGCACACACCCCACAGTCGTGTCTCGAACCGTAGGCGGACACTACTACATACACCAGAGTTCCAGGACATAAAATAGCACCACACACCCGTATGAGAAGGGCGGACACTACTACATACACCGGAGCTGGGACATAAAATAGCACCACACACCTACTAATCGTATACCAAGTCATAGACGTGGTATAAAATATGTCAATGACCAACGCCATACAAGCATAGCTTACGTATCGCGAGCGTACTGCGAGACGGCATCAGCCACGACATAGTTAATGTCGCTATAACAGTTCGCATAAGCCCATCACGTCAGCTTCCGCGACGTCAAGCAACATTCAATATCATAATATTGGTCAAAGATCACTTGGATCCACAATATGTGTCGCCCCTACACATATATTGCCTTTATAAGAAATTCGATCCTAAAAGATCGTGCCATCATAGGCTTCGAATTATTATATTATATTTATAATATACTTGGTACGAGTCTTTATGTGCATCATATTTATTAGTACCGTAGTACTTAAGAGTTCGACTCGACCGCTGCCTTCCAGCATCACCACCACCTATATAGACAGAACGACGGTCGCGACACTCGGGACGACAATACACGAACTCGTCTCGATTAATATTTTATTAAAAATATATAGTTTGTATTATTCATAATTAACTTTGTTATTTATGTGTATTGCCATGCATATTTTATTTTATTTATTTATTTATTTTTAACTTATACCCAAGGTACATACTGTTACACTTTCCGCGTGCCTTGCGTGTTGACTGGTAGAACTTAACGCTGCGCTTTGAAATTAAAGATATTAATCATCCTGGGAATCAATCGTTTACAGTCGCACGCTCCGGCGCCACGACGGCCTCTAATAATATAAAAACCAATAAAATGCGAAACCTAGTGTTAATATATTCCGTTCCTCACTTTTTTGAGTGGAGCAATTCAACGCCGCGGTTTTTCGACCAAAGCATTATTTTATTTGTCGTTGATTTTTATATACAGACAGAAGAGGGTACGAAGATCTATAAGTATAACCTAATATTGGTTGCTGGTTTCGCAATTTGACATTAACTTTATTTAACAAGTGGTTCTTAACGCTTAATCATGGCGTTATAGAATGCTGTATTAAATTTATTATTATTTCTCTTTTTCAGAAGAGTACAATAAAGTTTGCAAGAATTTTTTTAATTAACACTTTTTTAATAAAAATCTAAATATTTATATTTTATAACTATCTCATGCTTTATTGGTATAATTATTTTATACTTATAAGAAGTAAAATAAAATTGGGCAAATTTTGATAAGTAAATAAAGTTTACGTTCATTTTTGTAGTAAAAATTTTGTTTTACGGTGGATTTTAAAATAAAGTTTAAAATGCAAAAACCGGGAAAATTCATTACAATATAAAATCATAATATGTCTATATATAACCTGAATATAAAGATTAAAAGGGGGTGGTGAACAGCGGTTGATTGTATAAGTGATGGTTATGGGTTCGATCCATACACGGCATGAATATATTTTAATTATTCTGTGGTATTTGAAACGCAGCATTAAGTTCCGACATGTAACAGAACAATTCTTGAAAATTGAGCAAAAAGTAGGAAACTTTAGGTTCCCTTTGCCTACCTTACTATGAGCGCAATGCAGTGTGGAGCTAAAAAAAATATGTATTGATAAGGTACTCCTTTCCTATTAAGACATTTCCATTCCCCACTTTCCGCCGATTTTCGAGGCACTGCATGTTGAGTGGTGGAACTGCTTGGGCTTATGATCACAAATAATTTTAGCCAGGAAAGTTCAAAACATATTAAAATGTACGAAATAATATTATTTAAGTAATATTATCTAAAACAGAAAATATTTAATAATAACATTATTCCTATTTATATATATTTTTTTACTTTTTCCCGACTTATAAAAAATAAATATTAATAATACTTACGTAGTAAAATTAAAATCCTCAAACAAACATTCCACTCACATCAATACAAAACTTCACTCGTAGCGTCGAGCTACGTATTAGCTACGAGCTACGACGGCGTAGCGCTCGTAGCACGACCGCGCGCGACTACCAGCCGACCGCAAGTGGCGGGAGAATGTACTTGTCATATTCTATTATGATTATAAGTAAAGTTTAATTAATCTTCTTATATGATTGAGGTGATTTTTCTTTAGAAGAATATTAGTGAGAATGAAAAAATGTGAATATTATTATAATAAAATAATATAATAAATTGAAAGATAATATAATTTAAGGGTGGTTCTTAATATAATTAAAGGTGAATTGTTTTTTGGCTTCACGTTATATACCACATATGTATGTGTTAAGTCCATTTCTCACTTTCCGTCTTATTTTTGAAATATTGTGTGGTGAGTGGATGAACTCAAAGCGCGCTTCGTCTTGTTACTAAATCGAATAAATAAAAATATTCACTTCCCGAGTAAATATTGAGCCCAGAATCAACGGCACGCAGCCTTCTTAGTAAGTCGGTTTCCAAGGGGCGCAAGTTCAAATCCTGCTCTTGCTACGTTTTATTTTTTATACGTCTTCTAAAAAAGTATCATTTATTTCTTTGAAATTTTAGTTACTCGTCATAATAATAATATTATTATGACGAGGACTCGTCATAATAATAATATTATTAGGTACGAGAAATGAGATTTTTTCATTTAGAGTCAACATCCCTGATAAAACAATTCCATGTATCAGGTTACAAACAGCGTGTGCGTAAAATTGCCTACAAAACTATTCAACCGTTTTCACCTAACTGCCTAACAAATATTTGAATATAAGCTTTTGCAGCTATTGCATCGCAGTGGAGTAATATTATTTGATTGTGCGAGTAATTTATGTGGGTTCGATTTTTGCCCGGGGGAGTGATTGATTATATAATAATATTTGATTTTCATTTACACAAAGCACGGCGTTAAAGCAAGATAAATAATATATAATGTTTTGTAGCTTTACGCTTTATTCCTAGGTTGGTAACCAAAAAAATCGGAGCGCCAATTGAACGCCACTGTCATCAACCATTTGTATTTTCAAGAAAAAAAAACATTTTATTTTCATAGACTAAATTAAATTTTTATATTTTTTATAAAATACCCTGAACAGGTATAGAACCGACAACTAATGTGCTTACAACATTTTGTTTCGATTGCGTAAGTACATACATGCTTTAAGCTTCACGCTGTATCTCGCACACAGCAGGGTAGGCAGAGGGAACCTAGTGCTATGACACTCCGTGCCCCACTTTCTGCCGAATTCTGAAGGCATTGGGTGTTGAGTGGCAGAACTCAACGCCGCGCTTAACCTCGACACCAGAGCAAAGAAATGGAAATTTAAATTTAAGTAAATATTTCATCTCCAGTCACACCTCGTGCCGCTGCGCCACGACTGGCCTCATACATGCTTTAATTAAATCAAATTGAAATATTATTATTCAATTAGGCCTATAGTTTTAATTGACCATTAACATAAAAGGTCAGTATCAGTTCGATAGAGTGGCTCTCCACTTAAAATCAATCAGCATAATGTTTATACGAATTTATATTTTTTACGTTTGTTTAATTTATATTGTTTTAGAGTTTACAAGCTTAAAAATTTAAGCTTGTAAACTCTAACATTCAAAGTACATTTTACTTTAATATACAATAAAAAAAAGATCTCGGAGAGAGTTGGGGGATTTGACTCGATTCTCACTCGGGGGAATAAAATGTTTTCGTTTTCTAACTTTGGTAATAAGGCAAATCGCGGCGTTCATATGTACACACATGCACGTGTAAACAACATGTGGAAATTAGAGAATGGAATGTCTTAAACACGATATTCTCTTTTGATATTCACGAAAATAGGAACGTAGGAGCTTCCTTCACGTGGAACGCCACGGAACTGTAGCTTGGCCTACCCGCAGTAGTGTTTCCAGGTCGATGTTCCATGGGTACCTTCAAAAAACGCGTCTATGTCCACCTTAAAGGGCGGCAACGCACCTGTAGCTCCTCTGGTGTTGCACGGGGTCGTGGGCGGCGGTAATCACTTACCATCGGGTGACCTGAACGATCGTTTCCCTTGTCCTTTTCCATAAAAAAATCTTTGAATCTAAATAAATATCAAATAAAAAGAAAATTCAATAAATGAGGCAATAAAAGTGTTTAAATAACGATTATTGTGAGACGTACTCGTAAATTGACAAATGCTTATGTTACTTGAGCTCTCGATAGAAGAGCTCCAGCACGTGCGCCGAACAGACAATGAATAAAATAAATATACCATGTACAATATATTACATTTCTTATATTTCTTAACTTTTAAAATAATTTACCAATATTTTTGAAATGACAAATTCATAGTAATGACATCATTAAGAATACATATTTAAAATATGAAATGATCTAGTGTTGTTATATTTTGTTGCTTTATATGTATTATTGGAGAGTAATACATTTAAATCTAACATTTTTTTATTATATTCATATTTAAAATCCTATCCTGCTCATTTTACTCATAATTTTTACGATAAACTTTAAAAAGTAGATATGTATTTTACGTACTTTTCACTAGTAGCATGGTTAAATGAAATGGCATTAAGTAGTACATAACACATTCAATTGCCCATGGTAAATTTGCTCGTAGGTGGGTCGCATTAAAGGAATTTAATGTCTTAATAATTAAAAAAAATCCAAAATAAAAATATTTTTTCAATTCGAATCAATGGTTGCCAAGATTAAAACAAAACTTACTTACAATATTCGTTAAAAATGTAAAAATTTTACTTCACATTTATATATATTAATTCATAATTATGTCTTTATTGAAATATTTATTCTTTTACCAAAACAAAATATAACATTACAATTTTGTATTATACAAAATTATAATATATAAATTACCAATTTTTTAATTAGATATATCGCATCTATCTTTTTACTAATCTATACATAGTTATTCGCCGTCAACCGACAACGCCTGCTCGCTCGAGATACGACGATATATAAAAACATACAAAGCCAACTTAAATTTATTTCTGTTGTAAATATATTTTTCGAATACTTGTCTTTATTATAGGCTTCAACTTATTTTTAAAATAATTAAAGATTTTAACATCGGCAATTTTACTATCTGGAAGAAATTTGCTTTCGCTCTGGTGTGTTGGATTTGATACTTCAAAGTTTTTATGAGTGGGCCCTAAGTGGTAGAAAGTTTCCAGCTTTTCCGTCTTCTCTATAAAAAATACAATTTTATTGTACTTCAATAACCTCGTGGATCACCGCCGAGCATGTGAAAGTTATTAAACCTCCTCCATCAAATCTCCCAGCTGACTTCGATACATGCCCATTCTTGATATCAAAAATGTGTTCCTTTCACTTTAATATCGATTATTCTCTTTGTTTGACCAATTTATGATAAGCCACAGTCACAATCTAGTTTGTATACACCATGTAACTGATATCCCAAACACTAAAAATATTATTTAATAAATAATACCTCTGCTCGTGATGTGCCTAGTGGTTAGAACCGTTTATAGTTGTGATCGTGAAGAACCCAAAATCTTTTCGAGATTCAAAGGTAACAGTGTTAAGAATCTTATTTATGTCATTAGAAGGTATCGCTTTAATAAAATACTTGCCATCAAAAGTTTATTCAAATATCTGAAACTCGACATATTGTCGAGTTTTGAACATGAACATTGTCATAACTCGAAGCTCGTCTGAAGAAAAGCCAAGAGCGCATCCTATCTTCCTCTCCACTATAACTGCGAACTAGTTATAAAAAAAGGAAGAAAGAGTACGGGCACCGCCCCGCCCCTACACCGTGAATTCCGACCAGACTGCGGCTGCAACAGTCTCATTGAACTCTCCGGGACGTTTGTGTGTGATCTTTCTAAAGGTACTTGATACGCTTGCTTATATTAAGATTGTATTAAAATGGTAATTCGTGATGTTGATTGATTGGTTTGTGACATCAATATAAGTCGTTGGAACGAACGCACTACCGCAAGGCGGCCGATATGTTAAATAAACCCACGGCACACACCCCACAGTCGTGTTTCGAACCGTAGGCGGACACTACTATATACACCAGAGTTCCGGGACATAAAATAGCACCACACACCCGTATGAGACGGGTGGATACTACTACATACACCGGAGCTGTGACATAAAATAACACCACACACCTACTAATCGCAGACCAATTTGTAGAAGTGGTATAAAATACGTCAATGACCAACGCCCTACAAGTATAGCTTACGTACCGCGAGCGTACTGCGAGACGGCGTGAGCCACGACATAGTTAATGTCGCTATAACAGTTCGCATAAGCCCATCACGTTAGCCTTCGCGACGTCAAGCAACATTCAATATTATAATATTGATCAAGATCACTTTGATCCACAATATGTGTCGCCCCTACACATATATTGCCGTTATAAAAAATTCTATCCTAAAAGATCGTGCCATTATAGGCTACGAATTATTATATTATATATTCTATTATATATTATATAATTGGTACGAGTCTTTATGTGCATCATATATATTAGTACCGTAGTATCTGACAATTTGACTCGACCGTTGCCTTCCGAGTTCTGCACCCACTATATAGACGAAACGACGGTTGCGACACTTGGGACGACAATACATGAACTCGTCTCGATTAATATGGTATTAAAAATATATAGATTGTATTATTCATAATTAACTATGTTATTTATATGTATTGCCATACATATTTTATTTTATTTATTTTTAACTTATATCCAAGGTTCATACTGTTACAACCAGTACACTGCAAAGGAATATTACTTTTCACTGGTATCAAGATTTGGCTAGCTTTCTTAGACTGTAATATAGTTTTTATGGAAGCTCTTTTTAAGATGTTCCCAATCCTGATCTACTGGCTAAAGCTGCTAAGCTCGTCCCCTTGGTGTTCAGCGTAGCAAAACGTGGTAAAGCAAGGCAAAGCCTTCAGCTTGATAATCTTGATGCAGTCCTTAATGTGTATATTGGGGTATAGACGATTTTGGACGTTTTTTTTTTCAAATCGTCTTGGATTTTGAGTGCGGGAATCTCAAAAGTTACGTAAAAATATAAATTTTAAAACTATTTTTTATTACATCGGATGTCTTTTTAAAAGCTTTTATTTAACTTGCAATGTATGTATGTTAGTTCGGGTGAAATCTTTAGAGCCCAATTTTGAAGTAGATATCTTCAATCAATTGTGCTAAAATTTTGTATAAATGTTTATTTTGGATGACAATGCACGATAAGGAGTGTGACTTCGTTCTAAATCCAATATGGCGGACCATCCAAAATAGTGAAATAGTTAGAACTAATGCACGTCTATGATATGGGTATCAAATGAAAGGGCTCATTGAGACCAACTCAAAAAATAGTGTAACGTTATTTTAAATCCAATATGGCGGACTATCCAAAGTAACAGAATAGTTCTTTTTGATGCACTTGTACAATATGGGTATTAAATGAAAGGGCTCGTTGAGAGCAACTCAAAAATAGCGCGATTTACTTATGTAAATAAACTAGTACTAATTTAATTATGGAAAATCTGCTAAGCTTATTTTTTTTCATTTCAATTTAATTAAATATTGATCATTGCGACAAGCTTTTAGTAAAAAAGCCACAGAATTTCGATTTGAAATAGAATCGAACGACTATGTCTGTGATGAGGTGAGGAGACAGGTTGAGAATATTATAAACCACCTATTTTTACCACCCAATACACGTTGAACACTAAGGATATCCTGAAAAGTATAATATATTTACCGCTACGTTTGCTGACGATACTGCTGTCCTGACTAGTTATAAAAACCCTTAACTAGCATCTGTAACACTAAATAAAGTTAACGACTGGGCTTCACAAGTGATGAATCAGAGCAAGTCCGCACTTATCACCTTTACCCTAAGTACCCACTAAACCTATTTACTATATAGTGATGCTATCAGATACCTTGGAATACACTTCAGTCTTAAACTAATATGGAAAAAACACATAAAGCAAAAAGAAATGAAGTCAAAACTTACAATACAGGAAAATGTACTGATAAATGTCAATTAAGTCTTATTCATGGACAACAAGCTTCTAATCTACAAAATCGTTCTCAGGCAAGTATGGATTTATATACTCCAACTCTGGAGAAGCGCAATTGAGTTGCGCTCATTACAATTATATAGATTGCAGAGTGGTATCCTAAGAAACATAGCCAATACATCATGGTTTATAACAAATGCCGAAATATATGAATACACTAAAGGCCGATGTAGTAAATGATGAAATAAGGCTGTCAGCTGAAAGATATAAAAACTGGCTAAGAATATTCTCGCATCTGATCGACTTAATATCAATTACCATAAACCCTTCAAGTGATATCATATTTAATAGCGAGACTCCCGGCATTGAGAAAGATTGTTACCATTAGAAAGTACTTTGGCAAAACTTGATATTTACACCACATCTGATCATTGTCGTTAACCAATTGTAAATTATGTAATAATAAAAAAATCTGAGGCCAGTCGTGGCGCGGCGGCACGAGGTGAGACTGCAAAACCGACTGGTTGTGGGTTCGATCTTCTGCCTACCCTGCTGTGTGCGGGATACAGCGTGAAGCAAAAATAAATAAATAAATAAATAATAAATAAAAAAATCTTTTCCCTAGTAGAGAAGGCGTGACGTTGAATCTCGAAACTCAACCAACACGCACTTGCCAAATTTCAGCTTTCTACATGATGCAGTTTAGGCTGTGCGTTGTCTGTCAGTCACTTACAGTCAGTCACACAGTTTTACTTATTCACTTTACTTACATGATCATTCTATTACTCTATTACTAAAATGTGAACTCATTTGTGGAAATTTCAAGTGAGGACTACTTTAGATACCACTGAAATCATTCGCCACTAACAAGTAGTCTGTATTTGATATTCACTTTGCACTGCGTAATGGAAGGACGTTATACTAAGTTACTATTTACTCGTGGCTTGTTAATGGGTTAGGGTAGTTTAATTTACCTATATAAGGGTAGAAGCTGATAAGATTTTTTTGTCTTTACAAAAAAAAAAATTAGCTTTCCGCTTTTTTGTAAAGCAGGATAGGCAGACGAAGCCTAGTCTAAACACTCTTCTCTCTACTTTAAGCCCAACTTTGAAGACATTGGATGTTTACAGAACTCGAGGCCACGCTTAGTTATGCACCACAGTAAAGTAAACAGAAATAAATATTTCTCTGAGTGTGAGTCGAACCCATAGCCTCTATAGTCAAATGCTACCCGCTATGCGCCACGACGACTTCCAGTATAAGACCAAATAGATTCTATAATATTGTAACTGATATCCCAAACACATTTAAAAACATTATTTAATAAATAATGCCTTGGCTCGTGATGTGTCTTGTGGTTAGAACCGTTAATAGTTGTGATCATGAATAACCCAAAATATTTTAGAGATTTAGAAGTAACAGTATTAAGAAAGTTATATTTGCAACTCATGAGTTTTATATTATACCATCAGAATTTTCTCTACATAACTGAAACTCGACAATATCACTGTGTCATTACTCGAAGCTCGTCCGAAGAAAAGCCAAGAGCGCGTCCTATGTTCCTCTGGGCACCCCCTGCCCGTCATCGGGAATTCCTACCAGACTGCGGCCGCAACAGTCTTATTGAACTTTCCAGGACGTTTGTGAGTGATCTTTCTAAAGGTACTTGTTACGCTTATTGATATTAAGATTATATTATAATAATGATTATTGATTTATTTGTGAGATCAATATAAGTCGTTGGAGACTACCGCAAGGCGGCCAACATTTTAAATAAACGTTTGTTAAATAAAACAGCACATACCCCACAGCCGTGTCTCGAACCATAGGCGCACCCTATTACATACACCAGAGGTCCAGGAAAATACACCTACTAACCGTATACTATATATATATATATATATATATATATATATATATATTTGAAATGCATCTTTTTTATTGTGTATTTAGCCAAATTCAATTGCGTAAAGTCGGGCCAAGCCGGAAAATATTACTAGCACATTTTAATATAAAAACCATAAGGAAATGAAACGATTAAAGATAAAACAATAATTTACTTTAAATTGGCATTTACTTAATATAACTAAATTTTAAGCAAAAAAAAAATATTTATTGCTTCGTAGTATATATACCTTTAGTGTGTACGATCTTAGCAACGTGGGTGTTTGTATAGTTAGGATAGGTTGTTTATTCCGCCGCGGCGAGAGATGAGGAGATCTGAATATTCATTGAACTATGGTGACTGGGTGGGGTCGCAGTTAAGGTGTAAGAAAATAAATATATTATGTAATAAATTAATAATTTTTATTTTATGTCTATATATTTTTAATAGTAAGCAGAGTATGAAGACAGAATATAGTGGTTTACACTTTGTGCTTTCCTTTTTAAGGTTCCGTACCTGAGAAAAAAAAACAAGAATCCTTATAAGAACACTTGATCCGACTGTCTGTCTGTCAAGTGCATTTATCTTAAGATCGCGTGGATGTATTAATTTCAAATTAATATCAAATGTATAGGCTTATACATCTTTGAATACAGAAAAAATCAAGCTTCTAACTCAACGTAATCAAAAGATACGAGCGTTTATGCATCGATTTTGCTACATTTTGTATGAAATTCGTCGTGTAATAAAAATCTACTGGGTATTTTCCGTGGACCAACAATAATGAAATTTAGCAAGAAGTGAAAATGTGCAGTACAAATAAAGGAAAATAATCAGAGAAGTGAAAATTTATAGGTTTTCATAGAGAAAAATAATTACATTCTTATATTTGCAATTAATTTCAAACAAAATGAATGCATACGTCCGTAAACATAAGCTTGTCAATTTTTTTAAATTATACTTTGACATCCTAAATTTGGGATAAACCCTCGGAATATGAGTACGACTCGCAATTGATCGGTTTTTTTTAACTAGTTCATTGGGTGTATCTAAGGAATACAGAATGGTATCAGAAAAAGTTGCAGATTTGGGCAAAATGAACCACGACACCCCACATGTCGTAAGAATATTTATAAAAATATTATAACGAAAAGTCTTACATTATCTAAAGTTGTTGCGGCACAAATGACTGGTTGGACACTCGAGGCAATGAAATATTTAATATTTTGCTATCGAAACAAAGTGTGGTGTTGAGTTCCAACGCTCAACTCGCAATGTCTCTCAATGTGCTCTTTAATTACAAATATTAATAGCTGAATAGATACGAAACAAGCCGAACGCTTTGCACGACCGTGCCTCTCTATCAATTGTTCCGCGCTCTCACTTGCACGCTCGTTTCAGGTAAAACGTGACAATGAGTCATACTTTTCCTTGCGTACAGCCGACGTTAATCGATTTATAAGACGTTATCACGCCAAAAAAGTGTCCTTTTTTCATTTATCTATATCTAAAAAATTAAATAAGCAGCATATCTAGTATTTATTAATTTAAATATGTACTAAATACGCGAACGCAGTTCTTTATAAGTTGTTTTATACTTTTATAATTATGATTTTTAGTTTTTTGGCTACAATTTAAGACAATCGCAAGAGTAGACCAAGAAAGCAATTCATTTCTGTACATATATATAATATTTAACCTTACCACTTAACCTTAACATTTTTAATCTTAACCTCTTTATTTTATTCATATCACTTAGTAATATAAATCTAAGAGGATATTTCTATTTTATCTATTCGCTACTACTTAGACAATACCCTACCAAGGACTTTGAATACCAGAGTAGGCAAGTATAATCCCAGAGAGTTGAGTTGCGATTCAATCACCGGTCGGATCACGTCGTACTGATCTAGTTATGATTGCGCTTGTGACCTCACGAATGAAGTAAAATTTGGAAACAAAGAGAGGATTTTAGAGTTGTGGGTCTTAGCTTTTTTGTGCATCCTGTTAGTTGATAAACTCTTCGTAGATTCGCTCTTTTTTATTTGAAATAGATTAGGTAGAAGGAATTTTGTGTTAAGTAAGACACTTTATTTCCCACTTTATTTTCCGACCATTTTCTGAGACATTTGTGTATGAGTGAGAGCAAGAAAATGAAAATCTTTAAATTTGATTTGTCGTCCGTCCATTTGAATGATGACTATATTGTAGTAGAAAGACTACTGGTTGGTAGAATATTCTCTCGAGACTTGAGTGACAATCAAAACCAAAAGTCATCGTTCCCTCAAATTTGTCCCAAATATTCCACAACAGCATCAAACTTTAAAACAACATATTTTAGGAAAGTGAAATATCCAAAGTACTTCAGAAATTTAAAGTTTAAACTCTTGTCTAAATAATATTAGCTAAGTATTTCAGTGAATTCCAAGTAGATCGTAAGCCACATAGTTATCGCGACTGAGCACCAAGTCGCTACTTGATACTCTAAAGAGGTTCCTTCAAACACCTTTGTTGATTCTACCGTAATTGCTGTCTCATCCAATGAAAGCTTTCACTTGGCTATCTCTGAAAGGTCGTTTAAATCAAGTTTCATTGAATAATAAGATAATTTCGGCTTGGACTTTGTATATGTAAATGGGGATGGCATGTTTAAGTTTTGCACATTGTTATATTCCGCCAGTCAATACAAACTGCTTCGAAAATTGGTCAGAAAGTAGGAAACAGATAGTTACCCCAGGTTCCCTCTGCTTATGCAACAATAAGGTTTCAGTATGATGGTTGACTAAAAAAAATATTTTATAAGATACATTTTCCATGAAATGTGGGGTAAAGCCCAGAATACTTCCGGCGCAGCGCAGGAGCCAAGCGTGCGGTTGTAAATACGACGAGTGTGGGTTCGATCCGCACTTGGAGGAATGAAATATTTTATAATTTCATTTCTTCGCTCTGGTAACAACGTAAAGCTTGGCATTAAGTTCCGCCACACAACACGTAATGCGTCTAGGATTCGGTTGAAAATGAGAAACGAAAGTGTCTTAAAGGGAACAGACTGTCTTAGCACTAGGCTCCCAGGTTCACTCTGTCTACCCTGCTACGTGCGGAATATAGTGTGAATTTAAAAAAAAAGAGAACTTCTATATTAAACTAAGAAATCCAATGTACTTTTTCTCAACAGATCATGGAAAAATCTATTTAAACACAGACTTACTCCTCAATAGGACTCAAACTCACGACCATTATGTGTATTCAGAAATATAGGACCATTTCAGAATTTTTTTACGCTTTATCCCACATACGAATATATCAATGTAGTCAGATTTTTAGTGCTAAGATACTCTCATTCCCACTTTTTGCCTCATTTTCGAGGCGTTGGTGCGTTGAGCAGCAGAACTCAATGCTCCTCTTTATCTTGTATTGATATAATTATTATTTCACGAAAATCAGTTAACAAATATAATTTAAAACTTATCATAACCATATTATAATTTCCCAAATCGCACACTGTGATGATGGAACCCGATTACGAGCTTTGCTTATCAGAGTACGAATACTGAATAGATTTCGTTTTAATTTCAACTTAATTGGAAATGGCCGCTTTTGTGTGCCGCGCCCTAATTACTATAGAATTAACCGTATGCACTATACATAATAGTTGAAATTAAATTTGTATTTAAATAAAGCTTATAGCTTTGTTGTTGTGGTTTTAGTGCAATATTTATGAATATGAGCTCGTGGTGGCGCAGTGGAATATAATCTGATTGTGGACTTCACTCTCACTCGGGGAAATGAAGAAGTGAATATTTCCGTTTCTCCCCTCTGACAACAAGACAAAGTACTGCGTTGAGTTCCGCCATTCAAGACGCTATGTCTACAGAATTCAGTGGAGAGTTGATAACAGAAGTATCTTAATGTGAACGGAGTATATTAACACTGGGTATCCAGGTCCGCTCTGATTACCCTGCTACTAACAATAAAGTTTAAAATATCACTTTTTTACAAGGCTTATTTAAATTTGTGATACAACCGCTTCTGCTTTTTTGCCAAGCTTTTATTCATTCTCTTGAAAGCATTATGTGAAGAAGACTCAAAAATTTGCATTTGTGTCTAGCTTTATCAAATAGATGACATATCGGTATATTATGCAATATAATGCAATATCTCGTGGTCTTGTTACGAATATATAAAAATGGCTTAAGGTGAAAGAAACAAGAGGCGGTTATTGCGTAGGGACATAAACGTGCGAAGGTAAACGATGGTTTTGGGTTTGATTCCCATTTGGGATAATGGAATATTTTATATTCATTCTCTCGTTCTGATAATGAGGCAAAATGTGGCATTAAGTTCCTCTTTTCAATACGCGATGTCCCAGAATTCTGTGAAAAGTGGCGAGTGTCTTACAAACATATATAGTTTATCTCAAACATAGTGAGTGCATACGTAAGTAAACTTTTATTCTGGAAGTTTGTCCACTTTTATAAATTGTACTTCCCCTTGATATACAATCCTGATATTGGTACTAAGCCCTCGGTATGCAAGTCCGACTCGCATTTGACCGTTTTTTTTATGCATAGATAACAATACAACTTACTTATTTATTTATTTTTTTATTAATTTACACGTTATTGTGCATAATTACTTATTAGAGACACATAAGGGTATAAAAAAACAACAAAGAAAACATTGACTTATGTAAAATAAATAAATAAATCAGCTTCACGCTGTATCCCGCACACAGCAGGGTAGGCAGAGGGAACCTAGCGTTAAGACACTCCGTTCCCCACTTTCTGCCGAGTTCTGGAGGTATTGCGTGTTGAATGGCGGAACTCAGCACTATGCCTTGCCTCGATACTAGAGCGAAAAAATGAAAATAAAAATGTAAATAAATAAAAATGTCAAATACATAAATATTAAAACCGACCACTGCTATTCTGGGACTTGTTTGTAGAACTCATACATTACTAAAACAAGTAACGTAGTTCGTACTGTGCACTGTGAGACAACTTCACTATGTAGAGTTGGTAGTGGCTTGTTCAGTCCAAACATTTATCCTAAGACGGCGAAAGTCAGTCTTAAACAGGAAATAAACTGGTAAATTACTATTCAGCTTAAAATTTCTACCTTCAAAATAGATTTTGATATCCGATAAGCCTTAAAAACGTATCTTTACACATTTTTAATTTTTTTTTCCTAAGTGTGGAATAACACTTTGAAAATGTAAAAAAATGTGGATATTTTTGTTTACATGTTTGACTAATATCTACTAATACTTAAATTCATACCTATTTTAATAACTATTATATTAAAAATATGATAAATTTATGCTCTGACAATAATAATAAACAAATCAAATTTCCAAAAAAAATCAGCTTCACGCTGTATCCCGCATACAGCAGGGTAGGCAGAGGGAATCTTGTGTTAAGGCACTCCGTTCTCCTACCTTCCGCTCAATTTTTCGAAGCATTGCGTGTTGAGTGGGGGAACTCAAGCCCAGGCTTTTGCCTTGATGCCAGAACAAGGAAATGAAAATATTAAGAAATAATAATTCATTCCCTCGAGTAGTGATCGAACCTACAAACGTCGCGTTACAATCACACTTTTGTGCCAGTGCGCCACGAGAGCCTCAAATTGCATTGCATTTCTTCAAATGTAAATTATTAAATGAAAGTAGTGGAAAAATAAAGCTTTAATAAGCGGTGACCGTAATACGAAGTGTTTTAACACTTCAGGGGGTCCACGATGGAAGGCTTGCCCGCAGCGACCCCTGCCAGCCCTTATGAAGAGCGCAACGTTCCATCCTCCACGTGCAAGCCACGCCTTGCGAGAGCGCACTGACAGGGCGTCCCTCCAAGGCGACGCCAGCGCCGACTAGTGCGTTCTCATTGGTGTGTCAAGTAGTGACGAGTGCGGCGTTGGGGATCGCCATCCAGCACGCCATATGCGGAATGGCGGAAGGTGGAGGACACTACAATTAAAAGGAGCTACAAATAGCTACGTGGAATATCAGAGGAGGATATCAGGTTGTAGCGTTTGTTGTTCCATTCTCTGTGACCTCCCTCGCTAGATATACAGCGTGAAACTATTTATTTAGTTTTGTTTTTAACACGTTCACTACTGCAAAGTATGTGAATCAGCATATCTAAAGACAAAAAAAATTACACAGTTGAGCCTTCCATGACGTTAGATTAGAAATGGATTCTGATGTATCATATATTCAAATTATTTAAAAAAAAAACTAACAAACTGCATAACATATTATCCAAAACTATTAAATTCTTCTCTCCCTTCACTAACAAATACTAGGAAAATAAAAGAATGTGTAATTAAATTCCAGAAACCTAATTTTGTAAGGACTTTAAAAATGAGCTTGATAATAAATACCAATGGACCCACTGTCAAGGAACATTTATGTATGTTGGTTCATGTTTAATCCGCTTTACGACCGCAAGTTACAAGAGAACTGTCCCTTTTAACTGTTTTTTTAGATTTACCCAGTATCCCGCATGTTGCAAGGCTATCAGACGCCGTATCATAACGTGCTCGATGTATTTAAATTGAAATTAAATTGATTTACGTTGTATTATTGTTAAAGCTCAATTTTCTTTATCGAATAGTTTTGATGTCGATATAAATAATCTTCTAGAAAATACTTAAACTTTTATTAAAAGCTCATTTTTCTAGTTTCACCGATGTTTATAATAAGCACACCGTTGCTTGCGTGCTGCCACGATTTGTATAAATTAAGATAAAAATTAAGAAATAGATAAAAAAGAAGGTGTTGTAAAAATAATTTCTGAATCTATTCTTCACAATGAAAAAAAAAGTTAAATGCTTTCCACTTGCACCATACACTACACACTCGTGTACTACGCTCGAGGCTCCCACAATTAGATCCCAGATCCCCTGAGGCGCGGCGTCGGAACAACCGGCCGGCGTACCAGAGCCTACTGGTGCAGTTTCTTTGGAATTACACTGCAAAATACTCGCTAAATACGATTATATCTGGTTCTTTTTTTCTATAATTTTATGGTTTTATTTATATTGAAAGGTGGTGGTAGTTACTTTGAATACGTTTTGAGAATATCTTGACAAAAATACTGATTTCTAGCCCTTGCAAATATTTCCATATGTTATTTTGTATTATATGCAATATTATTAACTGAGACTTAACTTAACACTGTGCAATGTCTGGAAAATTAGGCATTTGAGTAACGGAGTGTCTTAACAATAGTTTTTTTCTGCCTACCATGTTATATGCGGGATACAGCGTGAACTTATTTATTATTTACTAGCGGATTGCTTGCCGCTTGAATTACATTATCGTTTACTAATCTGAATTACCGCGGAGTTCTAATAATAATATCATTTTAATGACAATGTCTATACACTGAAAAGCAAAGTTTCAAGCAATTAAAATAAACGTTATTTTGTAGCATATTTGTCTTACATTTTATACTGTTCTAATTTTTTTATTGATGAACCAATTAAAATAACTAACACATAGATACATAGATGATAAGGGAAGGTTCCCAAAAGACAATAGTGAAAACTCCATTTAAATCGGTTACGTCGTTTCTGAGATTAGCGTGCACTAACGCACAAACAAACAGATAGAAAATAGACCGATAAACAGAGAAAAAAAATTAAAATCATTGTTTTGGGTTTTATTACATTGATAGATACCCCGAATAACAGATTTTGCCACATATCTCCAATGTATAATACATACGCCGATCATTCACATTTCTATTATATGTACAGATTTATTTTACTGTAAATAATTCACATCACCAAGTATTCTGCAGAAAATTATTGGAAACCACTTTGCAACTCGCTTTGAACTGTTGTTTGAGTGCCGACTTTCGATGGTTCTAACCACCGGAGATAATGTGACAACGATTTTGAAGAACTTAAGCCTTAGATATAAAAGCCATAAAGATGAAATTCCCATACACTTGAAACACGAATATATTTGTATTGGGAAGATTACATTAATTCGTGAACATGCTCCTGACGTTACCGATGCGTGGTTCAACAGCTACTTAAATTTTAAGAATATGAGATAGAGATTCTTCTCAAGATTCTTCCATATTCCATAAGGCCATCGTAGCGTAGGAGCACAAGTGTGACTGTAAACGTGACGGTTGTGGGTTTGATTCAAACGAAAGTGTCTTAATGTACTTTATATTTTTAAAGTATGTACTTTAAACTTACAAGCGGTCAGATATCCATTTTTTTTTATTTTGTATCAATTATAAAATTACTGAGGTGTTTGTAGCGCAATGGGAAAGCGTCTAAATGATTGTATTTCGAATTGGAAGCGGAGAGTGGAGACTTGTATCACTATATCCTATTTATTAATGCACCATTAAATATAAACAGACACACACACACACATCGTTACGTGCCTTCCATCCCTTTGCCTACCAAGGCAAAGGGATCATGGGAACCTAGGATTAAGACAGGCAGGCAGGATTTCGCACATGGAAATCCTTAACGCTGTTGCGTTAACCTAAAAAAAAACAAAAAAAAACATACTTGATAGAAGTTGCCCTGGCACAGTGAGACACTGTCTGAACTTGAACGCAGTGGTAGTGGGTTTGATTCCCACGTGGTGGAATTATTGTATTTAAATTATTTTAATTTCCTTTTTATACAAGGTGAGAATTCCACCACAGTATTTTTGTTTGAGTGTTGAATTCCATCACATAATACGCAGGCTCAAAAATGAGGGTAAAGTAGGGATAAAAGTGTCTTTGCATAAGGTTCCTTCTATCTACCCTGCTATGTGGTAAAACACATGACGATGTGTATATGTGTGTTCTGTTTATATTTAATGGTGCATAAATAGATAGGATATAGTAATACAAGTCTCCGTTCTCCACTTTCCATTCGAAATACAATCATTCCACAGAAGGGGAATCGAACCCACAATCGTCACATTTACTGTCAGACGCTCTCCCATTGCGCCACAAACATCTCAGTAGTTTTATAATCGATACAAAATCAAAACAAACAAATAAATACCTGACTACTTGTAAGTTTAAAGTACATACTCTGAAAATATAAAGTACATTAAGACACTTTCGTTTCCCATTTTCTTCTGAACAGAGTGTCTTGACACGTCTTAACATTAGGTTCCCTGTGCCTATACTGGTATGTGCAGGGTAGAGCGTGAAGCTCAAACATATATAAAGCTATGTACATCCATATATCGCCACTTATTTTATATTAGCTTTTAAAGAACAATTTAAGTACTTTCAAAGTACCGACACGTGATGTAGAAATCGCTCTTAATTGACTTTGTTACTGAAGCTCGCTGCGTTGTTTTTTTAAGCTTTTCCAACTACTTTGTTAAAGCTTCTTTCACTCAATTACCTTTTTTATATTGTGGAATATTATTTTTCAGCTGCATATATTAAGGTAGACAAATGGAACTTAGTGTTAAAACACTCCCTCCTCATTTTGATACCCCCGTTCCCCACTTTCCGCTGAATTCTCGAGGCGTTGCATGTTGAGTGGTGGAACTCAATACCGCATTTTGTCTCGTTACCAGGGTAAGGCAATGAAAATATTAAATTCCCGCGAGTAGGAATCGAATCCACAACCGTCGCGTTTACAGTTGCACGCTTGTGCGTGCTTGTGCGTGCGCCAAGACCGCCTTTAAAAGTGAGTTATGAAAGTAAAAATATAACGTCTGATTGGTTAAGCCGACCCGACGTTTATTGATCATAAATAGATTTGTATACGTACCCTCATACACGATTAAGTTATCCCCAATTTGCTCTGTCTGGTCACACCTTAAAATTTCACTAATCCCAGCGAATATCGAGTTAAATGATAGCGTTTTGATGATTATCTTCTATAATTATAATATCATTAAACGCACAAATATAAAAAACCAATCGTGGCGCAGTGACACTTGAGTGCGACTGTATACACGACAGGTTATAGGTTCGATTCCCGCTATAGGAAATGAAATATTCAATATTTTTATTTCCTACTATGTGCGAATTAGAGCGCGAAGCTTAAAATAAATAAATAAATAACTCAATCAATATATAAATACATATATTTTTATATTGATTGATTTATTTTATGTATGGTATGTATATTTTTTAGTGTCACACCTTTTCCGGTATATTCATACTAATATAATAAAGCCGTAGAATTTGTTTGTTTGTTTAAATCTCTGGATTTACTGGTCAGATTATTTTTTTTAATATTTTGTATGAAAGCTACATTTCTCAGAAGTGTTATAGGCTATATAACATTACGGTGTAATTCTTAGTTAACCTTAAATAACGAAATACTTGATTTAAGCTTGCTAAATATATGCCAGTACATTGTATTACAGAAATATTCTATTTCGTTAGTTTTAAAAAAAGTCTGCGACACTCTTTATCTGTCTGTTATAAATAAATCACAATAAGTCATTTTTTTACAAAAAATAATTGAAAATTGTAAGATACTATTTTGTCATATTTTATTTAACATGGATATTGAAACTTACAATCAAAAGTTATTTCATCATCAAGAAAATCTTATGAAAATAAACTTCGGCTTATATAGGATTTAATTTGGACATATACTTTTCGAGAAAATGTGAAAAATAATAATTCAACGCTCTGGAGTGGGTCGCTAGTCAGATTATATAAGGAGACTTATTCGTGTCAAAAGCTCTATATTTTATACAATTTTTTTTCGACTTGCAAAGTAAAAAATGCATTAAAAACGACAAAAAAATAAGTTAAATCATCTTATATCGTAGTAACAAAGTTTTCAATCTAAATCAGCCTACAATGTATGATGGGAGCAGATCCGATGCAGGCCATAAATTTGTCAGTGCCAGCTGACGTAGAGACGGTCTGCGGACGGTACGCTGTTGTGCATTTTGATTGTTTTATCATTGACAGTAAAATAAAAATAAAAAACTTTTTTTACATAATTTTGTCATCACAAAGTGTAATTTAGAATATATTTTTGTTCAGCTTCATGCATCTCTTGTGGCATGGTGGACAGATAAAATCATTGTGCATGTCGCTAGGTGGAGTAAAACGGAGAGTGGAGGTACTAAAATACGCGTTTTGTTTTGTTACCAGGACGACAAAACTAAAACAATTCACTCCCTCGAATGGGAAGCGTAGCCACATCTGTCGCGCTTACAGTTAGACAGTTACTATGAAATTTTCACCTCTGAGGATTGAACCTACAACCTCAAAGTCAAGAACCATCGACTTTCTATTTAACTCAGATTTAAAAGTTGGCTCTGTTTATTTTATATATTAATAAATACATTTGCAATTCTAAGATAATTTATCAACATGATTTTGAATGCAGTGGCCTACAGAGATATCACATGACAGAGGCAGTAGTGTATACATTAATAACGTACTCGTGTCATACATACATACATGTGGGTGTGTATGGATACAGTGTGCATCGATCCACTGTACGCTGTTGTAGGTCATTGTAGACATTAAGCGTTCGTATCAAATTTGAATTTTAATTATTTAAATTATTATTCATATTTAAAACAAGTTATTTTATTGACGCCGTTGTGTTGCAGTGGCACCTCATCTGACTTTAAACTTGTCAGTTGTGGGTTCGATTCCGATTCGTTTAGATATTTCATTCTCGGGGGAATAATACTCGAAATTAATTATTTCCCGGAGAATTAATTATTTTCGTTTCCTCACTGAGCTAACTACATTAGGTACGTTAATTTCCTCAAATCATTCAACACATATCTTAAAAATTGGACGAAAAGTGAGGAAAGCTTGATGCTTTTTTTTTTAATAAATGTCTCAAGTCTACGCTGTTCAATTTAAATACGACCCCATAACGCATTTGTGAAATTTTAATGAAATACACGATAAACGTGAAAAATGAATTTCAGATGATCTAAAATATTCAGGTGGATGGATGATCAATCAGCTTCACCTCGCTTTGTTTTATTGCAAGCAACGTTTTGATTTGTAATAGATCTGGGTTTTGATTACTGGTTTTTGTTCAAAATTTTTATATTTATATGAATGTTATTTTACTTTTTAATTTTCTTATTAGTGCGTTTAGTTAGAATATTTTTTAGGAACCGATCTATTTTATTCAAATTACAACGAATGTAACAATAATTAGATATTATCTAAATTCACAGTAACCAAGACGATAAAATGAATATTTAGTAATGTAAGTAATAGAGAATTATGAACGGAAGCCATCTTGGAGTAGCGGCGCATCATGTGACTGCAAACGTGACGCTTGTTGGTTCAATTTTCCCTTAGATAAGGAGTCATTGTCACTTCCGTGTTATTTCGGGTGGAAAGTAGAGCAAGGAGGACTTACAGTATGTTCCCTCTGCCTACCTTGCTGAATATAGTGTGCAGTTAGAAAATTATAATGTGAATAGTAACCAGTACCTCAAATAATTTATTTCTTTTCCTTAAAAATACAACCAAATTGAGGCCAGTCGTGGCGCAAGGGCACAGAGTGTGACTGTAAACACGACTGGTTGTGGGTTCGATTCCCAATCGAAGAAATTATCATTCATTCTGATAACGAGACAAAGCGCGGCGTAAAGTTCCGCCACCCAACGCGCAATGTTTCCAGAATTCGGCAGAAAATAAAGAACGAAAGTCTTATAATGGGAAGGGAAGTCTTAACACAATGTTTCCGGGTACCTTCTGTCTACCCTTCTGTATACGGGATACAGCGTGAAGCTAAAAAACTATTTAATATGTAAAGTACGAAGAAAATTATATGTATATGCAAAAAGTTGCATATTAACTAACTTTTATAACATGTCTAATACAATCTAAAGTTCCGAGCTCCAATAAAGCGCAACGAGGCAGTATTTATATTTGACCTCGACTGCAGGTTCGACTTCCACTTTATTAGTTGAAAAGTATTATGTTATAGTTAAGTTGGCAAGTGGCAACTGAAATGAATAAGTGAACTNTATAGATATATATATGTATATGTATATATATATTAAAAAATTAATGTATAAGATGACAAAAGGTATGAACCATAAATCTGTAGTGTAAGAAAAAATAAACAATAAAATAATAAAAATAAAAAAGTTTTATATTTATTTTTTCTTTATTCAATACGATACGATAATGTGCAGCATTGGGTTCCGTAATTTAACATTCAATATCTCAAAATTTAATAAAAAGCGGAGCACGGAGTGTCTTAATATTATATTCTATGTATCTGGGTAGGTACAGAGATAATTAGTTTTTTTACTTTTTCACGTTTTTATCAGGGTTTCTTTATACGTAAAAAGCAATAAAAAACATTACATTATGCATGAAAAGTTCCAAATTAAGTGACTTGCAACAAAATATGTAACGCGATACAAAGTTGGAAGAGTAAATAGCTCCAATACAGAATAGTTGGCGAGATCAAAGGGCGGGCGGTGAAGCAATTTCTACGTATAATTCAGTTTGCTCTCAGTACTGTAGCCGCTGCGTTGCCTATGTTTAATTATATTATATGGACCTTAATTAGTTTTTATGCTGTAGTAAGAGAGGCTCTCGAAGCGCAGCGGCACATTAACTGTAAACGCTATGTTTGTGGGTTCGATTATTTTTAAATAAAAATAAATAAATAAATCAGCTTCACGCTGTATCCCGCACACAGCAGGGTAGGCAGAGGGAACCTAGTGTTAAGTCACACCGTTCCCCATTTTCTGCCGAATTCTGGAGGCATTGCGTGTCGAGTGGCAGAGTTCAACGCCGACACCAGAGCTTAACCTCGACACCAGAGCGAAGAAATGGAAATATAAATTTAAGTAAATATTTCATCTCCTCGAGTGGTGAGGCCAGTCGTGGCGCAGCGGCACGAGGTGTGAGTGTAAAACCGACTGGTTGTGGATTCGATTATTTTTATTTCCTCACTTTGGTAATAAGATAAAACGCAGCTCCAAGAGAATCACCTGAATTGGTAGGCGGTATATCTGTCTCTGGACCTCCCCGAAAGTCCAAATAAGTTATGGCTGGATGCCATAAGGCAAGCTATGAGAAATTAACTAACCATTGGATGCTGTAGGGAGTGCAAAAAAGTAGGAGTTAGAAGACAGACCCTAGCCATAAAAGCCAGGAGTAAGTAAGCCTATAAGAAGATGAAGGAATATGACGAAGCTGAATGTACGAATAGTTATTTATGTGTGAGAAAATATAAATTTCCTCGCGAAACACAGTCATAATACCAGGGAAAATTAAACAATTCTATCGTTAATGAAACGGAAAATTGATACAAGAATGAAAATTTACGATAATGTCAGAAGCAAAAAAAAGGACAAAAGGAATATTTTTAATATCGAAAGATGCCTTATTTGGTATTACGAGAAACAACGGGCGCAGCATACAATACGTATAAGAGCCGTAATATATTATTTAATCAAGCAATCAGGGCGCGGGACAACACGTCGATAAATCGCGGCTATTTACATACTGATAATGAGTGCGTCTGATGCAGCGTAGTGTTCCAAGGTTCATAATTTTGTTATATATATTATTTTTTTGCTTTAGTTTAGCGTAGCCAGAGAGAATGGAGTGGCGTACCTTACGGTCTCTGCGAACCTCTTTCACCTTATCCAGTGTCATCAATTTCTTCATAGATGCCCTACGACAAGCCTTTCAGTCTTTTTCCGGTTTTATCCGGACTGTGTTTATTTATTTATTTATTTAGGATCGTCAACAGAAGAAACATTACAACATGGCCACAAATTTCATCGAGATCTATTTATAGACTAAATGTTTTTCCAATTAAAGACAATCACAATTGTTGTAGAAGATAAGCCGAGTTCCTCCTCTGTCTTTGTTACCACTTACTTTTGTTTCATCATTTATAATTTCTATTCTTTCGTAACTTACACATTCAAATAATTTAATCCTCCTAGTGGAAATCGAACTCCCAACAGTAGAGTTAACAGTCAGATGATACGCCGCTGCACCGCTGCGGCCTATTTGTATGACGGAACTCACCGCCGTACCTCATCTGTCCAGATGTGGAAACTAATATTCTATTTTTTAATTAATATCACCAAAAGTTTTACCAGAGCGGAGAAATGATAAATGATCCTTGCAGATCATATTCTGGTAAAAAAGTAAAAAAAAAAACAATAATAAAGTAATCACAAATATTGTACCGCGTCACATTTATGCCAATACATGCGAATATACCAAACGGACAGTAATCACGGAATAATAAATATTATATAACGATATTTGTTTTTTATATTTACTCAGTTATTGGAATATAATAGTGGAATATATTTTCATGAATTCTATAGTTTATTTTGAACACGACGAAATTACGCATTGGCGCAGTGGCTGTGAGTTTGATTCCCACTCGGGGGAAACATTGACAAAATATTGACAATAAATCACTCTCTCCTTTACGTTGTATTCCGCAAATAACTGGGTAGGCAAAGGGAATATAATTTTCAAGACACTGAAGTCTTAGTGGCGTAACTCAACGCCGCTCTTTATCTTGTTACTGTGTCTTTCTTTACCTAACCGCTACCACCAAACTTGCCCTAAATCTGTGAACAAGTTTGAAATAAAACTTTCAATAATATAATCGACCTAATTTCTCCTTGATACAAATTAATTAACTTGCTACACCCTACAGCCAGAAATAAAAAAATATTAAACTTGAACTCGATCGTATTACCTACTTGCTGGTGTACGCCATTTCCGTAATTTCCTATCTTTATGTATGAGTAAGGGAGTTATTTTGACGACCTTATGAAGAGATTCAAATTTTAGGTCTCTTCGAAGTCCATAATAAAATATCTTTTTCACAAAGTCTTGGGTTGTATCAAAAGTTTTAAAATATATAAAATTATAAATATATAATATTATATTTTTTTTATTTTATACAGTTTTTAATGCACTGACAATATTTTTAATTTTTTTAGCATCATGCTGTCTATTCCATACAGGTAGGCAGAGGGCACCTAGTATCTAGACATTTTGTTCCCCAATTTTCATCAAATTTTCGAGGCAATGTGTGGAACTCAACCTCACTTTTTTTCGTATTGCCAGAGCGAAGAAATAAAAATAATGAATTCCCCTGGAAATAGAACCGCTAGACATTGTGCCACTGGGCCATGACGGCTTTAATACACACATACATACCATGCATATATGCAAGTAGTACAGTTACGTCATCGTGTCATCGATCCGCCTCCAATTATTCACGTACGGGCCTCTGTTCGACGATATTGCATGTGATTTCGACAAACAAAGGACTCTATTTGGCAATACAATATACCGATAATAATATACTACTAGCTTACAACGATTATAAAATAGTAATATGTACTAATTTCTGGGAATTTAAAGCAGAAATTGGGATCCAATCCTTTAAAAATGGAATTGGATAAGAAATACATAAGTTATTAAAGACCGTTAAAAACATTCACAGATTTACATATTCATATCATTTAATTCTTCTTTATTATGCATATGATATTAATGCAGTCCGCATTCTAGACAACACACGGCCAAGCCAAAGGGAATTTCTTGAAAATCCTACAGAAATGGAAATAAGTTATAATAGTATAATATATAAAAATTGTATACATAGCTGAATTTCAACCCGCTCTACTAACGAAACTCACTAATTTAACAATTAAAATTTACTATTAAGCATTATAACAAGATCTAATGGAATTATTAATGTTTATAAATACGGTTGTGGGCTCGATTCTTACTCATCGGAATCAATTATATTTATTCCTTCTTCTTGGAATAAGATAAATCGCGGTGTTGAATTCCACCAGTCAACACGCAATGTCTCAAAAATTGGGCAGCACTTGAAAAACGGTGTGTCTTAACATTAGGTTAGGTTTCCTCTGCCTACTCTGCTATATGATACGGGATACAGCATGAACCTAAATTAAAAGTAGTGTTAGTAAGCTATATGCGAGCTGTGACCGGGTCACCAGCACTCACACGTGCATAAAGCTCAAATTTGCATAATGTCCCGTCCAGCTGGAACGGTTCCGATTAAACGTAAGCAACGGCAATTTCACGCGCCACTTGTCAAACGAACTGGCTATAGGTACCGACTCGTAGTGTAGATTGGTACAGTGTTTGACGATGCAAAGTAGATTCTTTGTGGGTTAATGAAAGGAATATTTACGGTGGTTTCGCATTTTTTATTGTAAAGCGAAGTAGATAGAGATCGCTAGAGTTAAAGAAGAGTCTCTTTGCACTCGTAGCTCTGGCCTGTGGCGGTTGAGGAGGAGCACCGTGAGGTTTTAGTGGGCGTATGTTGACGTAAATAAAATAAAAAAATAGGTACATATATGGAATTAATAAAGAGACTCAGTTTTCCACTTTCACACAATTTTGATATCACGTACTGGCCAGACTTGAAAGTAAAAAAGGATATTTGCTACCAAATTATCATTTGATTATATTTATTTTATATTTATAGTAATAAATTGTAACGGAAATACCGTTCCCCATTTTACATTCGTAAATATTAGAAAATAGATCGTTCAAATCAACGCCAAATTTTGCTTAAAAAGTATATACATGTATAAATAAAAAATTAAATTAGCTTCACGCTGTATCCCGCACACAGCAGGGTAGGCAGAGGGAACCCAGTGTTAAGACACTCCGTTCCCCACTTTCTGCCGAATTCTGGAGGCATTGCGTGTTGAGTGGCAGAACTCAACACCGCTATATACATGTATACTATGTATAAAGTTTCTTTTGAATTATAACTGAACCACAACCAGAGCATGACTGTAGCTGTAAATTTTCACTGAAAAACTTATAATTCCTTCTTAAATTAGCATGGCGTCATACAAAACACATTTCATTGTATGAACTTAAAACGGTTCGTAAGAGAGCTCGGCTAAATACACAACACTCTGTCACCGTTTCCCGCAACACTTGCATCGTAAATTAGGTTAGACACAAAGTGTGAAAATCTCACTCAATTTAGCTGGCAGGCACCTACTGTTCTGTTACATAATGAATGTGCGATCAAAGATGTGCTTCGCAATGCTGATGCTGTTGGTGGCGCTGTGAGACAATATTTGACTGAAATCGCGATGGTTGCGGGTTCGATTCTAATTTGGTGGTTATATTAAAAAAAATTTTTTTTGAAAAAAGGCCATCGTGGCCCTGTGGCACAAGGATGTGGCTATAAACGCGGCGGTTATGGATTTGTGTCTTCGCTCTTGTAACGAGGCAAACCGCTGCGTTCAGTTGCCCTTGTGTTGTCCTCACTATGTTGTGGTTTTATTGTCGAGGAAAACGTATTTTTCAATGAACGTAGATTTCCTAACGCTTAAAGAGATGTTCTCACTTCAAAAGATTATTCAAATTACATCTACGTTTCATAAATGACATGAATAAAGCACTGATACAAGTCGGTGAGGATTTAGTAACTTTCCTACACTGAGTTTTCAAGTCTTAGCGTCAGTAGAATCTACACGTTGTTAATAGATTTCAGTTCCATTGTCGTAACTCGAAGCTCTTCCGAAGAAATGCCAAGAACGCGTCCTATCATCCATTCCTACCAGATCGCGGCTGCAACAGAAGACAGAAAGTTACATCCCGATTACAAATAAAACCCATAGCCGTTACGTTTATAGACTTACTCCATGCCACGAGTATTAAAGTACATTTTATAAAAAGTTTTTCAAATTAAAACAATATTACATACATACACATACAGATTAAACAATAATATTTAATTACGCTAGCAGTTTGGAAACAAAGTTAGGAAGTTTAAAATTAGCTGGATAGTTAGTTCATGCAAACATAATTATATAATAAATGGATATTTACATTATTTATGAATATATATGAGTATAATAATATTACAGCTTTGGAATTCATGTTTTTTTTTAATTAAAATTATATACATCGAGAGTCGTTGGTAATAGTGGCGATGTTGAATTGCGTAAAATAGAACGAGAGGTATCCCTTTCTCGGTCTAATATATTTTTTGAGAATGAAAAATGGCGATCGGCAACGATTAGTAGTATTTTTGTAGTAGTAGGGTAATTGGTAACTAACTATTCATAACTGCGTCACATAAAATATATGGATAAACATCGTAAAATGAGAAAAAATCCTGCGTCTAAACTGTTGAGTTGTATCTTTAATAATTTCTTTAGGTATAGGTTTAAAATATTTTACCCTAGATGCTCTCCCGTAAAAGGAGCGCAGACGCTTCCACCCTGTATTATCAATTAGTTCGGTTATACAAAGCGCGGAGTTGGATTCCACTATTTAATACAATATACCATTTAGTAGACTCGGGATATCAATAACTTAAGGTAGGTTGAGACACTTCGTCTTAAGCTTAACATTAGTAACAACCTAATGTACCTACCAGCTAAATACATAAGATATTTGAATAAAGAATAAAAAAAACCATCATCAAACTATACTTACATGCCACAAAGAATAGAACCGTGCCGTGTGATCCCGGCCTAGAATAGGATCATTCTGGTTCTGGTGGTGTCGTAAGAGGCGATTAAAGTTCGTGTGGTAGAGTCACGTCGCCAGCAATGGCAATACGCATGGGCAGACTCGACCGGATCATTACCACCCCCGGCATTTAAACCGGCGTTAAGTAGTGGCTTTATGCCACTGCGTTTCGCATCAGGTAATACCGGGCTCCGGCGCCTAGCCCACCCTAAAGGCCGGCAACGCACCTGTAACTCTAGTGTTGCACGGGGTCGTGGGCGGCGGTAATCACTTACCATCAGGTGACCCGCACGCTCGTTTGCCTTGTCTTTTTCCATAAAAAAGCACGTATAAAAAATCACATTATATAATCATGATCATTAAGGAAATATCGAATATGTTTTATAAATTACACTTAATTTTATACTCAAAAACAAAAAGTTAATGTATTTTTATTGATACGCTTCATACAGGAAAAAAATGCAATATAATTGCGTATTACAAGTTTATTGTAATATTTGTATAAATATTACTTAGTTTTTATGGCACATATTAATAAGATCTTATTGAATATAAATAAAGTGTTATTGTAAACGCGACAGGTTGTGAGTTCGATATTCACTCGAGAAACAAGAACAACAAAATAAGGTAAAACGTGACATTAAGTTTCGCTACTCAACACACAATAAAATTCAGCAGAAAGTGCGAAACAGATTGTTTTAATACTAGGTTGCCCCTGCCTATCCTGTACATGCGGAATACAGCGTGAATCCGAAAAAAAAAACAACACTACGTCGATCCTAATGTTATATTTTCATAATGTAGTTTCGGGAATTTTGAATATTTTTTCGCCGATATAATAATAGTCAGATAATACATCGACTGTTTTTTTTTCATTTTAGAAAATAATTTATTAACTTATAAGAATGTTGGTAATTTTTCAAAAGCCATAAGAATTACAAAACTATCTAATATACAGGGTGGAAGTGCCAGCACTACTTTAAATGAAACCATAGTTTTAACTACTCCATAAAAGCCTAATACATTTAAAAATATATATTTTTTCCCAAAAATGAAAAAGTGTTTTGTTCAAACAAAATAAATAATAAAATTGTCGTTTTAAAATAAAACGCCATTTGTCAAGAACGACGCACGCACACATAAACCTATCAAAGGGAAACCACCGCATACGCCTCATTCCGAAATCGAGTCGTAGATATTGGCGGCGAAGTTCAATGTTGTTTAACCTTTAGTAGTATTTTTGTAGTAGTATGCGTTTACGTTATTCGCATCTTTGCGTAACTGCGTCACACGAAATACTGGTATGGATAAACATCGTGAAAAAAAAAATTCTACGTCTAAACTGTTGAGTTATCTTGATTAATTTCTTTAGGTATGTGTATGAAATACTTTACCCTATATGCTGTTTCCGTAAAAGGAGCGCTGCTTCTTCCACCTTGTATGATTTGTTAGCGTGCGCTGTAATAACTATTGGTATGAATTAAAATAAAAAAAAGTACTATAAAAATTAAACATTCTCAATTTTTATATAATAAATATAAAAGTTCATAATACAATATGTAATTGTATTAGTTATGTTAAAATAAATTTAATCATTAAATCTGTTTACGTTTTAGTAAATTACTTAATTAATTCAAATTAACGAATATTACAGTATGAAAGTTAAATAAAAACAATTAAATCGAATTTAGACAGTAACGTTACATAATTTATATCAACATAGGTTTTTTTTTTTTCAATCATTCGATGACGGAGATTATTTAGCTTACTACATCATTATGTAGAAAATGAACGAATGAATGATAAAAATTATTATTATATTTATAAATAAATAACATTGATTTTGTTTTATCTCTATCTCTATATTTAATAAGACAGTAAAAATATTTTGTCTGTACATTTAGTAATTTTGACTGAAATGGATAGAGGGACACTTAAAAAGAATAATAGAAAGCAAAAATATTTTTT
>JAAIXJ010000359.1:363076-615738 GCA_013403705.1 Heliconius hermathena | reverse complement strand
ATTTTAATTCAACACAGAGATAAAGAACGATCTTGAAAGAAATATCAAGTAAATACAAAGATATTTTGGTTGGTTCGTTCATATAATATATGTAACTAATTTAAAAACTGTACAGGAGTTAATATGCAATTAATACAGTTATTTTACAAAGAATATTATGAATCCTACAACCTAAATTAAATTATTCACTGACATCAGCACATTTAACAGAGTTTTAGAATTATGATGAGACGTATATTATATAGGTAAAAAGAACATAAAGTTACAAAAATATATACGTGTAATACATAATTAGCTTTATGTATATTTTATAAATATCAAATATCAACAATGGTCGTATTTTTTTATTTAAAACAATCAAAAATTCTTTGACGATAATGTCGTAAAAAAAAGTCATATTAGAAGTCATTATAGTTGTCAATCGATTGTGCTTATTAAATCAGTAATCATGTATTTTAAGCGGGCGAAGCCGTGGGCGAGCCGCTAGTATTTTTATAAAGCAAAATCAATGCTACCAAACTGTTTTAATAAATTTAATAATTTGTATTAAAAAGTTACGTACACAAAAACACTTTAAAACTGATTTTCCAATAAAAAAAATGTTCTAAATCACGAACGCGTACTTTATAAGGCTAGCTATACATGTATTGGACACTGTTGATTCAAAAATGTATAAGAGACTGTCGTACTAAATTGTATAAATAATATAATATAAAACAGAGAGCGGAGAAAAAAAAACCGTTTAAAATCATTCTGGCCGTAAATAAAACAGAAACTGCATTCGTTCAGTTCAGATTTAAATCGAACATCGTAATCTGTCTGCTTCGGTGGAGTATCGAAATGAAACGATTTCATAGCGGTTTTTATTAATTAATATTGACGCGTCGCATCGCATCTGCGGATTGGTAACCCAGATAGGACTGTATAATGTATATATTGCTAGCTTTTACCAACGGCTTTGCCCCCGAGATGAAATGGAAATAATAAAAAATACAATTTAATACAAATTCAGGCTGCAGTCTTTTTTGATATCACAAACTATCCAACACAAAGTGATTTTTTCAGTTCGAACCAGGAGTTACTGAGATTGGCACAACCAAACAGATTTTTCAGCTTCAAAATAATATGAGTATTTATTACAGATGTACCTACTTATATAATTATGTACAAAGTCCTATGTAGGTTATGTTGAATATTTCGTATAATTTATACCTATTGTATATGAAGGGGCGGTCAATTGGTCATGCGAATATCATGTTTGATAGCTTGTGGCTTAATGCTATAATTAATTGTATTAGTTGTTGCTATATAGCAGTTTCTAGCGTTATTCTCTAAAGGTATTGAGGCCTGTTGAGGCCCGGTGTCATAATATCTGACTGTTAACACGATGTTTGTTGGTTCGATTTCCACTTGGGGGAATGAATAATTTTCATCTTCTTGTACTCAACAATGAATGTCTCAAAAATAGATCATTCATCGCTTGAGGAACGGAGTTTCTTAATACTGGATTCCCTCTGCCTCTGCTATATACAGTGTGAAGCTAAAAATATTTAAAAATAAATTAATGCTACCATTCCCTTTATCATATTTCACAAAATATACCAAAACATTTTTTTTTATTAAAAAGTGTGTACACAAAAAGGCTTTCAAAATGATTATTCAATAAAAAATTTGGTTCTGTAACGCATTCGTGTATGACATAATCAGGTTGCCCATATACGAGAATGCATTGGGGACCATTGATTCAAAAATATTAAAGTTTAACTTACTAGTACGTCTAGTTTAAAATGTAAAAAAAGTTTAAAATTAATTTTAATATTTTTATATATACTGATATTATAATGCTAAAGCATTTGTTCGGTTGGGAGGGTTAATCTCAGTAACTATGGCTTCAGAATAAAAAAATATATTTTTTTATAGTCCATTGATTAAGGAGGGCTTACGACTATATTAGCACGTAAGTCGTTTCGATGTAACTTCAGTTTGTTATACTTAGAATATATCATGTATGATACACAACTCGTTGTTATATCCATTTCATCAAAGATGCGAAACTGCATTTAAAGCTTATGTTTTATATTACTGCTGATGTGGATTTTTTAGCTAATTCTTTTATAGTGTATTCCGCACATAACAGGGTAGGCACAGGGAAGCTAGGAATATAATGTTAAGACACTTCTGTTCCCTATTGTCCGCTGAACTCTTGAGGCATCGCATGTTGCAGTATTAAATATTTCAAACCCACGAGTGGGGAATGAACCCACAACTATAGCGTTTCCAGCTGTATGCTTGTGCCCCTGCGCGCTGTCGTACAGCCTGCTTATTCTTTAATTGTACACATCAATTTGTCGTTTTATTACGAATTTTATCGTGTAAGTTTATTATGTAAGAATTACATAAGAAGTTACTGTGAACATACATAATATTAAAATCTTATATAATCTATTTAAAATTTCTTTATATTATATATTAAGAAATTTTTGGAATTTTTGTTTTGGATTCGATTCCCACTCGAGGAAATTAAATATTTAATATTTTCATTTCTTCATTCTATCTTAACAGTAGGCTCCCTCTACATACACTACTACATGCGGGATACAGCGTGAAGCTGAAAAAAAAAGGAAAGCATTAAAACTATAGTCTGTATGTATGTATCTTTAACAATATACTATAAAACATTAGCAGAACAACGTTTGATTAGACTCCAAAGATCACTTGGGGTAAGAGGATTACGAGAGTCGATATCGACCGCGGGAATTTGAATACGTATATATGTTCCATGCAGGTTTAGAAGCTTTAGTGCATGGACAAATACAAATTTGTTTACACTATTGTATGACACAGCTGGAAAGTTCGTGTAGACGATGATTATGAGTTCCACTCTCACTAATGTAGACCATTAGCAGGTCAAAGCGCGGCGTTGAGCTCCGCCACTTAACACCTAATGTCTCAAAAATTTAATAGAGAATGGGAAATGGATATGTTAACACTAAGTTCCCTCAGCTATACATTTTTTCAACATTTTGGCTATAGTGAGTCATACGCTTAACAAAAATAAATTTAATGTCGTTAAATGGCCGGAAAACAAGAACACAGTGTTTTAAGTCGACGAACGGCCATGGTGGCTTGGTCACTACTTTATAAAAAAATCTTTGATAATTTTTTAAAATCATAATATATAATTATCGTGCACAATCATGTGTTTAAGCTTTAACAACGTCAATTATTATTATAGAGGTAGAAGCGTTATAACAAATCCAAAATTTCGGTCACAGAATTATCGAGTAGTGTTTAATTAGAGCTAAATAATATGACGCCATTAAAGGATAATAAGTACATTTGTTTTGTATTATAGCTGTACTACATATATGAATAGTGTGTATATTGTAACTGATATCTCAAACACCTTTGAATATATTATTTAATATAATAATGCCTTGGCTCGTGATGTGTCTAGTGGTTAGAATCGTTTATAGTTGTGATCGTGAAGAACCCAAAATCTTTTAGAGATTCAGAGGTAACAGTATTAAGAATTTTATATTTTGCCATTAGAAGGTATCGCTTTAATAATATATTTGCCATCAGAAGTTGTTCTTGTGTCAGTTATTTAGATAACCGTAGACTCGACAATATAACATTGTCATAACTCGAAGCTCGTCCGAAGATAAGCCAAGAGCGCGTCCTATCTTTCTCTCCACTATAACTGCGAACTAGTTATAATAAAAGGAAGAAAGAGTACGGGCACCGCCCCGCCCCTACACCGTGAGTTCCGACCAGACCGTGGCTTTACAGTCATCGTTGAACCCTCCGGGACGTTTGTGTGTGATCTTTCCGAAGGTACTTGTTACGCTTGTTTATATTAAGATTGTATTAGAATGGTGATTCGTGATGTTGATTGATTTGTGAGATCAATATAAGTCGTTGGAACGAACGCACTACCGCTAGGCGGCCGATATGTTAAATAAACGCACGGCACACACCCCACAGTCGTGTCTCGAACCGTAGGCGGACACTACTACATACACCAGAGTTCCAGGACATAAAATAGCACCACACACCCGTATGAGACAGGCGGACACTACTACATACACCGGAGCTGGGACATAAAATAGCACCACACACCTACTAGTCGTATACCAAGTCGTAGAAGTGGTATATAATATGTCAATGACCAACGCCATACAAGCATAGCTTACGTATCGCGAGCGTACTGCGAGACGGCATCAGCCACGACATAGTTAATGTCGCTATAACAGTTCGCATAAGCCCATCACGTCAGCTTCCGCGACGTCAAGCAACATTCAATATCATAATATTGGTCAAAGATCACTTGGATCCACAATATGTGTCGCCCCTACACATATATTGCCTTTATAAGAAATTCGATCCTAAAAGATCGTGCCATCATAGGCTTCGAATTATTATATTATATTTATAATATACTTGGTACGAGTCTTTATGTGCATCATATTTATTAGTACCGTAGTACTTAAGAGTTCGACTCGACCGCTGCCTTCCAGCATCACCACCACCTATATAGACAGAACGACGGTCGCGACACTCGGGACGACAATACACGAACTCGTCTCGATTAATATTTTATTCAAAATATATAGTTTGTATTATTCATAATTAACTATGTTATTTATGTGTATTGCCATGCATATTTTATTTTATTTATTTATTTATTTTAAACTTATACTCAAGGTACATACTGTTACAATATATGCCATCGAAGTGCGGTTCGACTAGCTCTTAACTGGATAAGTTAACTGAAAAAGTTACAGACTCTATCCTGGTGTCCTAAAAATAAGTATAGAAAAGAAGAAAGCGAGTAAGAAGAAGGAAAAATGATCACGAAAGGAATTGAGACGATTAGCAAGAGACCGTAACAAGTAGAAACAAGAAGTCAGACGTGTGACTGTAAACGTAATTGCTTGTGGGTTCGATTCCCACATCAGGAAATGTAATATTTGATATTTTCATTTCTTCGCTCTGGTAACTACCGTAGGGTTCCGCCACTTAGCACGCAATGCGTCTAGAATTCGGCGGAAAAGGGAGAAAGGAGTGTCTTGACACTCCGTTTTTCTATAATAAAAAAATTATAATAATTACATAAATATCTATCACAGATATAATAATATCTAGTTCATTAAGATTTATCTAAAGATTACAAACACAAAAAACACTCTATCACATAACAAACTAAATCATTGCTTAATTCTGCAGATTTCACAAACTGATAGCGAAGTTCTCGAGTCTCGATAAAGTGCGAAAGGTTTGTCTTCACTCCGAGAAAGTTTGGATAATCCTTATATCTGCTAAGTAGTTTGCTGGCGAAAGCAAAAATAATTACTGGACGAGTACTTTGAGACGATTACTATTCGTTGGTAGAAATGAAACGATATTTTTTTTTCAAGCACTCACTGTATTCCGCATACGGCATACAGCAGGGCGAACGAAGGAACTTAGAGGTTAGATATCTCGCTAAGCTGCAGACTCCCATTTGTGCTGTAATGAGGAGGATGGGACATAGCCAGGAAATGTAGATCATCCATTTCCCGAGTCAAAAAAAAACTGCTGAGTTTCTTGCGCCGGTTCTTCTCAGGTCTGAGGCATTAACTTTAGTAAACTTTTGATAAATTATTTAACGTTAAAAAAATTTAGCATGATACTTCTTATTATTATTTTATTTTGACTTATTAAATAATAATAACTTCAGCCAGTCAGTCAGCTAATGATTGTGGCTTCTAATTCCACTTGAGGAAATCTATTATACAATTTCACTGATTTTTAATCAAACCCACAACCGTCGCTTTTATAGTCAGTGATCTGACTTTATTATGAAACGTCCAATATACGAAGGAATATAAATCTAAATATATCAGGATATTTGTCATTCCAAATGTAATATTACAAATAGGATGTACGCAACTACCGCAAGTGTACGAATATATCTGCACATGACAAAGTAACGTATTTCAGGTGAGATATTTATATTTAAATATTAACACATTATTGCTAAATTATAATAAAAAAAATCAAATCTACTTCACACTGTATCCCGCACACAACAGGGTAGACAGAGGGAACCTAGTGTTAAGACACATCGTTCCTCACTTTCCACTCAGTTCTGGATGCATTGCGTGTTAAGTGGCGGAACTCAACGCCGCCCTTTGCCTCGACACCAGTGCGAAGAAATGAAAATGGGGATACACACTTTGTACCCCGGCGCCACAATTGGCCTCAAATTATAATATATCCAGTATATAATTGAGACCGTCGTGCAGGAGTACAAGGATGCGACTGTAAACAGCGACGACGGTTGTGGATTCGATTCTCACTCGATGGACTGAAATATTTAATGCAGTGCTGAATTTCGCCACTCAACAGATAATATAAAATGTCAACAAGAATTCGGCGGAAAGTGGAGAACGGAACAACACTAGGCTCCTGGGTTCCCTTTATGTGCGGGACACAGCGTGAAGCTAATTTAATAAAATTATATTTTCAGGGTAGGCAGAGGGAACCTAGTGTTAAGACACTCCGTTCCCCACTTTCTGCCGAATTCTGGAGGCATTGCGTGTTGAGTGGCAGAACTCAACGCCGCGCTTAACCTCGACACCAGAGCGAAGAAATGGAAATATAAATTTAAGTAATATATTTAATTTTTTTATAATTTTATTGTTTAAACAATAATACAATGTGGTAGCTATACTGCATGAAATTCAAGGGATATTAATTAAAAACATTTTTATCCTTCAAATATTCTTGGATATAGTTACTTTATATTTCTGCAGAGGTAAATTTTAACACATTGCAGAATACTATTCTAGAGACGTATACGTAAACGCACATACCTTCGGACCTCGGTTCACTTAACATGATAGCCTACATGCAAGTGACAGCGGCCTCACAAACGCCGCGCCGCCTTGATTATATTCGCTTATGTATGTATTTGAGACCAGTCGTGGCGGAGGGGCACAAAGTGTGACTGTAAAAAGGTTGTGGGTACGATCCCCACTCGAGAAAATGAAATGTTTATTTACATTTTTTCACCCTTGTGTCAAGGCAAAGCGCGGCTTTGAGTTCCGCCGCTCAATTCAGAACTCGGCGGAAACGGAGTGTCTTAACACTAAGTTCCCTCTGCCGCATGTACATACATACTATCTGTATAATATGATTCTAGTATTTGAATATCATATTATAAATAAAAGAATGGCTATCGTGTCGCAGGGCCATGATAGACAGGATCTGACTATAAGTGCGATGATTGCGTGACCATTTTAGGAAATGTATGGTTTTCGTTTCATAGTTCTTATCGAAGTGTAGCGTTAAGTCTATTTAGTACACACTCAGTTAAGTTCATTATTTCGGAGCTTGAGAAAACTTTATATCTGCATTTATCGTTTATTACAACAGATGTTATTATATATTATGTATATTGCACTTATACCTCGAATACATTAACAAAAATCAAATTTTATGCCGTATAATATACGTATATAACAGGGTAGGCCTAAAATCTTGGTATCAATCCACTCAAATACATTCTCCGCTTTCTACACGAATTCTTTCACGTATTGAGGATTGGATCTCAACGCGATGTTTCTTTTAGCTAGAGTAAGAAAATAAAGGTAAATCACTCCTCCGAATGGAAATCGAACCCACAACCAACATAACTTTTGCATTCAAACGTTATCACATTGTGAATATATGCTCAAATATCAATTATTTAGAATATTAATTAATATTTCATTTCGAGAGCACCTATAGGAAGGTAGGTATTATATTAATATAATCCGTTGCCTAAACTGAGCTGGATCGATGACCCCTCCACTTGGCCTAATTACGTCAACGCCTAACACTATATTAACTACCTATACGTATATATAGTAAATATTTTATTATGTAAGTGCATACATTCACTAACTCTAAACGTGATCAGCATCGGACTGGTAGCGTGATGGTTGTTGATTCGATTCCCACTTGGAAAAAGTTTTTTTTAATATTCTTATTTCCCCACCGAATTTTTCCGATTTTGAACTGAAGTATCTAATAATGGAGAACGAAGAGACTTAATAGGTTAATACTAGGTTTCTAGGGATACAGCTTGAAGCCTCTACGCACAGCTGAGGGATATGCGGGATATAGCGTGAATCCGTACTTTTGTATGAAGAACATTAAAATTTCCCATTGCATCACAGTGGTATCACGTGGATGACATAGATACATATGAATATATATTTTAGTATTTAGTTTATTTCCTCAATAAATTATTTGAATTTTTCAATTTGGTGCTATACGATTTCAGTGGATTTAGTAGGACAGAGTGGAGGCTAGTCGTTTGTCATTGTCAGCGTCCAACGGCTTAATTGAAATTTATTATTAATTGGACCTCAGTTTCGAACAATGATTTCTTTTAATAAATATTTAAATGATTACTGATATATTTTATGGCTAAGTTCGTCGTGGCTCAGCGGTACAGCGGCGGTTGTGGGCTTGATTCCCGTTCAGGGGAATGAATTATTTTCGTTTCTTTGATCTGGTAAGAAGACTAAGCGCAGTGTCGAGATAAATTGAAAATAATATATTTCTCCAAGTGGAGATTCAACCCTTAATTATGAAGTTTGCAGTCACATGGGCTCTAAACTAAATTCTGTCAAATATAAAACAATTTTAAAGTGTGAGCACATCTTAATAAAATGTAATGGTGGGATTCATGTATTTTCGACTGTTATTCGGTCGATAAAAAGAAATGCAAGTTGTCAGTATTTGTCAAAGAAAAGGGAATTATATTAACCCTTTCCTGACAGCTGCCAATTTGGTAACACTTTATTAAAGATTTTTTGTAACGAAAGTTTTGAGCAAACTTTACAATTTTTTTAGTCGAAGATATAGTTATTTAATAAAAAATATAACGAGTATCCTACACTTAATAGTATATTGAGGTCGTCGTGGTCCAATGGCACATGGGTGTTACTGTAACGCGACGGTTGTGGATTCGAATTATTAATTAATAATATTTTCATTTCATCGCTCTGGCACCAAGGCAAAATATAAACTAGCGTTTAATTCCGCAAATCAACATGCAATGCCTCGAAAATTCGGGGGAAACTGGAGACTCGAGAACGGAGTGTCTTAACACTAGATTCTTTGCCTACCCTGCTGTGTGAGGAATGAAGCTAATAAAAAATAATAATACTATTTTAGTATCGACCAATTGAATATGGTCAACAAATCGGGTGAGGTGGAGATGATCACACGTTTTTTTAAATAATTGAATATAATAATTAAAAATATAATGGTTTTAGAAGAAAACATCAAGATGACCTAATTTCAAAGGATATCTAGATGATAAATAAAGATAATTAAACAGAATTTATCATGTCATTCTTTACATACAACTAATACTACATATAAAATACCAAGAAACTAGTTTTTTTTAATGTAATGTATGACAATCTTACCCCCATATGCGGCCATTGTGCCAATTTGGGAACACCCCTCTAATTTCATGAAAGTTATTATTACATTTTTTTTATTTCTTTTGACATACTAATTTTAATTTCATAAAGTTTTTTTTTATTTATGTTGCCTATTTACGCAAGACTCTTAATGGGTTAAGTTAGTTAAAAGGAACTCATTGTTTTACCTTATATTCTCGCGTTGTTTCCCGAAACTGCTGAAAAATCGAGAATTCGACACGGAATATGTTGAGCTCGACACCGCTCTTTGTCGTGCAACCAGACTAAAGAAATAAAAGAAAATGCTTCCCCGTAACAACCATCGCCTAACGTAACGTTTTAGGTTATTTATAATAATTTCTATCTCTAGTTCCAAAACGTAATTTGCATGACATAATTTAAAATCATTTATATTTTGTAAACTATTCAAATTAAATTATTATACTTTGTACTCTAACGCCCCCTAGCTGGTAGATGATTAACTGATAACTAAAAAGAGTAACAGATTCAACGCCATCTAGTATCTTAATTTAGAAATATTTTTATAACATTTTATACTTTACGTGGAAACCGTTTGCAAAACGTTGACAGTAATATAACCTTTTTATTGGAGATGGCGTTGTTATAAATAAAATCAGATTGATGTAAATAAAATATTATAGATGGCGATGCTAAACAAAATTTTGGTAAATTTATATTAGAAAATATGATAATTGACAATTTATTTCAACATTGGAGATTTCATCTTATCGCTCATTTGGACCTGAATGCAACTAAACGAGAGAATTATTATAGTTAAATAAATATCTGATAAATGGCGATGTATGTTGGTACATTATAGATAGCCTGTAATTTTTTAACCTTAATTTTTTTTATCTTTCATATTTGTATTTACTGTGCGGCCTCGAGAACTCGGCAAAAACTTAAAGAGAACGGAGTGTCTTAACACTGGGTTTCCAGGTTCGGGCACTATACAGCGTGAAGCTAACAAAATAAACAAATGAATGTACCATAGCCAAGCATCATCCATCACAAATCCCAGGCTGGGCAAAGAGATCTTAGTGTTTACTCCTTGTTTCCCATTTTCCAGTTTATTTCAGAACTCAAGACTGCGATGTCATACCAGAACTCAGCATAATTTAAATAATCTATATATCTATTTTACAAGTCCTTAATACTTATATATAAAGTAAATACTCTTATTATATATAATAAAATAAATGTTTTGTGTATGATTTAATCATTGGCATATTGTGCTATAGATACTGTGTTTATGTTAATAGTTTTGTTTATTGTATAAATTATCTAATATCTAGGTTATATACTCCTACTCATTTGAGGAAATCATTCTATTTTAATTATTTTCTATGAAGACTGTCGTGGCGCAGGGGTAAGCGTGTGTCTGTAAAGACGACGGCTGTGGGTTCCATTCCCACTCTGGGGAATGAAATATTCAATATTTTCATTTAGTCGCTCTGGTAACTAGAATTAAATGATAAAAGATAGTCTCTAAATATTATTTAAAGTAAGTAACGAGGCGTTGAATTCCACCACTCAACTTAGCAGTGTTAAGACACTCCGTCCCAATTAAGACACTTCTTTTCCCCTCTTTCCGTCGAATTCTGAGGCATAGCGTGTGTGATAAGTCGCGCAACTCTACGCCACGCTTCGCCTTGTTACCAGAGCGAGAAAATAAAAATATTAAATATTTCATTTCCGCTGTCGCGTTTTCAGTCTCACCTTTGCCACCGGGCCACGACAGCCTGTGGCTTAGGGTTCAAGTCCGATTAAGATAATTGGTCCTTATAGTAAACTTATTTTTTTCAGTTCGCCTAGATAAATTACATGGCTGGCATTCATAAAATAAACTGGTGAGATCTTTCAATTGCAAATGCAGTATCGATTACAATATCACTAACATCTTTCTGCCATTATATATTATTTATTATATTAATATGAAAAATAAAATATAAAAAAATATAATAACTAAAATAAATTTTGTATATTAATGTGATAAATACTTTAAATAATATTTAGAGACTATTTTTTTAAGAAATTTTCTCTTTCGTTTGAATCCCGCATAAGCACGGTGGGCGGAGAAAACTTAGTGCTAAGATACTCTTTTCTCAACTTTTCACTAATTGTTTCAAGATATTGCGTGTTCAGCGGCGGAACTTAAGTCTTTGTTGCATTACGCTTTTTCTAGTTATCACGGCGAGGATATGAAAATATATATTTCATTGAGAATCGAACCCTTAACCGTCGCGATTATATTCAGATAGACTCTACAATACGACGTATGAAAAACAATATAAATAACTTCAATAAATATAAAAGCAAAACCAATAAACGATAAACGCGCGAGACCAATCTACTCACTAATTGGATGACCGCAGTTTAATTTTAAATTATTGAAAATCTTTTGTCAAAATCTCGTTCACTTCGTTATATAAATAAAACTTTATATAAAATTAATTATGAAAATTCGACACCTTCGAGGTGAAGTGGAGTGGAGTGAGAGTCTATTTGAGACTACGATAGATCGATAGTTTCAATCTGCACTCGAGGAATGATAATAATTCAGCTTCACGCTGTATCCCGCACACAGTAGGGTAGGCAGAGGGAACCTAGTGTTAAAGTACTCCGTTCCCCACTTTCTGCTGAATTCTGGAGGCATTGCACAATCAGTCGGTTTTACAGTCACACTTCGTGCCGCTGCGCCACGACTGGCGTCAGGAACGATAATCTCAGAATGATAATCTCGACTTATAACATGGGTTATGGAGCAACATATTGGTTATTTTTGAATTCAGCATACTTGTGGGGTCCGAATATACGCCGAAAAACTGCGTTTGCCGTGCGTGCGTACTTATTGCCTACTCTGATAGATGTGAAATAACTAAACAATTTCTCTTAAATACGACAACGTTTGCGAGCAAAATAAAAAAAAATCAAGCGTGTGACTTACAAACGCTACAGATTGTGGGTACAATTCCCACTCGAGGAAAATGAAATATTTAATATTTTCATTTTCTCTCCGTGGCAGGAGGCAAAGCGCGATGTTGAGCTTTAACACTCAACCGACAGAATTCGGTGCAAGTGGGAAACGGAAGTGTCTTAATGAGAATAGTGCGTATTAACTAACTAACTAGGTTCCCTTCACAGCGTGAAGCTAAAAATATTGAAGGGTCTGTCTGTATCTTTTCAACTGCATATATGAAGTTATTTACACGATAACAATACAAATAAAAAAATAAAAATTTTATCTATCTGTCTTTCTGTTTGTCAGGGCTAACCTCTGAACAACTTGAGCAGCTGAACCGAATATTATAAGACCAACATTGAGAGATAGAGGAATTTGTGGAGCAACATAAAATAAACTTTCCTTACTTTTTACCCTTACTTACCGCCGACCTAGACTGATGTGGAATAACTAAACAATTTTCAATTTAATACATGTCGACGGTGGGCGTAAATAATAAACAAGTAGAACCTCGGCCATGTCCTGACCTTTGGTTCTAATCATATGTGAACANCCACCGATTTTTATAAAAATTTTAATTCAGACTGTTAAAAATATTTTATTGAACACGTGTTTTGTGGTTTTTTTAGAATTCACTCCTAATAAGCGGGCGAAGCCGCGCGCGCCCTCTAGTTATTTATATAACTCAAGCGGGTAAAGCCGCGCGTGGGCCGCTAGAATATGTATAATAAAATGAAAAAATTGAATTTGACGTATATGTATTAATTGTATTATCAATAAACTTGAGGCCGAAGTGGTATAAGGGTACAAGCTTATGACTGTAAACGCGATGGTTGTGGGTTCGATTCCCGCTCGGGGAAATAAATTGTTTAATATTTTCATTTCCTCGCTCTGGTAACAAGGAAATGTGTGGCGTTGAGTTCCGCCGTTGATTCAACACGCAATATCTTGGGATTTTCGGCAGAAAATGGGAAACGGCGTGTCTTAGCCCTACTTATTATTATACCCTGTTATATGCGCAATACAGCGTAAACCTAAAACAATAAAACAGGCTAAGTGCGAGTCGAATTCAACCATAACAATTTCAGGAATGTAGGTCAACGACAAACTTAAATTTAAGGACATATGCACTCATTTTGTATGAAATGAACTAAATACAAAAAAGTTTCTAATTATTTTTTCTACTAATTAAATATAAATTTTAATTTTTAGGATTTTTCCTTCATATATATTGTAAGTACTTAATTCGTGCTAAATTTCATAACAATAAGTCCACGGGAAGTGCCCCGTAGATTGTGATTACGTGGCGAATTTCATACAAAATGCAGCAAAATCGATGCATAAATGCTTGTATGTTTTGATTGCGTGGAATAAGAAGATTTTTTCTGTGTTTCAAGAGACTATAGATATAAATATTTCATTATAATTTCAGCTTGATATCTACGCAATCGAGGTAAATGCTCTTGACAGACGGACAACAAAGTGATCCTATAAGGGTTTTGTTTTTACATTTTGAGGTACGAAACCCTTAAAATAATGAAAATTGGCATTTACATTTAGTTTAGTTAAGATAAAATTTAGTTAAGATAAAAAGTTTAGTTAAGATAAAATAAAAGATAAAAAAAATAATATGGTATCATCGAGCTGGTCTGATGTTGGAATCAGAATTATAATAGTGGAACTCTTTAAAGTACATATAATAACTTCTGATATATATGTATTGGAATGTAGCACACGACGTATATGTGTTTGTATTTAAAATAAATACTATATCTCTCTCTATACCAATATAACAATTATAATGTTGATGACATAATACAATATTATTCTCTCATATCATATATCAGATAGACGATCTAGCAAATTTCAAATTATCCACTTCGCTAATGGACTTTGTGAATATCAAAGCTAAAAAAATATATATTTAAGCGAGTATGTTCTCCACTTTAATAGTTTTAAATGACCCTTCGTTGAATATTTTCATCAAAGACGTGAAGAGTGTACATATTTTGAATCACATTATGGACTGGAAATATTTAAAGAACTCTTATTTCACAGAATTTTAGAGTTCAGTTCGACCATGTTAATGGTTTAAAGGATTTTTTCGTGTTCACATATAGGAAGATTCCAACGCTGTCTACGAGCAGATCAACGTCTGTTTGTTAACCTGATTGTTTCGAATTTGATTGCCACTCGGAATAATCGGGATTATTTTTATAATATTATAACACTCCTTAACACGCAAGGTCCCAAAAATTGAGTGGAAAGTGGGGAGTCTCTTAGAGTGTCTTCTGCGTCGGCGATTGTTGTGAATTTGATTCCTGAGTAGGAGTATGAAAGAATGAATAAAAATTAATATGATCATTTTCATAAGATAATGTGCAGCGTTAATTGTGTGATTTAACGTCTAATTTTCTTTGTGTCTCAAATTTACCGTCTTATGTATATAATTGAAAAATAACACCTCCTCAACTATATAATATTAGATAGAAAATTTCATTGTCGTACAAAAGTATATGAAATTGCAATATTCTCTTGTTAGTTTAAGTACAGGAAGTTATCAATGTCAAACAAATACGAGGAGTCAGTTTCACATACTTATCAAACTACACCAAGAGCGAGTGATTGATTGATCTACGCTGACGAAGACGTTAAGTAAGAAACGAATTAACTCTTGGAACAAGGGTTGATAATGATGAAGGTTGTTGTTTGGAGTAAAGTTGTACTTATTGAGTACAGGCAAGTTACGGGCGATGGATGTATAATCATAAATAAATAGATATATGTCTTAGTAAATAAATACAGTTATTGCGTATTAAAAATAAAGAGTGAATTGTTAGAAGGATCTATTTTAAGGCATTATGCGTTCAACCCGAGAAACACATACAAGAAACGCTCACATCAATAGTAGACTGACCTGGAAACAAAACACCTCCGAAAATGCCCATCGGGCCCTCTCATCCGATCACCGACCGGCACGATGGCGCATCTCTGGGATTTTTCGCCAGTTGGCGGGGCAGCCTTTTACGATAACTATTACTGTTACGACGAGTGGCTAGCTCGCTACTTGGGCTCCCTACTATCTGCGGTCGGCCAGCGCTGAACCGTGCTCCGAATTCCGCTACTCTCCATGATCAGCCTCTGGATGCGACGATCTGTGTGTGAAACTTATTCGATCTACATACAACACAACTATTCTGACCCGTCTTTCCCATCCAGCTTCACATGACATCATGCCGAAACACGTTTAGGCCGTGACCGTTTCACGACACGACTTTGTCAGGTGAGTGGTAACCAGCCTCGGCTAATACCTCCCACCAGAATGTTACTCGATTCGCACGATCCAGGGATCTCGTGTAGGGATTCGATTCTTCGAGTGTACTTCTACAGAGGCAGACAGTTTGACTGTCCAACTTGCAATATCTTCAAAACCACCAAGTAGGTTAATTCTATCTCCTCGATAAGATGGAAGCCTTCAATAAAAAAGAAAAAAATATACGGGACACTATAAGCATTATCATGCATTCTTAACAATTTCCTTGTTTTCATACAACGTGAACGAAGCAAAAATACGTGGTCTTTTAATATTTCAGTCAACACGCTAATGAGATAGTTTCGCGAAGTTCTCGTGTGAGGGTTCATATTATTTTGAGTGCCTCACAGAAGTCTAGATAAAAACTTTATTCACTTTTGTAAGTTTAAAAACATATTATCATTATTATTACCATTTCCTTTGATGTAGAAAATATACAAAATAATATAATATAATTATTACTTCATCTTTTGAAGATGTTTGTTTTATTTTTGTTATTTGAGGACCGCTTTTTGTTTTATTTAAAAATTCTGCTGTTTTTTTTTAATTCAGTTTCTAGATTTTTCCCGTACACTAGATGGAGCGNACATTTTCATACTATATTCAACATAAAAACTTAAAATAATTTTTAGTAAATATTGCTTATTTCCAATTTTTTTATTTGGCTAGGCCTATTTTCGTATTTTTATACAAAAAAAGTTATTTTTTTTTAAATGAAAACAGGCATTATTTGCTAAATAAAATAAAATTCCATTAAAAAGCAAAACATTCGAAATCACTTAGTAGTGTTAGTCTACTATGTTATAAGTCGTGACCTCCTATCGTCGCGATTCAACGGACATCAAGTGAGGGTATTATTTATCAGTGAGGTCGCTATAATATAATAAGAAATTATATGGACGACATTTCAAACATCGATGTTATAGAATACTATGAAGTATACAGAATTACACATTTCTATACATCTTCCTAATTGTGTGAATATTTAAATCAATATAAATATAAAAGTCCCGTCTTGACACTGGGGCACAAGGTTGTGGGTTCGATCTCACTCGGGAGAATGAAATATTTAATATTTATTTCCTCACTGTGGTAACCAGGCAAGGCGCATCGAGTTCCGCCACTCAATACGTTATTCTCAATACGTAAATCTGGAATGGAAGTGTCTTAACGAGAACGGCGTGTCACCACATTTACAAGGGGATTGTTCTGTAAGAGAATTTTCTAACCGCTCAGTAAGTCACAAGCTCAAATATCACCCACACCCATCATCTAGATACAAGGCACTCCGGTGTGGCTTCGTAGAAACTTCCTTCCACGCGCCATGCAACTGTGGGATCTGCAGTAGTATTTCTAGGTCTATTCGACATGGGTGCCTTGTCTTTTCTATCAAAAAAAAAAAACAGCACGATCTGCGGGATTATAAGATATTTATATATATGTATTACAGATGAAATTATTGATATACCTATTTACTAGTGACTGTTATATACCTATTTACTAGTGACTAGAGTCGTTGCCATTCAAGACAAAAAATATTAATAGATACTAAATATGGAACAAAAACAAAAAAAAATACTCACATTGACATTGACATTTATAACGTAACATGAAAAATTCATTCAATATGTAGAATTTATGAAGTTAGGACTTGTACAATGTTCAGAGATTAGAGGCGTGTAGAAACTTGGCTCTACATGAGATCTGATAATTTTTGACAGTGCGATCTTTCGTCTTGGCAATATATTAAATTCTAATAACTTCAAACAAAAAATAATTGGCTAAGTTAATACTATTATTAAAAATGTACAATAAGCTGTAGATAAATAAAAATTAGCTGTAGATAGACTAAAAAATAAATTATACTATACAATTTATTTTATTTAAACACGAACAAAAGGTTACATTATACATGCAAGTTAGACGCTTCAAAATAAACGTCCAAATATGAAAGTTATATTACTACAGTCTGCGGCAGAGAACAAAAGGTGTAGTGCAAGAATGAATGTACAAGAAATAACAGATCCAAAGCAAGTTTTAAAGTTATTTCTTTGGCGTCATCATCTTAACTTATGGATTATAGTAGAAAATAATTTAAGATAAATAATTAAAAATTCTCATAGGTATTTCAAGAAATCCTCTTTTTGTGCTCACTCCCCCACCCCCCACCCCCACCCCCTTAATTTAATAACCTACCTCTATGCCACATTGCAACTTTCTAAGTCCATCAGTTTCGTCTATGCATTACGAGTCAGTCACTTAGTAACCGGAAATGCATCATTTTCTAATTCTTTATTCTATATGCATCGTCATCACCAAATAAAGAAAAATGACCTGTCTCATATTTCCTTTCAACTTTTTTAAATTCATCCCTCCATTATAGGAGCAAGTTGTAGGTTCGATTCCAACTGGAGGAAATGGATTGTTTTCATTTTCTTGCTCTGATAAAAAGCCAAAGCGTGGTTTTAGGTTCCATCACTCACACATAACGTCCCGAAAATTAGGCCATAATTAGCGATAGCCCCATGGACTGCAAGGTACCATAAACTGATTGTGGGTACCACAATGGTTTCACGCACACAGTGAAATTCATAAATGTCGTAAATATAGTGCTATGGTAAGATAAAATCCGGCGTTGTATTACACCATCTAAAATAGAAAGTAAAACACAGAAGGATCGAATGACAAGTGGTGACAGAAGTGTCTGAACACTATACTTTCTGTGCCTACCCTTCTATAAGCGGGAGATGTAGAATAAAATTTTATTTCCAATCAAACAGTCGATACATATTCGAAAAAAATTTAGAACAAGACTTTTTTATTATATAAAAGCCTTACCTACTAAAGCATTTTTATATGGCTCTCTCTGAAAGTGTATGATGTTTATATAAAAAATTAAAGTAATCTAAAGGTCTTTGTCCACAATTTTTCTCATTCAGATCATTTCATGTAAATAAAATTAATATTATTAAAAGCTTGCCTGAATCATTTTCTTGAAAAGGTTCAGGTTTCACTTTATATAATAAATAATATTTAAAGCGAGTTATTCAAAGCGAGTTGCAGCCCGCAACCTCGTTTGCAGATGCCAGTCGTGGAGCACAAGCGTGTGACTGTAAACGCAGCAGGCTGATTGTGGATTCGGTTCCCACTCGAAGAAATTAATAAAATTATATGTTGCATGTGCATTGTACATTTCCTTGCTCTTGTAACGAGCCTAAAAAAACCTTCGTTAGAGCCATGGGAATTTCGGAAAATTCTATATTACTACTGTCCTACACATTGATAGAAACCTCCTGCCAAATTTCAACTTTCAATATAGCTTCAGCGGTGTGTTGTAAGTCAGTTATTCAGTAATAGAAAGAAGAAGAAGAACTGATTCAGTAATAGAAAGAGAAGAAGAACTGATGTTGTTGAAAATTTTTTTTGGATTCGATACGCATCTCTTACTTACTTACTTATTACTTGTTTGATAAGATATTTTTATTAGATAACGCAAAAAATCAATACCATTTTTTTATTTTATTTCCCTTTATACGTTCCAAAACAAACTATTCTAAAGATTGGAAGAATATTTAGAAGCACAAACGTTAAATAAATAAATGTAAGTTATTAGTAAGCCACTGTTTAGATACAATTCCTAGTTTGATGCTCGCGTTACTCGAGAACGTTTCTAAGTGATTCTCGAGGCCACATTCAAAAGCCTACTAGGCATATACTCGTATATTCACAAATACAAATGTTTTGCTATTCTACACTAATCGTCGCCCGCAATTTTGCTTACGTGGACTTTAAATTAGAAAATATCTTTTTTCCGATCAGATAGGAATTTCGAGGCAAAGCGTGGAAATAAATTTTGCCACTCGATACGTGATGCTAGAAGAATTCAGCGGAAAGTGGGGAACAGAAGTATTCTAATGGGGAAACAGTGTCTTAAAAATAGGTTCCCAAAGATTTTCTGCCTTTAAATAATTGTATAAGATTTTTTTTTGATATACACTACTATCTTTTGATAAAAATAAATCGTTTCCAGTTCAAAAACTTGTCAAAGAATATTTTACAACGTTCTTAAGTTGAAATCGCTCCACAGGGCGACGTTAAACACTCACCTATATTTTACCAGTTCAAATTGAATTGACGTTATTTAGAGCGTATCCAGGACTACTATGAAAGCTTACATAATGTGAAATTTGAACGTTATGCATGTGTATATATNTATATATATATATATATATATATATATATATATATATGTATGTATTGTGTGAGCTTTTTAAGCCCTTAATAATAGTGCTTTTAAGTTTAAAATACATAGTAATTGATTATAAGAAATTTCGTACCATAGAAATGAAATGTTATATTTGAAAAACTGAGTGTGTTAATATAACTCAAAAATTAAAATGAGACCATTGTGGCGTGGAATTCGCGGGAGTTGATTTTTATTGAGAAAAATCAATTATTTTTATATTACATTTCTTATTAGAGTTCCGTATTTCAAAAGATAAAAACGGAACCCTTATAGGATTACCTTGTTGTCCGTCTGTCCCTCTATGAGGATCATTTATCGAGCTTAAATTAATATCAAATATTTAGGTCTGCGGTCTATAGAAAAAATCAAACTTCTAAGTCAACGCGATCAAGAGATGCGTGCATTAATATTTTGATTTTGCTGCATTTTGTATAAAATTCGCCGGTAATCAAAAACTATAGGATACTTCCCGTGGACTTACAGTTATGAAATTTGGCATGAAGTAAAAGCTTATAATACAAATATTTAAAAAATCCGAAATGTTGTAGGTATTTCATAGAAAAAAATAATCACAAACTTAATGTTTGTAGTTCTTTTCATACAAAATGAATGCATATGCTCAAGCCCTCAAACTTAAAGTCAAAGTACAAACGCGAAGTACAACTTTTATAAGTTGTACTTCGCGTTGACCTCAAATTAATCCTAAAGTTGATAAGGTCTCAAAAATTAGGCAGAAAGTGTGGAATGTACAGTCTTAAATCTAGGTAGGTAGAAGTATGTATATGGTACGGGAATATACGTTGGTTTTTTTTAATAAAATTGAATAAAAAACATTATTTGATGCTATTGTCTTCAATATTAAAATAATGTAATTCTTTTTACGTAAGCCTTAAAACTTTTTTTTTTCGAGGCTGTCGTGGCCCAGGGGCACATAACTGAAACGCGACGGTTGTAGGCTCGATGCCCACTAAAGGGAATGAATTATTATTTTTAAATATTTTCATTTATTCGTTCTGGCACGAAGGCAAGAGCCCGGCGTTGAGTTCCGCCACTTAACACTTAATTCCTCGAAAAATTCAGCGGAAAGTGGGGGATCCAGTGTCTTATCACTATGTTCCCGTAGGGTGAAGTTGAATTTTGTATATTGAATATATTTTTTATACCTTAGGGTTGCCCGGAAGAGATTACTTTTTAATCGATAAAGTCGGCTTTTCTACATTTATTTTTATTATAATTAATTATTGTATGTGTATGAATGTACAATAAATAATATGAAAGTAATTATTAAAAAATAATAAATTAGTTAGTGAATTCTTTTTCTCAATGAAGATTTTCTCTAAAACTCACAAATCGTGGAGACTTGATGTGATGATTCTTACACATAGTGTTTTTTTTTGTTAAACGAATTGCAACTTCGTTTGCGTAAATTCCATTTTTTTTTTCTACTCCCGTAGGAATTTTGAGATACACTTCCTAGACTAACTTGATGAAAAATGTTAAACTTCTGCCTTGTCTATCAATCATCTAGGTACGGCTGAGTTTTATTTATATAGATTTACAAAGGTCTGTAAATATTTATAATTATCCTTTATTTTAAAATTATTCATCAAAGGAATGTAAATGTACGTACAACTTTGTAAAACACCCCCTTGAACGACGTCTTCAGAGTAAATTCTATACCGTCTTCAAGTTTCAAACGTCTATCATTAGCGGTTTATCCCGGGCTTTATTAGTAAGAATTATATTAATGATATGGATAATGAAATTTTAACGTTAATAATTTTAGATTAGTAATAAGTTGAAATTTTATTTTTACTATTTTTTATTTTATAAACGCGGCGTTAGGTTGCTCCATACAATACGCAATGTCTCGAAAATTGGGTAGTATTATACATGGGGAACGGTGTCTCTTAACTCTAGGTTTCTACCTGTCCTGCTATATGCAGGATAAAGCGACAAACTATAACATTTCAAAGTAAACTTTGGATTAGAGTTAAAATTATTTGTTATTACATAAAATCTCTTTTCTAGAAAGGTGTTATATTATACATCACATTTATTCGTTAGCTAGACGGTACTTGACGCAGGTACATTTAAATGTGAGTATACGTTATTTTGATTCTCTCTACACCGCAAGAGTCCTTACAACTAACTTCAAAAGCCCGCCGTGTTTCTTAGCAAATATAATAAAACCTTCCTCTTAAGTTTATTAAAACTTAATTCTATAGCAATAAAGCTTAAAATCGATTAAATTTATAAAATAAAACGCAAAATCATGTTAGTCTTTCCTACGCATGCGTTTTACTTCCGTCGGCCATTTTCTGTAACACACACTAAGGTAGGCTCTGCGTATGTACAGGTATTTTCACTCACACGTATGCAAATTGTATCAAATTCTTAGGAAAATTGTGGCTTATCTGTGTGCGGGTATTGTGTTTACTATATTTTTTGTTAGTGGTAGTGGGATGCTGGGAAAAGGATGTGTTTATACTGTTAGATCTTTTGTGTTATATTAATTGAATTTTTATATGAACAACTACAAATAAGTGGATTTAGGATTTTATAAAAGATAATGTTAAAAATATGATAAATACGTTTTTAATTTTGTAAAATAAAGTGTAACTTAAGACATAATACTTTTAAAAATTACTCATTTCATTCAGAAATCTTTATATACATAGAAGATAGAAACATTAAGCGCAAAATCTTATTATAAAAAAGTATAATATTAACTCTAAAATAATATAATAAGTTTTTAAAAATAAAATTATATCTTATAAACAATTACAATATCAAATTAACCTATTCTTAGCATTTCATCAGCTTCACGCTGTATACTTATTTAGAAAACATATAAAAAATCTTTCCTAAGTGTGGATTAACACTTTAAAAATGTTTAAAAATATTCACGCTGTATCCCGCACACAGCAGGGTAGGCAGAGGAAACCTAGTGTTAAGACACTCCGTTCCGCATATTGCGTGCTGAGTGGCGGAACTCAACGAAAAAATTAAAAGATCAATGTAGATAAATATTCCACTTCCTCGAGTGGGGATCGAACCCACAACTAGAGGATTTTACAGTCACACTTTTTGCCTCTGCCCCACGACAGAGGCCACTCAAGCATCTTATTATATACTTAGCATTTTCTAGTGTTATTTTACATTTAAAAAAAAAAAAGCTTATTTTGGGAAACTTATGCATTAATTAAATAAAACTATTAACTCAAATTAGCATTAATTGATAAAATATTCAATTTTATGAACGAAACGAATGAAAAATTTTATGAATAAATATTCCACTTCCTCGAGTGGGGATCGAACCCACAACTAGAGGATTTTACAGTCACACTTTTTGCCTCTGCCCCACGACAGAGGCCACTCAAGCATCTTATTATATTCTTAGCATTTTCTAGTGTTATTTTACATTTAAATAAAAAAAAAGCTTATTTTGGGAAACTTATGCATTAATTAAATAAAACTATTAACTCAAATTAGCATTAATTGATAAAACATTCAATTTTATGAACGACGCCTTACCTTTGACCTGACCTGCTTGAAAGCAGAGATTTCAGTCAGCCTCGCGACTCCGCCGCGGTAATACGCGTCACACCTGCCAGTACAAAAATATAATTTAAAAATAAGCTCTCATATTAAAAGCTTGTGCTGTGTAAAAGCTATGTGATGTAGTGGATAGAGCTGAGAAAAAAAATATTGTTTAGGTAAGAATGTGTGTCAGCTGATTATAGATAAAAATAAGGGTTTTTTTATATGTTTATAATATAATAATTGCTTTATGTTATTATTATTATTAAAATGAAGGTGAAAAAGTAAATAATTTTGTTTACTTATTATGAATTAATTCAATAATCTAACATATATTTTTGCTAATAATTTATAGAATTAAACACTAAATAAAATATCAAACTTTAAGAAACTTATATTAAAATCCTAAAAACTCAACCTTTTAACTGCTAAATTACATACGACTCTAGAAAAAAAACTTCTGTATGTAAGTGAGCTTATATTTACAATATTTATATTATAATAGATCTATTATAATGAAATTACACACTCTTATAATACTGTTAAATAAAATTCAATGTAAATGGAGAGCTCTTTAGTAAGCTCTACTACTATAGAATTATAATAATTTACATACGTATACAGTGGGGTTGTTTTTCTTTAAACATTGTTAGCGTAGAATTAATTTAAATTTGTCAGAAAATAATTTGAGATAGTAGTTTTCTAAATTTAAATGAGACATTGACTCTTTATAACTTTCTTATTATATTTCTATATATAAATAAACATTGCTCGTTCATTATTTTAAGTGATATATTACGTGTAGATTACTCCTTATTCGATGGTCGCTGTATATTTATCCATTTCATATGATTTTTTTATTAAGATCCTTAATTTTCGCGGAAAGGCGTATTGCTATCGGTAACAGGGTTAATGGAGCCTTAGCTGCATTGATGAGACGGCGAAACGTCAGCACAGCTGCTCGTTTGGCCGTACACAAGTAGTGTTGGTATGGCAGAGAAACGTGGGTATTATTGAAGAAGAATAAAAAAAAGATGATTGCCGAGATGCGAGATTTTCGTACGATATGCCGAATCAGTTTAATTCATCGAATTCGCAGTGAAGAGATACACAGGAATGGCGGGTACTAGCGAGGATGTCATGGTGAGAATGAAGAAGAATGTGCTCAGCTGGTTTGGGCACTTCGAACGAATGAGTGATGAAAGAATGGCAAAAAAAAATATAATGGAAAAATGAGTAGGAAGAGACCTCTCTTTTTTTTTCAAAAACACAGTATGAAAAATACTGGAGGAAGGTCACGTAAAAAGCATGAAGATCCCCCGGAGGGCATGTATAAAGAGTTTATTGATATTGGACGAGGCGAGAGAGATATGTAGAAACCGTAACTTTTGGTGCTCTGTTCTCTCTGACTTCCCCATAAGGGATAATGCGTGAAGCTAAGTTTAAGTTTCAAAGACTATTAAAGAAACTTAATTCGTTTCGCATACAAAATTTGCAATGTCTCAAAAACTGGACGGAAAGTGGAGAACTAAAAAAATTAAATAACAATTTAAAAATGTTAAAATACTGTAGCGTAAAATTTCACCCTAATTTCAAACTCGAACCCTATGACATCGTCAAGCATCATCGTTCCAAATCCTATTGCTTATTAATTAGCATCTTCCACTTAGAACCCTCTTTTAATACTTATTGGAACTTCCTGTATCTTACAATAGTAGCTTTTGCACTCGAAGTTCGTGAGTCAGAAGCACCCGCAATGCAATGTCAGTCTAATGAGAGGAAGAGATGGGTTTTTAACTAATTTTGAAGTTAAATTTTTAAAATATTTATGTATAATAGTATTGTAATTTTGTTTGAATATATTTTATGTTTGGGTTCTGCAATTTTATGTTTTGTAATTTCTCTATTAAAATTGAGGCCAGTCGTGGCACAAGGGCACAAAGTGTGACTGTGAAATTGACTGATTGTGGGTTCAATCGACACTCGAGGAAATGAAATATTTATTTACATTTATATTTTCATTTCTTTACTGTAGTGTCGAGGCAAAGCGGGGCGTTGAGTTCTGCCACTCAACACGCAATGCCTCCAGAACTCGGCGGAAAGTGGAGAACGGAGTGCCTTAACACTAGGTTCCCTCTGCCTACCCTACTGTGCGCGGGATATAGCGTGAAGCTGATTTTTTTTTATTTAAAACTTCAGTGATACCAATTTTGTCACCAATATGTTTTGCTTTGATGTAATACTTCCGTCGCTGTTAATGACTGATACTACGCGGGACTAGCAAAATAACAATGCACAGAGATATTTCTGCCCGTAGAAATATGAAATTTGGCACGTCGTCTCCTTTGGCACTACTAAGGAGGGTGGGCTTTAAGAAATTGAAATAATTACGGGAATGGGAAGACGAATAACTTTTTTTTAGTTTCATCCTGTATCCCACATAAAGGGGCCGTTCAAGTATTACGTAAGCACTGTAGGGGGGCGGAGGGGTTGCTTATTTTTAACGTGTTCAATCAAATATTTTTAAGAGGATTGCTTATTTTTGATGACATAGGGGGGGGGGGGTCAATAATTGTAAAAAAACTGCTCACGTATTATAATACTTGAACGGCCCCAAAGCAGATACCCCGTTCTCCATTTTACGCTGAATACTGGAGGCATTGCGTGCGAGTGACAGAACTCAACGCCGCGGTTTGCCTCGAGAGCTCGTGTTATAATATAAAATAATCAAGCATTGAATTCGGTACCCTGTCCCTGAAAACTAAAGAAGAAAGCTTATAAAAATACTATACTATTCTGGAAACGTTTTCCTATAAAAAATTGTAAGTGACAAGACCGTTAACAACCAGTTTCAGCCTTTTGCGACGTGACAGTGGATCTACGAAATTGCTTACGTGTTGTTGAAAGAAGAATCGATCAATAAGTTTTTATATTCAAACAAAAATTAGATAAAGATAAAGCTTTGCTTGTTTTTGTCGTTGGTCTTTATCAGTTAAGACAAAAAGGTTGGATTTGAGGCCGTAGTGGCACAGCGGCATGTGTGAGTGCATGCAAAATGGTTGTGGGTTAAATTTCTGTTTAATTTATTAGCGGTTTTTATTTTTTTATTATATCTACTAGAATATTTACGTACATACATATATTCCTTATAGTAGTCTATGTATTCTTCTACATGGCATAAGCCCCCCTTTTATTCTCATTGATGGTTAGTCTATTGGTACTCATGTCTTGCATCACGACATCCAGCGATCGCTTCCTTGTGCTTCTGAGGGGTCTAACTCCAGGGACATACATACACTTCTTTGTATTTTTACTATAAAATATTGATAAATTTTCACTTTTCAGATGTTTTTCTTTATCTGTATCGATGTTTTTATTTAGATGTTTATCTTTGTCTAGTATCTTTTGATTCATTCATTGAACATTGAATTAGAATCTTAATTTTTGAGCTCCAAGAGACCATAGACTTGGATATTTGATATTAATTTCAATGTGATACCTCAATGCGATCTTGAGACAAATGGTCTTGTCAGCAGAATAAGTAGGCGGCAAAAAAAGTGATACTGTAAGCATTCCATTTATTCTTTCGAGGTACGGAATCCTTAAATCGTTACATTATATATAACCCAAGATCTCAGGGCCCCCCGACCTACGTCATTTTAGCAAAGCAAAAATTTTGAAGATTAATAGTCTAATAAGTAATTAAGACTAACTTGAAAGTCGGGCCATTTGAGATCTCAGTCTAACTAAATACAAACGACTTGCTTCATGCGGTAATCGAAATAAAATATCTGTATGCATAGCTTATTATAGATCAAGCTAAAGCCATCATCATCACAATATTCATACAATTTCCAGTATTACCATATGTGCAATTTTTTTATTGAATACATAAACTTATATCATTACTACCTCACATCCCAACTTGTCAGTGCCGTGCCGTCAAAAAGCTAGAAGCGTGAAAAACGCGATACTATCACACATAATGCCGTTCTATCTGATCGAGCACGTAAAATAACAAAAGCTTCGCTGAAACAAAGCTTAAAGCTCCGTCACACTCACACCGTCGTCGCTTGTTTTTAGATTGTCGTGACGTTTTGGCACAGCGTGTGACAGTAAACGCGTTGATTGTGGGTTCGATTATCACTCGAGGGAATGAATAATTTTATCTTTTCATTTTCTCGCTGATGATGATACTAAGACAAAGTGTGGCGTTGACTTTTACTACGTATCACACAATGTCTCGAAAATTCAGCGAAGATTTCTTAACACTAGGTTTCATGTACCTATCTTAATATATGCGAGATATAATGTAAGCTGAAAAAATTAAAATAATAATAATGCCATTCAATCTGATCGAGCACGGGGAAATAACAAAAGCTTCACGTGAAACAAAGCTTAAACCTCCGTCACACTGACACTCTCGTCACTTGTTTTTAATTTAAAAGTCACTGTCGATTTCGTTTTTTTATGTTATTTTCCCTTTGATATACTGTATTCTATAGGGGCTTTCAGTTTCAGTAGAGAAGAAAATTGTGGTAATAACTTGCTTATTTAGGTCATATACGAGTATATTATGTGCATGTATGTGTATATAATACTATTAACGTGCAATTTTTGTGTCTGTACAAACGCTTGTGAATACAATGCAAGTGATAGTGAATTTGGCTTCGCCTGCTTGTACTACATGATTATTTATTTTCTTATCTGAATAGCTTTCGTGGTCTTACAATTATCATTTTAAAGACAATTTTCATACGCCACTGAGTAAAACAATTATTTAGTAGCAATAAAGACAATTTTATATTGACGTAATTTTATTATTTATGAACCAAATAAAACTACTCTACACTAAATAAAGAGAAAATTGTCAAAATAGAATAGGGAATACAGAGTTTAAATTGATTCAGTCATTCTAGAGTCTAGCGTGCAAATGCACAAACAAACAGCCAAACAAGCAAAAATATTGTTTGGTTGTATTATATAAATGATTATAATATCAAGTCGTCAAGCGCGGCGTTGAGTTCTGCCACTCAGCACGCAATGCCCTCAGAATTCGGCAGAAAGTTGGGAACGGAGTGTCTTAACAGTAGGTTCCCTCTGCCTACCCTGCTGTGTGCGGGATACAGCGTGAAGCTGATTTATTTTTATTTTTTTATTATAATATAAATCACTTCGTGCCGCTGCGCCACGACTGGCCTCAAGTAATAGTAAATTATACAAATATGTAATGTTAAATATAAATAAAAATGATTTTGTAATTTTGACTGTGTAATGTTAAAGAAAAGATTCTTAGAGTGATTTAGACATAGTCAATAAATACTGATTTATTTTAAAAATACACTTTGTGTTTTTTATTTAGAATAAATTTCATCAATAATATTCTATTAATCTAATAAATACAAATAAAATAAATTAATTCCATAAATTAATTCCATAAAAATATTTGTTGTTGATAAGGTGCCTCTTAGACTACAACTTCAGTATAATTGTAAAGATTAAGCGACATTAATAGCAGAGGGTTAAGTATTCATTGATATTATTAATACAAGTAGTAGTTGAGGTAGTCGTGGCGCAGCGTCATAGTGTCTGACTTTCTACGCGATGATTGTGGGTTCGATTCTCACTTGGAGGAATTATTTATTTTTATTTCCTCGCCATGGCAATAAAATATAGCGCGGCTATTGAGTTTCATTGTTGAGTCGCGGAACTCAGCGCTGCGCTTTTACCTCGACGCCAGAGCGAAGAAATGAAAATATAAATGTAAATACATATTTCACTTCCTCGAGTGGGGATGGAACTCACAACCAGTCGCGTTTGTCACACTCTGTGCCACTGCGCCACTCTCTATATTAATTAAGTTAAGTTAGTTAGTTAAGTTTCTAATAAAAATATTCCTTAATAATATTTATTAAAGCCCAAGTAGGTATATAAATAATAAATTTATAATAAAGAGGTACTTTCTTTACTAATAGAACATCGGCAAGTGGGGTATTATCGTGGCTTTTAGAAAGCACTTGCCTCCCATATATCTATTCAGATTTCATCGGAATTTCACTGGAATTACAAAAATACGAAAGGATTTTCTGAACTTCGCAATTCCAAGCTGTGTAAAAGCTTCTTAGGCTTTCAGTTTATAAAAACTAGCCCTACCATAATTTCAACGGCTTGTTCTAGTTTTCTAATAGTGATTTTTATAATTTTTATTTTGTATAAATGTTCATTCCCTCGAGTGAGAATAGAACTTACAGCCGTCGCCTTTACGACGGTTTACGATGCTTATTAATGTGAAGATGATAATATAATTTTAAATAGTCATATGATTAATCTCATATACCAAATTACTTATAATTTAATACTTATTTAATATAGAAAACGTATAAAACTTTTGAACGTCGCGGGACTCGAACCCGCGCCTCCTGGAAACCGACCAGGCGCTCTGACCTCTGAGCCATACGTTCTCATCAAGCTACGTCGGAATTGTTATACGCTTTTTACAACTTATTTATGTTGTTAGCTTATAGTTTACCAAATTCTTTACCATAAGAAGCATTTATGCTAAAATCTCGATCAGAGCACATTGGGCAAAGGGAACCTGGTAACCCAGTGACTCACTCCTTTCCTCCTTTCCCATTACGACACTTCAATTGCCCACTTTCCTCCGAGTTCTGGAAACATTGCATGCCGAGGGGCGAATCTCCACGTCGCGCTTTGTCTCGTATCTAGAAAGGAGAAATGAAAATATAAAAAAAATCATTCCTCTGAGTAAAATTCGAACCCACAACCGCGTCACGTGACAGTCGCACGCTTTTGACCTTACATAACGACGGCTTCAATTATATTAATATTATTTTTTTATTGTGAACAAATTAATATAATATATATAATATCATTTATTGGGTGGACAGAATAGAAAAGGAGTTTTCGGAACTATATTCACTTTATCATTACTAGAGTGAGGAAATTAAATTAAATCATTCCCCCGAGTGAGAATCGACCTCACAACCGTTGCGTTTACAGCCAGCCGCTGTACCGTTGCACCACGACGGTCATAGAAATATTTTTCTAGTATATTAAATTTCTATTCTAACAGGTATGACATGGCAGGTCAAGTGGCCTTTTGAAAGACTAGCTAACCAACGCGTACGCCATTTATACGTATAACAAAGAAAAATAAAGTCAAGCACCTTTTTGAATAATATTTATATTAGAAATACATAGGGTAAAACCAGGATAGGTGCCTATTAAAAAGCCTCCTAGTTTCAAAAATATATAATTTATATGAATAAGTTCTTTGAATTTAGCTAGTTTAATCCTTTACACATTTTGCACAATTTAGTTTTTCGTAGAATTCTTGTTTTGAGATATTTTCCTATACGGATAGTTGCCCCACTGTAAGAATACTAAAAAAGACTGACTAACTAAGCCATACACGTACACATGAACGTATGGCTTAATTGGTCAGAGCGTTTGGACGGTTTCCAAAGAAGCCGGGGTTCAAATCCCGCTACGTTCAAATTTTTATACGTTTTCTTAATAAGTATTTTGTAATATTGTTTTTCTTTACAGTACCCATAAATTTTCACTTTTAGAAATTTGCCTTTATTCCTTTATACCTAGTGCTAAGATACTCCGTTCCCCAATTTCTGCCGAATTCTGGAGGTATTGCGTGTTGAGTGGCAGAATTCAACGCCGCGCTTTGCCTCGACACCAGAGCGAAGAAATGGAAATATAAATTTAAATAAATATTTCATCTCCTCGAATGGGAATCGAACCCACATCCAGTCGGTTTTACAGTCACACTTTATGCCCCTGCGCTACGACTGGACGCATAGTTCCTTTAGTTCCACTTTGCAATTATTTTTTGTAAGTAAGTAAGTAAAATTATTACAAACTTTTATTTGTAGTTCATTCTTGACAAAACGAATTTAACGAATTTAGGTAAGGTTTACCTTATATTGATCTACAGTCCTTAATTGGCTGGTTTTTTTATTATCCTCTATTTAATATTTTATTTCCTCGTTCTGGTATATAAAGCGCGGCGTTAAATTTTGTCATTCAACTTGAAATGTCACAAAAAATAGGCGAAAATAGGGAAACGAAATGCCTAAACAAAAGATTCCTAGATATTCCTTTAGAAGTGGTCAGAGTTCTTGGGGGGTTTCCAAGAGGCACACATTACATTTTTTATTTTCTTAGTGTGAAATAACACATTAACAAAATGACAAAACATATATTACATTTATGTTCATTAACAATAACAAGACTACAATATACATACAATTCAAGAAAAAATCAATAATCATATTTACTTTGAAAGCGGTGTGGAAAATAATAGCATTATTAATACAGTAGTTATGTTATTTTTTCCTATAATTTTCGTATTGACTTCCTTGTATTGTGTACTTCATTTATTTGTGGTACTTTGTTTTCTATGAAAATATTACTAATGGGCCTTAATGGACGACGTATACTGATAAGTATATAAAAAAACTTCGACGAAGGAGAATGGATTTAATTGTAAGTAACGTTTAAGTCTTATATTATTTTGAGACTTTTATTCTTATACTAGAGGGCGCGCGCGGCTTTGCACGCTTATTTGCACCCTTAGGAGTAAATACAAAAAAAAACCACGAAACATGTGTTCAATAAAATATTTTTAACAGTCTGAATTTAATTTTTTATAATTTTTATTTTCCATACACACTTTTAACCCCTTACTTACACCCTTAGGGGGTGAATTCTAAAAAACCATGAAACACGTGTTCAATGAAATGTTTTTAAAAGTCAGAATTTAAAATTTGATAAAAATCGGTGCCGATTTAAAAAAAATCCATACAAACTTTCAACCCCTATTTCATCCCTTTAGCGTTAAAATTTTTCAAAATTCCTTCTTAGTGGATGTAGAGATTATAAAAATAAACATCTGTCCAAATTTCTCATTTCTACGCACAGCGGTTACGGCTGTGCGTGTGTCTTGCCTCAGTCAGTCAGGTACATGTCCTTTTATATATATAGATATATAAAACAGTCGTCGTCTGCAACTTTGCTTCGAATTTAGTACGTAAAATGAAAACTATGTTTTTCTGCTATTTTTACCTTCACGCTGTATGCTGCATATAACAGGGAAGGTAGAAGGAACCTGGGGACCTAGTGTTAAGTCACTCAGTCTTCATTGAGTTACTTCTGTTCCGTGGAGTGGCAAAACTCGAAAAAAGTACTATACAAAGCAGAGAGCGTGTTGAGCGGCAAAACTCAAAAAAAGTACTATATAAAGCACAGAATATAAATTCGGAAAAGATGAAAAGCGGAGAATGGGGTATTCATTCTCCCAAATTCGGGACATTATATGACAGAGTGTTAATAACGAACAACAACGTGGGAACATACTGAAATATAACAATATTTGTTTATGTTCCCACAAATATCGCGTTTTCAATTGGACGCTGTTCCACTGTACTGTAACAAAAAGTCCAAAATTGCAGCCGCTGCCATTCTTTTTTTAATTGTCTTATAACATCTCGTTGTATACCGCGTACAGCAGGGTAGGAAGAGGAAACCTAGTTTTAAGACATTCTGTTCCCCAGTTTCCTCACAGTTTTCGAGATATTTATTGTTCGGTGGTAAAACGCGACGCCTTTGTCTTCTTACGAGAGCGAGAAAATGAAATCAATTTATTTCTCTGTGTCAGATTTCAACCCACAACCGACACAGTTACACGCTGTACCACTGTTCCACGATGTCTCCATATCAAAGCATCATATACATATCATATGACCTGGAAATTGTAAAATTTGAAATGTAAACGTAAAATTACCAACATTGAAAACAGTTTAAAAGTAAATGGAGCACGAGTGTCGGATTAAGCATTTATTTAGTTTTTTTTACATTTTATTCAAACGGGCAAAGTAAATACGAATCAAATTACGTTCCGTGATTGAGTTGGTATTTTTTTCGCTGGAGTTGTTCAGCGATTGGCTGTATCGTATGATATTGTAATAGAAAACTATTGTAGTTAACAGTCAAACTTGTAAAACCGTATACTTGGAAAACTGTGGATAACGAGGTGTCTTAACTAAGTTTCATTTGCTTGTCCTTCTATACGCGGACACTGCCTGAAGGTAAAATAAATGTGAATGTTAACAATTTTTGAGCATTTCTTGAACATATTAAAGTTGAATAATGTAAAAGTAACATCAACCAAATACGATTTGTATCTACGTCCTATACGTTCCGTCAAATTGTGTTGAGTGGCGGAGCTCAACGCCGCGCTTTGCCTCAACACCAGAGCGAAGAAATGAAAATATAAATGTATATAAATATTTAATTTCCTCGAGTGGGGATCGAACCCACAACCAGTCGATTTTACAGTCACACTTTGTGCCCCTGCCCCACGACTAGCCTCAATACATCAATTACGTATACACATTAACTGAATCTCTCTTTCATAAAAACTCTAAGCCAATGTAAACTTCTAGTTAAGTAGCAGTACAATTCTAATAATAGGATCTAATTACATTTGTCGATGCTTCTCATGAAAATGTTTTTACTGTCTCGTTATGAGTGATGAAGAACTTGTTGATAGGTAAAATGCGAAATACGGAACAGCGTTCGACTGTAAACACGATGTTTGTAGGTTCGATTTGTGTTAGGTGGAATGATTATATATTTTTTTAATTTCCACGCTCTTTAGACACAGGGCGGCGTTTCATTCCGCTTAACACGCTAGATCTCCAAAATTAAGCGGAAAGTAGGTCTTTTGAGACCATCATGGGGCAAGCATGCGACTATATGCACGACAGTCGTGAGTTTGATTCCCACTTCTTCTTCTTCCTCACATTAATCTCGGCTATTGTCAGGGTCTGCCTTCCTACTCAATCTACTCCACTTTGCACGATCTTTAGCATCCTTGGTGATTTGACCATTGGCTTTCATATCCTGCATCAGGATATCCAACCAGCGCTTCCTTGGGCATCGGGAGGTCTCACTCCAGTGACTGATATACCAAGGCACTTGCATCCGACATAGTTCTTAGGCCGGCGCGTAACGTGACAAATTCCCACTCGGAGGCACAAAATATTTAATGTTTTTATTTTCTCGCCTTGAGTAACGAAGCAAAGCACAACGTTGAGTTCTGCCACTCAACACTTTATCACTTGAAAATTCAGCGGAAAGTGGGGGACGGAAGTGTCTTAATAGGAACAGAGTGTCTTAAAATTAGGTTGCCAGGTTCCCTCCACCTAAAAATATGGATCTTAATAATAAGTTTCCAATACTTACCCTGTTATAAGGGAAAAAAACGTCACGGCGTAGTGGCCTCAGCACGAGATTCTTTCTGTCTCNATATATAATAGGTAAACTGTATTTAACCAAAGTGCTTATCAACTACAGTGAGACAACATAAAGCTCCGGTTGTCATGACAACCAAGTCGTAACTCATAACATATAACTCATATAAATTCAACAGTCGTAAAAGAACAGGGAAAATTAAGTCTTAAACTTCACTCATTTGTCAACTTTAAAGTCAAGAATTTTGCGTTAAATTTTTTTATTGTTTTATCTAGTTTCCTACATTGTTTGGAGCTTTTTATTGGTGTTGGCTCGCTTTGGTCTGTTATTGTAATTTTTTGGCATGGAAAACAGATATTAGGCATTACCTCTTGTAGTGATTGTGGGTTCAATTTCTCCTTTTTTTTACTTTCACGCTTAATTCCGCACTAGTCGGATAGCAGAGGAAGCCTTTGGATCTAGTGCTAAGACTCTCCGTTCTCATTAAGACATTTCCATTCTCCACTGCTCACCACCGATTTATTGAGCCATTGCGTGTTAAGTTCCGGAACTACGCGCTGCGCCTAGCCTCGTTATCATAGCGAAGAAATTAAAATATCGAATATTTCATTTCTTCGAATGAATATCGAACCCACAACCTGTCTCATTTATTACGCACACACACACACGCACACTTTTGGCCCTACGTCACAACTGACCTCAATTTCTTCTTATATGTTCATTACATTATATGTCTTTGTACACAAAAGAACAGAATGAGAATACGTGCTCCACATTCCACCCAATTTCTGACATATTGCGTGTTAATTTCCGGAGCTAAACACCGTGCTTTGTCTTGTTACCAGAGCGGGAAAAATTAAATAAAATATTTACTCGAGCGAGAATTGAATCTGCAATCGTTATTCAGATACTGTACCGCTGCGCCACGAGATCCTCAAAAAATAATTATAGATATATAAATTATTTTAATTATCCGATGTGCTAATACAAAGCGCGGCGCAGGGTTCTGCAACTTATCTTTTTTTAAGAGGAGAAAGGAGATTTCTTTAACTTTTAGTTTAGGTTTTCTGAAATTAACCTTTTATATCACAACACAGAATTGCTTATTAATACAGTAATTCCTTACTACTTGTATTAAAGTAAAATGTGACACTTGTTAAATACAAAAAACACATATAAACTGAAAGAACTTGAACTGAGCATCAAGTAAATTTAAAATGTTAAAAAAACCACCTCGCATATGAATAACCTATGACACTTCAGGAAAAGTTTAATTAAAACGTACCTATACAAGAGCATAACTTTTTCAGATTTTATAATAAAAATTCATTTCTTTTTACAATAAAGGCACAGTATGAAATAAAAATTGTACAAAAAATTTGCAGAATTGCTTTTCGTGGCGCAGTGGCACATGCGACTGTAAACGGTTTTGGGTTTGATTCCCACTCGGGGAAACGAAATATTTCATATTTTTATTTCTTCGCTCTGGTAAGTGAGACAAAGCGCGTCGTTGAGTTCCGCCACTCAACACACAATGTCTCGAAAATTTGGCAGAAAATGGGGCACGGAGCGTTTTGATACTATCATCCTCCCCTATGCCTATCGTGCTATATACGGCATGATACAGCGTAAGTAGGATTTAAAGTCTAAACTACCATGGGTCAATTCAATTCAATGGTGGCCACATTATAATCTGTCAATAACAAGAATCTCATTATAATATTGACTTAAGGCTCGGCTAACGCAATCCAATTTGGTTTTGATATAGAAATGTATAGCTAAATATATCCGTATCTTTAATATATAAGCATCCTGCACAGCAGGGTAGGTAGAGGGAACTTAGTGTAAAGACACTCTATTTCCCATTTGCATAAATATTGTCTTTAAACTGATAATATTACTACACCAAAATTATCCAAGTTAGTAAATACATATTTGTATATATGAAGCCGCCGAAGTCAAGCGCGGGTCTTTAACTAACGACTTTATTTATATAATACCAGAATTATAAATTATATTATGTAACTAAATGTATTAATTCAATAACTCATTTTTGACCACTTTTAATATTTATCAGCTTCACGCTGTATCCCGCACACAGCAGGGTAAGCAGAGGGAACCTAGTGTTAAGAGGCACCGTTCCCACTCTTCGCCGAGTTTTGGAGGCATTGCGTGTTGAGTGGCGGAACTCAACGTCGCACTTTGCCTCGACACCAGAACGAAGAAATGAAAATATAAATGTAAGTAAATATTTTATCTCCTCGAGTGGGGATCGAACCCACAACCAGTCGATTTTACAGTCACAATCTGTGCACAGAGTTATAAATATATAGCTAGCCAATATATTTATAAGTACCTTCTCCTTATGGCTTACTTGCCGAGGTGAAATGGGTGTAACTACTTGTGTTGTTGTACTACACAGGGCACAAACTGCCCAAGGTAACTCTGACCGCTTGCTAAACCCATCGTGGGTTACTTTAAAACAATTAACGTCAAGTACGAGTCTCTTATAGTCTTTGTAGACAGATGGACTAACCAGCACAAAAATATTTTGTTAGTTCAAACAAGTAGTTTCTAAGATTAGCTCGTTCCACCAACTAAACTCTACTGCTTTGTAATATTAGTATAGACATTTGAAAATAAAAATGAATTTCTTACAAGAAAAGTTGTTGAAATGTCGTGATAATACAATTTGAAATTTAAAACACATAATATAATATCTCTTGTACCATACCGATACCAATAGGTATAGTTTCAAATTCTTCTACTGTAAAATTATTAAATAGAATATGAGGCCATCGTGGCGTAGCGGCACAGTGTCTAATTGTGAACGTTATAGGTAGGTCCACTTCTCTCTCTATGGAACAAATTAGTTTCATATCCCTTCTTTTGTAACAAGATAAAACGCGTTACTGACTTCCGCCACTCAATACGCAATGTCTCGAAAATTGCACGGAAAGTGGGTTAGTAGTGAGAAGTCCCTTAGCACTAGGTCCCCCTCTACCTAACCTGCCTATCGAGAAAAAAAAACAGAAAAAAATATTACAGATACCAATATTTTCGTGTGAAAATATCCATTTAGATAATCCAATTTGGAGTACTTTAATAAATTCCAGTATATTTATGAACGTTTCTAATTTACTTGTCTACGGAAACGACGCGAAGTAAACTTTCTGAGCGGAATTATAAAAGTTATCAACTTAGATGAGGACTCTTTTCATATTTTATAAAAGGTGGATTGGACAATTTATTTGTGTCCAAATAAATCTTTAAGTCTATTATTTTTTTCTTTTTTTGTGTCACCTTTTGCTTATTTTGGGTGGGAATTGAGGTCACGAACTACTTTTTGTGACATTTTATATGATAACTGCGTCTTCCTACAATTTCAAGAGAGCTAAAATTAGACTAAAGTCGCTTAGATTAATAATATACTTTAATATGTTCCAAGTTTAGATTTATAATCAAATTGAGGGTTCTGTTTATGCTACAGTTCCTTCAGCAAGTTAGACGAGATCAATAATGGGCTCTCTCATTATCGGGGCATATCCGATCTCTTATCTCTTCTCTTGTGATACCATATGTTGATATATGTAAATGATTTTAATTATTAAAGAAATATATTATGTACTTGATAGATATATTTAGATTGCTAACAATTTTCTTACTCTTTTCAGATCGACATTAATGTATACAAAGCACCATCGATAATGTGACCGCATAAGCTACAATCAAAATGTCCCCCTGGGTGTCCGCCCTCATTATTCTCTACGCCATGGGTAAGCGTTTTATAATGATTTAATTTCTTTCTTTTTTTATATTTTCATGCTGTTTTTTGCTAACCAGGGAAGAAGGAACCTAGTATTAATAATTTCCTCAAAATATAAATATAATTTATTCTTTGACATTTAAAAAGAAACAATGACACATCTCCCTGCTTCCCAGTCTATACAAATATAAGTTTAGTTAAAATGTTAATAGGTAATGGAATTCTTATTATTACTTAATTGATAGAGTTAAATAATATGTACTCGCTTCTTTCATCAACCTCCGCTAGCTTCGCCCAGCGGGGTGATAAAAGATCTTGTTTGCGCTTGGTACTTCTTATAATACTTTAAATAGCATATGCTGCTTCACTCTCCGAAATATTTTTTTTAGGTTTCCGTACCTCAAAAGGAAAATCACGGAACTCTTATAAGATAACTTTTTTGTCGATCTGTAAATCTGTCAAGAACATTTATTTTAAGATCGCATAATCAAGCTAAAATTAATATCAAATATTCTAGTCTACGGTCCCTTAGAGCATAGGAAAATTTAGCTCCTAAGTTAACGCAATCAAAATATACGAGCATTTATGCATAGTTTTTGGTGTACTTTTATGAAACTCACTACGTATTCAAATCATTTAGAGTACTTCTCGTGGACTTATAGTTAAGAAAAATGGCACTAAATGAGATCTATAATACAAATATTGGACAAATATAAAAGTAAAGAAAAAAATTAAAGAGGAAATTGAAAATTAGATATTTTACAAAGTTCCGAGTGAAACGAAAGTGATAAGGGAGTGAAAGTAAGTGACCTGAATGTGAATTGCCTGCTGTATGCAGATGATACAGTACTCATTGCGTGCAGTGCTCATTGCTTTGAGTTGCGAGCATTAATCATCACTCTAAAAGAAGGGTGTCAAAATAATGGTCTAAGCCTGAATAAGATACGAAAGATTCTTGAAAGACTTTGAAGATGGTTTATGAAAGAGATGAAGAAAAGACGGGATGCAAGATCGGGATGCGTAAATGGCAAGATATTAAACAAGTGAATGAAGTGATATGTTTAGGAAGTATGTTCAGTAGAGATGAAAGATACGAGATGGATGTGGAAAGGCGTATTTTCTGCCGGTAACAAGGATAACGGAACCTTAGCTGCTGCATTAATGAGACGGCGAAACGTCATCAACTGCGCGTTTGGCCGTACACAATGCAGTATTGGTACCGACGCTGTTATACGACAGCGAAACATGGGTATTACAGAAGAAGAATGAAAGTAAGATGTATGCCGTGGATATGCGGTCTCTTCGTAGAATATGCGGAGTCAGGTTAGCTGATCGAATCCGCAATGAAGAGATACACAGAATGGCAGATACTAGCGAGGATGTCACGGTGAGAATGAAAAAGAACGTGTTTAGCTGGCTTAGGCACGTCGAATAAATCAGTGATGAAAGAATGACAAAAAATATTTATGATGGAAAAGTGAGTGGTAAGAGAGGTAGAGAAAGACTTCGGTTGTCTTTCGAAAACATAATATCAAAGATACTGGAGGCAGGTCAAGTAAACGGCATGAGAACCCTCCGAAAGGCATGTATGAAGAGATTAATGACAGTGTACGATGCGAAAGAGGTACGTAGAGACTTTATCGTTTAGCGCTCCGTTCATTACCCCGCTAGGGATAAAGCTTGAAGCTAAGTAAGTAAATATTTCACAAAAAAAAATCGTTTCAAATCTATATTCATATTTCTTTTCTTACATTAAGAGTGCATACGCCCGCAAAGTTAAGTTTGTCACCTTTATGAGCTGCCCAATCCAATCTTAAAGGATATTTCCCGTAGACCATGGATGCACAGACAGCGACCCGCGGGCCGCATGTGGCCCGCCGGTCGAATACTAGTGGCCCGCCGACAGCAAAAATAATACTCTCGTACATTCTAAAAATATTGAATTCTATTCCAGAATGAAACTAAAAAAATATATTACCTATACTTCTGGCGGCCGGCCCGCCATTAGTTCATGATTTGCCCGAGTGACCCCTAGTCTTAATAAGTCTGTGCAACCATGCCGGTTTTTATTAATATATACAATACAAATCGATGAGCGGAAGAATGAAAATATAATGATTTTCTACATGGATATCGAACCGACAACCACCGCGCTTACAATCGCTGTCGCACAGCGACAAGATGGCTGACCTCAAACAAAAAATAATAAAGCTTATTATTATGTTACTTACTATTAAATTAAATAATCTGTACACAAAACATAATCTTCTTTATATTATAATCTGTTCTAAGTAAAGACGACGACTGAGCTTCTTGTAAAAGTTATAAGTTGATATTATATTAAGTCGTGCGAGCGTTTCTTTTTGATTTGGAAGCTTTCCTTTTATATAATAAGCTTTTAGACGAGTGGAGTATACATTAGGTGGAATATTAAGAAATGGTTTATTTATTATTGAATTTAAGTTGCAAATATAATTAACATGGGGCTGTATCCCACCCTAAACTTAATCATCTACACCTTGTAGCATGATAGAGATGATAGATAGAGGGAACCTAGTACTTAACCTTAAGAAATTTCGTTCTCTATCCTCCCCTCAATTTTGGTGATATTGAGTGTCAAAACTCAACGTCACCTTTTATCTTTTAACCAGAATGGAGAAATGAAAATAAATAATTACCCTCAGTAGGAATTAAACCCACAATATCCATGTTTACAGTCAGAAGTTGTCTCATAGATATGTATGAGTAAAAGTGAGTGAGAGAATCTTTATATTAATAAAATATTATAATATAATTTTATATTATAATACAATGTTATGTGTAAACGCGTTAGTCGTGGCTTCCGGTTTTATATTTAAATTATCTTCAGTTCCCGACTATCACAAGCTAAAGCGCAGCGCTTACATCCACCACTCATCAATTGTCGAATATGGGTGAAAACTTTAGTGGAAATTTGTGTGTCTTCCTGATTCTGAGTTCCTTGCTAGCTTATACCTGCTTCTATATGGCTTACCCGCGGCAGTGTTTCCAGGTCGATATGACATGGGTACCTTCAAAAAGCGCGTCTATCTCCACCTTAAAGGCCGGCAACGCACCTGTAGCTCCTCTGGGGTTGCACGGGGCCGTGGGCGGCGGTAATCACTTACCATCAGGTGACCCGAACGCTCGTTTGCCTTGTCCTTTTCCATAAAAAAAAATATATCTGCTGACCTTATCAGTGAGGTCAAATTCAGATATGCATTCCTAGGTTACTCTGACGCAGGTACAGCAAGTTCCATCGAACCGATTAACGTTATGTAATATATCCTATAATACTCCTACCAAGTCCTTCCTCGATGTAATAAAAAAAAATCAATTTGAATTTAATTATTAGTATAGTTATATATTATACATATTACATTCGTAATTTATAAAGGCAGTATTGTATGGCAGTAAGTGACTTCAATTTACATATTAATTGGTGTCAGAACGTAACGACCCAAACAGAGCAAAAAATATTTATGTAAATAAATGTATAAAAACAAAGGCAATTCAGAACAATCACATGGAAAGGATTAATGATTTGGATCCCTTAGAATATATATATTACGATAAAATTTTGGTTAATATAAGTATTTTTAGTTATTACCCGTGGGTTCAAATTCTTCACGCGTTATTTATATAGCAACACGCTGTATCCTACACATAGCAGAGTAGTCACAGAGAACCTGGGTACCTATTAGGAACCTATAAACTTCGTCCTGATTAAGAAACTTCCGCCCCACACTCTCCACCGAATTCTAAAGTACGCCCGTCGAAATCAAAGAAACGCGGCCGTTTTGCTTTGTTACTAAAAATGTTAAATACAGTGTAGTCGCACGCTTGTACCACTGCGTCGAGACTGGTCTCAATTTGTTGTTATTTATATTTAAACCATATAAAAAAACGAATTATACTTACTCTACGTCTATGTACTCTATCTTTATCTTTAGCTCTAAGGAGTTATCTTAGAAAGACAAGTTCTTTTGGAAGCATATTAGTTTTGTTAAGCAGATTAGGCAAAGTGTTGCATTGAATTTGAATGAAATCTGTCTGTCCTCCTGCGAGAACTCGAATATTACTTGGGATATTTTTCGAGTTAATTTACAAATTCCAGTCTAAATTTACACAGATACCGACCCAATGATAATAAATACAACACATAAAACTTGCCAAAAATAATAGTTGTCTAATTGAAAACGTACAAAAGCTATTTAAGGGTTAATTTGGAAACAATTATGAACAAAACGCGGCGTATTGTTACGTGAAGCGTCACGTGAACATTCGAACAATGAAATGCTAAACGAGGGTCCTGATATTTGCCTCACCTTTGTTTCTATTCCAGTTTTAAAATTTGTGCTTGTCATTTTGTTACGGCTTTTATACAAAAAGCCTAACCTCGTAGTGATTTTTCTACCTTCACGCTGAATCCCGTATATAGCGTAGGCGACAGATAGAACTTGTGTTAATTAAGACACTCAGTTCTGCACGCACCGCCTAATATTTGAGACTTTGCCTGTAAATTGGTGCTTTGTCTTATTATCTACATCTTTATCGAACCCACAACTGTCGCGTTCACTTTCAGAGGTTGCACCACAACGGTCTCAGTGTATATACTTCCAATATAAAATATTCACCATTTTGTTTTTTAATTATTTAATTACTACTAATCAGTGTGAAAGAGTTTTACTGCAATCGCATAAGTCGTCGGTTCGATTATTTTCGTTTCCTTGCTCTGGCAATAAGATAAAGTGTGCTGAGTAGCGGAACTCACCGCTACTCCACACACAATGTCAAAAAATTGGGATAAAAGTACACAGTGAAGTGTTTTAACCCTAAGTTAATTCTACTTAATCTGCTATATGTATGGACATGCAGACGTGAAACTAAAAAAAAGCTATTTTATATAGCGAAAAATCCTGGGTATGGATATAAGTAGTTATACAAGCATAATGAGACGGTTTAGTCTTGGTCGTGGATGTGGGTGGTTTAGATAGTATAGCGAAACATTATTAGTTTTAAGCTAAGTAGGTTATTTTTAGAACATATGTAGGCCTATAATAAAAATTATTTGGGCAAGCGAATATTTTTTCTTTTACGTTTGTTCTTCGCATAGCAGGGTAGGCATAGAAAATCTAGTGATAAGACACTTCGTATTCCACGCACTGCCCAATTTTTGAGATATTGCATGTTGAGTTATCAGATATAAAAGTAATTTATTCGCCTCAGTAAACGAACTTAAAACTGTCACGATCACAATCAGACGCTGTCCCGATAAGCTACGATGGTCTTTATAAAATATAATCTATATTTATTTATTTCATCTTTAAATAAATATATTTTTTTATTTGTTTAAAATTGATTTTTTTCTTCCTCCGAGTACAGAACTAGTGATCTCAATAAAATCCTTCTAAGCATACAGTAAAACTTAATAGGGAATTCGAAAGTCCAGTCCAACTTTAAAAGTTTTCAACAAAGCTCCCGTGCCAAATGTAAAAATTTGGCGTTCCCCCAAAATATATATAAAAGATAATAAATGTTGTGACTTTAATATTATGTTGTTTTATAATACTTTTATGTTCAGAAAATATGAAGAATATTTTAGAAATGTCATCTGTGCTGAAATAATGGCCACAGATTTGATTTCTACTGTAGAATATGTATTTATATAACGAAGTGAGTAGGAGTAAACTAGTGGGAAAACACTCCGTCTCCTGCTTTTTGCACTCTTTTAGAGACATTACATGTTGACCAGCAAAATTCATCGCCGCAATTTGTCAAAAAGTATCATGAAAGTGGAAAGAAAAAAACGTGGGCGTGGCTGTGTTATGTACGTGAATACGTTTATGTAACTGGTTATATTTTTTAAATGACACAAATGGCATACAAGATAAATGAAAGTTTCTGGTAAAAGTTAAATATAGATACAACCTAATATTTTTAGAGAGTTTCAATATAAAACAAAATGAACTTGCTGAGTATGAGTAGGACAATGAGCGGTTTTGTGAGATATCAACGTTAAAGCCTCCAACTATTTTTAGTTCTTCTCTGTTCTTTGAATAATTTTAGCGATTCTGGTTTTGTTCTTGGAATATTTTAACAACGACGGTAACATAAATAGTTAAATTTCTGCTAAAACTGTGCACGAGTGGATATACACACACCTGAGACTACTACTCCTCTAGACATACATATATCATCAGCTGTGTTGAAAATGAAAGACACACTTTCATTTCCAAATGAATTTCCGACAACAATTTCCACGTCAATGCTAATACTACAATCAGCGAAGCTATTGGTGTACGTAACGATATATGGCAGCTCCATCGGCTTTGCGACTTAATGATGATGATACCGCTTCTGATGATGTAGCTGCAATTTGTTTGTTCTTAGCGATATTACAATATGATCTCAGATCAAAGCCAGACACATCTTCTGGCATGTAATTTTCTATCCAAATTTCGCTGATTAGCAAATTTTTAGATCGGTTGATGATTGTATTAACAGAGATCCCTTCTGAGTGCACGACCAAGCTTTGTACCTTAGTGGCGATAATAAGTATAATCTGCTAATAAGCTGATCAACAACACTTTTTCAAAACTTATTACTTTGACGACCAGCGTCGTTAACAGAAGCTGGGCCAATATATTGTTAATATCATCTCGTATCTCGCTAATTGTAGGAAAAACCTAATCAAAAGTGTAATAAAATTTGAAATCTTCTTGGATATTGATCATATAAAGGCTATCTAACCGCACAGTTTAAAGTTCCCTACTGGCTCTCAAAAGGGAAAGTATTCTTAAGCATTTATTATGTTATTATATGTAATATTTTGAAGCATTTATTATGTTATGTATGTGTTTAGCTGTTGTTGGCGCAGAAGCCATAGATAGACGATCACACATATCTCACTTATTTCCGAATGGATTATTGACAAACGTCCTATTGAAACGTAACTACCTGCTGCCTTATGTGTCATCATAATCGGCGACCGTACACAATTTATGTCTATACAGTTTGTTTTAGATATAGAAGGGTAGACTGAGATGGCATAAATATGTCCATTGGCATAATTATTATATCAAACTATCGCCAACGATTTCACAATTGCCTCGCGAACTACCCTGGATTCTTGCAGAATGAGCTGACTGTATCTTGTACTCTGATGCATAGAGAGATTTGAGACTTTCAAGGTTTTATGGATAGGTTCTAGGTGGTAGAAAGTTTCCAACCGTCTTCTATATTGAAATTAGGATATTTTTATACTTTAATAGCCTGATGGAACATTCCAGGATTATATATGTTTTCCTTAGAGGATGTGGGGCTTATTAAACCTGAGGTAATGGTTGGGCTTATCTCCGCTGTATGCTCTTACACAACTGGCTTCTATACAAGAATGGGTATAATCTTGACATCGAAAATGTGTTCCGTCACCCTAACTCCGATACTTCTCGTAGTTTGACCGATGTGTGATAAGCCACAGTCACAATGTAACTTGTATACGCCTGCACACTGTAAAGGAATATAACTATTTACTGGTCTCAAATTTCAAACGCCTGTCGTATGTATTCACGGATGAAGTAGCTGGTTACAATATTACAGGAAAGAAAAGGTCGGGAAACAACGACGGATGCAGTGAATAGGGTTGAAAATGTAGCTTTTATTTCAAATTTTATACTGGCATATGATTGATACATTGTTTTTTATGAGAAAATATTTTATTAATTGTAAGAGTACATAAAAATTTAGTTTTTTTACTGGATGTCATATGACAGAAATTTACGTCACGCTTCGTCTATCAGAGTGGACTGACAAAAAATAATTTATATAGTATAATTACACTTGTTAGTATCAATATCAGTCCTTAGGCTTCAAAAGAAGTATGCATTTTGCTCCACAAATTTCTCGAAAACTAAAATTGATATCGAGATTATGTTTTTAGGGCTCCGTTCCTCCTAAAAGAAGAAAACGGAACTGTTATAGGATCACTTTGTTGTCCATCTGCCCAGATTATTCATTTCAAAATCACGTAAAGGTATCAAGCTAAAATTTATATAAAAAATCCAGGTCTACGGTTCCTTCTAGCACAAAACAAATTTCTAAGTTAACATAATCAAAAGAAGCCCGCATTTATGGATCATTGTTGCTGCCTTATATACAAAATTCTTCGAGCAATCAAAACCTATAGGGTACTTCCCGTGTATTCTTGTGTAACAAAATTGAGGCTAGTCGTGGCGCAATGGCACAAGCTTGCGACAGTAAACATGATTGTGGGCTCGATTTGGTTGAGTTCCGCCACTCAACACCCAATGCTTTCAGAATTCGGTGGAAAGTAGGGAGCGGAGTATCTTAACACTAAGGTCCCTCTACCTACACTGCCACACGCGGGATACAGCGTGAAGCCTCTTCTGAAAGAAAAATTACAATCTAATATGTGTAGTTTATTTCATACAAAATGAGTGTAAAAATAATGTATACATGTTTTATAATATTGACAACCCTAAAATTTTCGTATTCGACCGCTAAATGTATATTACTATTGAAACAATAACTGGCATACATTTCACATTCTGCGAGTATACATCATTTATAACGTAAAACAACATTTTCATTTTAATAGCTCGTTTTCATTATATATCTTAAACTGTATTTACTGTATTTATGATTTTAAAGTTAGAGTACTGAAGTAATAGTAGTAGATTCAAATCAATTTCTTAGGATGCAGTGTTATATCACTATCTTATTTTTTTAGCTTATTGTTCTCTTGCGCTTTAAATGCGGTTAGTTTGAGCTTGAATATTTAGTTGACTCTGGAAATTGCAGACTACTTTTTAAGTAAAATATTTTAATAACAATGTTTAACCAGCTCACAATTTTCTTTCATATTTCATTTTCTCGAGTGGATATCGAATCAATAACCAGTCGCTTTTGCAGTCACACTTTGTGCCCCTGCGCCACGACTGGCCTCAAAATATTATAATCCATTTCCCCGAGTGGGGACTGAACCCACAACTGTCATGTTTAAAGTCACACGCTTGTGCCACTGCGCCACGACGGTCTTATTAAGTAATTTCAGTCTTATGGGAATTTATTTGATTTTGCTCGCAAAATTTATTGTATTTAAAGAAAAATATTTAGGTATACGGTATTTAGTTAGACGGTAAGTACAAGATCTCGTAAATCTTGAAATCTCGGTGTTTTACCATCACACAAATAAAAAGCTAAAGATTCAGCCAATTCACTAAAACAGTTGTATAAAATAACTAGCAAATATGTCGAACAAAGTATTTTAAATTGATATAACTTTTTATTTATAAATCGATTGTAATAAAACAAACCATATTTGTTGATGGAAGCTTGCTAAAATCCAATAGTGAAAACTGCATTTAAATCGGTTAAGCCGATTCTGAGATTAGCAATAACAAATGCACAGACAAACATTTAAAAATTAATTGTTTGGGTTTTTCCTTTAATAAAGGTCCTCAATAACATTTTTTCTTATATATCTTTCACGTACTGACACCGACTCGTTACAATTTTATCATAAGTATACCGTACTCATACCGTACAATACAATTTTAAAATAACTAGAGTACCTTTTGCGTAACTTTTTCTGCAAACTTAAACGGTAAACCAAGTGCTTTTATTATTTTAATTATTTATTTTCTTTTCAACGTGTTTTGTTTTGTTATGTCTTGATAATAATACTAATAAGAATTTTATATTGTCTTGTATAATTATAAATAGTGATAGTTTCACTGTTTTTACAAAAAAAATAAGAATTTAAATTTAGATAGTTTTAAGTTATAAATTTACTAAAGTCATAAATTGAAGGGAATTGAACGAGAGCGTTACGAAATCTAAGTAACTGATATATCTACATATATATAAAATTCTTCCACAACTGATTAAGTGACAGAAAACGCACAGACGAAACTACTGTACTTAAAAACTTTCGAAAGAAATGGGAAAAACTAAATTTTCTTTTTTATACCACGCAAGCAAAGTTACGGGTGATGACTAGTTAAATAAAAAAAATTTTGCTGATGAACGCACCAATAATCTTAGTATTTACTATAAAAAGTACGACATACACTACTACTTTAAAGTTTGTCTATATAAAAATAAATACATCATTATCTATTTCATATTATACTCGTAGTCCATATAAAACTTAGTCAATAGAAGCGTTGAAATCGCTTATTAAAACTGTCACAGAACCAGAACTAACTTCTTTCTCCGCGATTGCATCGTAACTGCACTTTCTAACTGCACTTGTATTGCAATTACTAAGTTTATCCATGAAACTTCTATAATATAAACGTCCACAATAATAAAAATCATGATACAATAAACAATATGTATTTATATGTTTTTCTTTTAACTACTATTATATTATTGTATTTTCAATATTTTGTATTTGGTAATGCAAAAAAATACACACAATTTCGTTTAATCACTCTGATAACATGAGTATGCGGCGTTGTGCTCTGCTACTGGGTTGGTCTATCTATCTCTATCTATCTCTTAATAATTAAACGAAAAGATGGTTGTTTTAACACTAAGTTTCATCTGTCTACTTTGTTAAACGTGGGGTACAGCGTGAACCTAAAAAAAATATTAAAAAGAAAACAAAAATCCCAAATCAACATTTCTTATTCATTGCTTAACAATTCTTGCAACTGGCAAAAAAAGGATAAAATCACATAAATTCCACGCATATTATTAGAGACCCAAACCTTTGAAATACTTAAAGGTACCCACTATTAATATTGCATCACAACCAAAATAGCATAGGTTCGCTATACTCGTATCTCCGACCTAGATATTCTGGGTGAGTTACGTATGAGAGAATTGGATTATTTTAGCGTGTTCCTCATACAATGGATATTATGAAAAACAAAAGCCTTTGAAATTCGATTTTAGGATTAACGCAACATTAATTTATCAGTTTCACGCTGTATCATGTATACAACAGAGACAAAGGGGACCTAGTATTAAAACTCTATACTCCACTTTCCGTCTAATCTTCGGGATATTGAGTGTTGGGTGGCACTTACAGTCAGGTGCTGTGCCATGGCATATTTATACACATTTATGCTAAATCCGAATGTTGTGAACGTTATCTCTTTGAGTGGAGAGCGGAGAGATTTAGCTTTAGGTTTTGTCTAAATTTCTGATAAATACAGGATTAATCATTAGTGTCAAGTTGATAAATCAGTGGATTTGGCAAGTGTTTGTAATGTATAATAAATGATATCCACCACAACATTTAATGCCTAAGCACTAAATACGGCAAGCTCAGCTAATATATGCATAATTTGGATCAACTACTACGTTTTGATGTACTTGGTGGAGGCTGCAGAATACTTTCTAATCTCAAGAACTGCTGGTTCAATTTTAAAAATCTGTAGGTTATATAAGACCACGTTAATCGTTTCGATATAACCCACTGCATCTGTGGTTGGAGTTGCCTTAGAATGTGTAATACGTGATACACAACGAAGATGAAAGCTAGCGTTCATATATTCGTATAATAGCATCTATATTATGTAATGTTCAAGAATTACAAGTAGCTCAATATAATATTCTAGTATCTAGTTCTACTTAGCATAGATAATGAGATTACCAGAAGTGGTACAAAATCAGTACAGACGTTTGAAATGCAAATGGCACATTACGGTCTCACAGTAGCATTTCTCGCCGTTAATTTGAGTATTTGTACGCTGCTCAGCCTATTTAAGGCCTTTTGATAGAAATAGCTAGAGGTAACCAAGTTTTCTTTTTTGACGATGATTATGGGTACATATAGGGTACCTGGGAACCTAGTATTAGGATACTCTGTTTCCATTAAGATACTTCCGTTATGTCTGTGAACTTAGCAGAGCATTGTCCAGTAATATAAATGAATTGTTCATATTTTGTAAAAAATCGAAGAGATCCCGCGTCTGAGCATAATTTTATCTATTTTTATTTTTTTTACGATTCGAACAATTTACGAAACGAACACTCTCAAATAAAATAAATATAAATCCGCTTCACGCTGTATCCCGAACTCAACAGGCAGTGGGTTAGTGTTAAGACACCCACTTTCTGCCGAATTCTAGAGGCATTGCGTGTTGAGTGGCAGAACTCAACGCAGCGCTTTGCCTTAACACCAGAGCGAAGAAAAGGAAAAATAAATTTAAATAAATATTTCATCTCTTCGAGTGGGGATCGACTAGTTAGTTTTACAGTCACACTTTGTGTCCCTGCGCCACGACTGGCCTCAAATTCTATTACTATTGTTATAAGATATACTGTGTATACTGTAATTAATTAATATAATAAGTGTGAAAGTTTTCGAGAATAGATGTTTGTTCCACTTGGACGCAAAAACTACTAAACGAATTTAGATGAAACTTAATCTTAGAAGGGTTTAATTTTTCATTATGAGATACGGAACCTTAAAAACACAGACTATTTGTTAACAATATTTTTTTGCCTTTTTTATATTTAATTTTTTAAGAATCAATATAAGTCATTAAGTAAAGAGTTAGCTAGTAACTTTTCCGAATTAGATAGTCTATTTTTGAGCTTCGTTTTTTGCTTTAAACACAATTAAAGTAAGTACAATTTAGAATCCCCTACAATATATAGCTCGACATACTTACATATATACGAGTAAATTACATTAATAATATATTAATTAGATATTAATAATATATGAGTATAAAAGAGTGACATAGAGAGCATAAAAGAGTCTGTAACAAAAATGGGTAACCAAATGGGTATCAAAGTTCCGCCACTCCATAAACACTTCAAGCGAAAACCATAGATCAGATGGTTTGGTACTAGTTCTTCTTAGTTTACCCTGCTAAATGCCACATAAAGTACGGAGCTTAAAAAAACTATTTTAATATTTCTATTAATAGGTGGCGAGGGTCAGGAGCACGGACCTGTTTTCCTAATGGAACCTCCATCACGCTTGGTCTTCTCCAACAGCACTGGTGCCAGAGTGTCATGTGCTGCACACGGGTTTCCAACTCCTCAGCTAGCTTGGCAGCTACCAGATGGAACCCAGTTAGACGATATCCCCGGCCTGAGGTAAGTCAGCTCAAATGTTACACTATTAAATCAAGTTTATCGCGTATATTTAGTAATATATTATATATTTTTGGAAACCCAACGTTTCGAGCACTTTGCAATAATCCGTCATAGGATTGGGTAGAGTGACTCATCTTTGATTCTACCGATCTAAATCAGTTCAAGAGTTATATTTAAAATGTGTAAAAATCGCGAAATTCAACGATTCTTATTAAGTCAGCTCAAATTTGGGTCATGCTAAAAGTATACATTGACCTATCCGATACGAACACTATTACTACAATTAGTACGATTTTCATCAATATGATCTTTCACTTTGATTACACGTTATGACATATACGAGGTATTATTTTGAATATGTTATTTATAATTAATATTTAGTTTGAGTATTTGATCAAGATAATAGTAGATATTATTTAAGGTTATTGATACATAAACATTATTTACAAAAAGTCATAAATAATATATTGCATATAGTAGTGGCGAGTTTTTCTTCCCATTCTTTTGTAAATATGATTTATTTATTACTAGCGGCCCGCCCACGGCTTTGCCCGCTTATAATACATGATTATTGATTTAATAAGCAGAATTGATTGACAACTAAAATTACTTCTAATATGATTTTTTATTACTTTAATCTGTATTATTGTAATATGATTTTTTTACTAAATTATCGTAATTTTTATAAAAATTTTTGATTGTTTCGAACTAAAAAATACGACCAATGTTGATATTTGATATTCATAATTCATAAAATATACATAAAACTAATAATTTATTATACGTATATATTTTTGTAACATTACGTTCTTTTTACCTATGTTATGTTTTTTACAACTCTGTTAAATGTGCTGATGTCAGTTAATAATTTAATTTACTGCTTCCTGCAGAAACAGCCTTAAATGTTAAATTATTGATTTGGGTAAGGATTCATAATATTCTTTGTAAAATAACTGTAATGATTGCATATTCGCAGCACACAACTCCTGCACAGTTTTTACATTAGTTACATATATTATTAGCTAAATGTACAATTGGTAAATATGTAGTTATTACAGTTTTTTAATCAACCGATTTTGATGAAACAAACTTTAATTATTAAGTTGAGTTAAAACAAACTTCTAAGTAAATCGGTTCAGTACTTTCGGAGATTAGCGTGACCATAGGTATAGACAGACAGACAGACAGAAAATTCAAAAAAAAACTTTTTCTTTCTATTATTCTTTTTAAGTGTCCCTCTATCAATTTCAGTCAAAACTACTAAATGTACAGACAAAATATTTTTACTGTCTTATTATATATAGAGATTAATTACGTTTAAGAATTATTTTGATGAATCAAAAATATTGCGCGGCGTTGAGTCTCACCAATCAACATTCAATGACTCGAAAATTGGGCACGGGTTACAGAGTGTCTTAACACTGTATTTCCTTTGCTACTGTATCCGGCATACAGCGTGAAGCGACAAAAATATGGTTAAGAATTATTCTACCAAATCAGAAATATTATTAAAAGTCTTCCGACTTATCATAATACATAAATATTGGTGTTGTGTTATTTTAAAATTTATAACCATTTTTATATGTTACTTAACCCTTAACTGGTATCGTAAATTTGACAAACTTAACTGGTACTATGGGCGCCGTGCAGCTCCCACATGACTTTTGCTTTTAACAAGCAACTTTTACCTATGTACTTGATTAAATACTCATAAATGACAAATAATAGGCTCGATTTATGAAATACAATAACAAAACTTTGTTCAGTCCACTGTGCAAATTAATTTTGAACAATTATTGCACTTTGTAGCAATTTTTATATTTTTTTTTCTATCACATAAGTGGCAGCGTCCTCTGTTCAAGACGTTTTGTGCTATTTAAAATTTCACTATCGCTACATTCGTCTACTGGTCTGACTCGAATTAGTTATTCGAAATCAGAATCTTTATTTACGAGCTCTTCTATTGTTTTATCACTTACAGGCCGCGACATCTTGATGAGATAGTTGTAAAAAAAACAAATAAAAATTATGACGTCAAAAAACTAACGTAACTGGTATTGTAGGGGCCGCACAGACCCCAACTTGTGCTAATGCAGCTCACAATGTCTGGCACCCGGCGCCATAGCGACGTAATGAGAATATTTAAAATAGTGGCTACCCATGCTGCTGATGATGCTTAGCTTGTTAGAAAATATAAAAAGTAAAACGCGTGAGGGCCGGGCTCCCACCATACCAGGTTATACCACATTTTACATGCATACAGACCCGAATATTTCAAAATTTGATTCATACGTCCATACTTTTTTACTCTTTCGAAGCCCAGCGTTCGTATCGTATAAATCATTGCAGCGTTTTGCTATGCATTGCCCTTACGGGAAACAGCTTGCTAGAGGCTACGTCGATCGTTCAATACAAAATCTGCTATAAGCGTTCGGTTGTATGTAACATATATCAATTGAAAATAGCGATGTCATTCTGTCAATGTAACTTATGTACCCATAATTTTTCTTTGCATCCAGTGCAGGTATTTCTCTATTGAATTGGTAGATATTGCAACGCAGTGGGATAGCCTTTGGTTATAAACGTGAGGGTTGTGGATTTGATCCCCACTTAAGTAAAACGTTTATTTTTGTATCTCATCTACGACAAGATAAAGCGCGAAGTCGAGTTCCACTACTGAACACGCAAAATCTCTAGAGTCCCTTAACACCAGGTTCTGACTGCTAAAAAAAAATTTAAAAACATTTTTTTTATGTCAACGGAAGACACACATTCCCAGGTAAGTTCTGTTGTTCAGTTCATATGTCACCATGCCCATTGCCCACTGTCATTATAACTAGTTAATCTACTGTATATTAGTGATTTTGCTTCAAATTTAGTTAGTCTAGTATGCATATTAATAAAAGAAAGAACTTAATAAAAATAAAATAATTTATGTCTATAGCAAAGTATAACTAACGGCGTCTACATTTTTTTCATATACGTATAAGTGAGATATATGGACTCCTTCAGTTGTTATTACTAAGTTTATATTAAGTTTTTAACTTACATCATATAAATGTATGAATGTATATAAATATTTTATATATTCATGATAAGATGTATTATATATATTTTTTTTTTATTTATTCTTCTTTTTCTTAGCGCCTTGGCGCCAAACGCTACGGTCTCTACATACCTCTTTCGCCTCGTCCACTGTCATCAACCTCTCCATACATGCCCTTCGGGGGGTCCTCATGCTTTTTACGTGACCTTCCTCCAGTATCTTTGATCTCCCCCTACCTCTCTTACCGCTCACTTTTCCATCATAAATCTTTTTTGCCATTCTTTCATCACTCATTCGTTCGACGTACCCATACCAACCTAAAATTATACTTACTCATATTATATTATATGTGTATAGGTATCAACATTATATGAGTTTTTTTTCAGCTTCGCGTTATATATTGCACATAGAAAGCCTAGAAGGCCCGTTCCCATTAAGACACTTTTGTTCTACAGTTTCCGACAAATCCTGGAGGCAATGCGTGTTGAATGGAACTAAACTTCATGCTTTGCCTCGTTACCATAGCGACAATGAAATTTCAAAAGTATTATGTTATGATAATAAAATAAACAAAGTAACGTCATAAAAATTATGACTTTCAATTGCAAATAGTTATAATATTATTCATATAACGTTATCCTCGACTCGCTTTGTGGACACGCGAACCTCTCTTTAGGAGTTTTACGAGACACTTATTGTGTCACGTGATATATGTTCCGCTGAGAAAAATGGGACGTCCTGAAATATACTATGTATTTATACTTAAAACGAGCTGAATTTATAATGAATATGTACTTCATTTACTACCAGATACATTTAGAGGCGACTGTAAATATCACAGTTGTAGGTACGATTGCCTCTCGTAGGAATTTACATTTTTTCAATCCGAACGCACTCATTGTTCACGCATTTAGCAGGGTAATGCTCAGATACCTCTTACGCACCTTAGCTTAGCGAAGAAATGAAATAAATTAATTATTTCAAGTGGGAATCGAACCTACAACTGTCGCATTTGGCAACTGTAGCATTGCGCCAAAAGGGACTTAATGCGGCACAAATTTAAATAAAAATTGCTGTGTTGGTGCAATAAAGACTTAAGTGATCAATTGCTATTGGTATGGATTCTAATTTCACTCGGGGGAATCGTTTCATAGAAGATAAAGCGCAGTGTTGAATTCTATAATTCTGATTTCCAATGTCTATAAAATTTGCAGAAAGTGAAGTATATAGCTAACACTAGTAAAAGTGGGATTCGAATCTACAACTGTCGCGTTTGGAGTATAAATATCACAAATGTAAATAAAAAAACCCTGTGTTGGTGCATCCTGCAATAAAGACTTAAGTGATCGATTGCTATTTCTATGGACTGCAATTTCACTAGTAATGAATGAAACTATGGTACTAATTCCACGCCTTTTATATTTTAACTACTAACTTGACCATTATAACCAAATTGTGTTTGACTTCACAAAATATTAAAAAAAAATTAACCAAAAAAAAAATTACTATTTCATTAGAATTATAGTACAGTAATTGTAATGTACTTCATTTTATTTATCAGTTTGAGGGATTTAGTCTCAGAAGTTACTGGTTTCAAAGTAAAATTATTATTATATGGATAATACTTATTTAGAAAACGTATAATATAAAAATTTTAACGTAGCGGGACTCGAACCCGCGCCTCCTGGAAACCGACCAGGCGCTCTGACCACTAAGCCATGCGTTCTCGCCAAGCTACGTCGAAATTTTTATACGCTTGTTACAACTTATTTATGTTGTTAGTATCTCTGTAGGGAGATTTTTACAAATTTCCGCTACCCAAAGATAATTACTAAGAATTATCGTTTGGCAGGAGAGAATACTATTTTTTAAATATTTTAAAAATTTTTTAAAGTGTGATTCCACACTTAGAAAAGAAAAATACTTATTTAGAAAAAGTATAAAAATTTTAACGTAGCGGGACTCGAACCCGCGCCTCCTGGAAACCGACCAGGCGCGCTGACCACTAAGCCATACGTTCTCATCGAGCTACGTCGAAATTTTTATACGTGTGTTACAACTTATTCTCTCTTGCCAAATGATAATTCTTAGTAATTATCTTTAGGTAGCGGAAATTTGTAAAAATCTCCCTACAGAGATACTAACAATATAAATAAGTTGTAACAAGCGTATAAAATTTTTATACGTTTTCTAAATAAGTATTTTTCTTTCCTAAGTGTGGAATAACACTTTAAAAAATGTTTAAAAATAATTATCTTGGATAGTCCATTTATCGAGTGAAGCTATAGGCTATATCACATTATGCTAGTCGTCTTAATTTATGCTCACTGTACTCTGTCTCTTGCCTCGGGCTCTTAGAATATGTCATGTAACATTCATAGGTATTTTTATTTGAACAAGCAGGCGAAGCCGCGAGTAAAGGCTAGTAGTGTAATAAAATAACAATTTTTGTTTATTGCAAGAATAAAAACCTTTTCTTCAACAAAAGCTACGGTGGGTTAATCGAAGCTCCTTCAGGAAGCTCATAAAGGCTGATATCGGGTAAACGGTATCAATGACACGCACTCCAGGCGATGTCAAATGTCGAACACTTACTTTCGCGATCTAGAGACATTATTTTTACCAAACTTTGCTATATTTTTTCTAATAAATCTATATTTTTTAGGTCTACTGATAGTTTTTTTAGTTTCATGTTGTAGCAGGGAAGGGTGAGGAAATTTAGAGCTAAAACTCTCCGTCCCTAATTTTACGGTCACTTTTCGAGATATTGCATATTCAGTAGCATAATTAAACGCCTCGTTTTGTCTTGTAACTCAGATTTATTCGTGTGTTGCCAGGTTTCCTCTGCCTACCTTTTTATGTGCAGGATACTGCGTGAAGATATAAAAAAAGGAACCTAAATGTTTTATCAAATCACCTCACATAACTACAAAGGTAGTCCTTCAAATTAGATTTAGTTACCTATAGAAACTCTATATGAAAGTGTTAAAGTTGATCTCATATCTATTTCTAGGACGTAGACTGTACGTCTACGTTCTAAATTTAGAAAAATTTTAAGCTTCCGAACAAATAGACAACGACACGAAATCTTCGAAATAAGACACACTCAACAACAACAACAAGTTGAGTGTGTCTTATTTTGAAGAATTTTTGAAATCAGTTGTATAAAAAATACGGATTTTATACTGAATAACCCTTCAGCATTACGTGCTGCTGAGTAGCGGTACTCAATGCCACGCTTCGTCATGTTACCAGAGCGAGGAAGTAAAACAAATTATTCCCCCGAGTGTAAATCGAACTCATAACCATTGCCTTTATAATCAGATGCTATGCCGCTAGGCCACGGCCTCAATTTATATATATAGCATGTAAAAATAAACTATAATATATCCCTATCTGCTCATACAATAAAGTAAGTGCAAGAAAAAGAAACTAAATAATTTTAATAAAAATTTATTCATTACGAAACTAAACGTACTGTAAAGTTTGTTATTTCAATTTAATTAAAACTTTCAGTTTAATATTTTAATAGACAAATTTTACGAAGTACGTTCACACAGTTACCAGTTTATACAATACCCTAAATAATTCCTTGTTTATTGGTATTGTTTTGCTTTCGATTTTTATTAAAACTTTCAATTTATCTCTATAGCGGAATAAGCAGAGTGCGACTAGTCACTAGTATCACACTATATTTACAACATAAACTTAATTTATAAGGGCGGAACTAAACACCGCACTATATACCAGAGCGGAAAAATGAAAAAAGAAACACTTCTCCGAAAGAGAACAAACCGTATCATATTTAGATTTTACAATTAGACGCTATCCCTTTGTACCACTATGGCCTCATAATTATTATTTAACAGCTGTATTCCGCACATAATTTAGGTAATTTAGGTAGTTAAAGGGAATCTGGGAACCAAGTGTTAGGACACTCCGTCTCAATTGAAATACTTCAGTTCCAGAGCTATTGTGAATCGAGTGGCGGAACTCGACGCCGCGCTTTGCATTGTTAACAGAGCGAAGAAATGAAAATATTTAATATTTCATTTCCTTGAGTGGGAATTGACTCTCACATTTTAAATGAAACTATTTTAACTGGATTAATCGCATATATTTTAGATTATACATTTTGGAAACGGTCACGGGTAGACTGAGGTGGCATTCGTCTGTCAGTCAGTCTACCCGTGACTACGGACTACTGCAAAGTGTTCGAAACGTCGGGTTTCCAAAATGTATAATCTAAAATATACGCGATTAATCCGGTTAAAATAGTTTCATTTAAAATATGTAATAATCGTGAAAATCAAAGAACTTATTATGATCTCTCACATTTATAGTCGTCCGCTTGCCATGTACCACGACAGGCCTCAAAATTATTATTATTATGTTTCTCCTTCATAGTTCTCGGATATTATTATTATATATAAAGACATATTTTGATGTATACAAGTACTTGTTGTAGTACTAATAATACAAAGTCCCATGGGAAATACGAGTTCGAGCTCTAAAGTAGCCTATAATCGTTTACATGTTACAAATTTGTATCTAACGATCGACTGTGGTCCTGAAATGTGTTTTACATGCCTTCATTTTCTACAAAATATATTTTTTTGGCTTCACGCTGTATTTTACATATAGCAAGGTAGGCCTAGGCAGAGGGAACTTAGTGTTTAGACACTCCGTACGGAATTACAAGCCACGCTTTGTCCATGACCATGAACAAAGAAATAAAAAAACCGAATGCGAGTCAAAGCCACAACTCTCGCGCTTACAGTCAGAAGCTGTTCCGCTACTCCACGACAGCCTCTATACTATTTCACATTTGTCTATTCCTATTTTCAATATCATATCCATTACACAAACGTTTATATCAAATACAGCATCGTTATACGAATAGTTCGCTCATGAATTTCAAAAAACATGCTTTGAAAAACTTATAGTAGAAATATTATCTTTAAAATATACGTCATGGAACGCATAGATCGGTTCCTCCATGAAATATGTATTAGTTACTTTGAATAGTTCTTTGAGCTGGTAATCGAAACTATGTATAATAAAAGGTTAATTATCATATTCACACTGTATTTGGTGAATTTTCTAGTATCTTAGGGGCTTTGTTATGTATATTCATATAATTGTAATAATAAAGGTATATCTTGAGGCCAGTCGTGGCGTAGGACATGTTGTGGGTTCGGTTCCGAGGTAATGAATTATCTAATATTTTTATTTTCTTGCTCTGGTAATGAGGCAAAGGCAGCAGTTCCGCCGCTCAATACGCAATACCTAAAAAATTCGGCGGAAGTGGGAAACGGAAGTGTCTGAATGGGAACGGAGTGTTTTAACACTAGGTTTCCAGGTTCCTCTTTCCTACTCTGTTATGTGCGGGGTACACCGTGAAGCTTACCGAAAATATATCTTTGTTTATTACACAAAATTATAAGTTCCTGTTATTTAAAGTTAGAGCGTCTTATTGTTACCAATAAAATAAAAGAGAACAAATACGACGTACTGTTACTTTGTTTTTCAGTTTTGAATATATTTTTTAGGTATTTAACATTAGATTGTTAATATCTTTTTCTATTATTATCTTTTATTTCTTTATTTTTATTATTTTTAGATTGTTAATGATCGAAAGTGAAATCGATAGCTATTTCACTAAGCTGTTTTTTAACTTAAAATAAACTAGCAAAAAGGAATACGTAAGCTCTACTTAATAGTTAAACTATACACTTCAATCTTAGCTCCCAATAGAATTCGAAGTAAAATCGTCTTGTTACGGTAACGTGGTAGTTTGTATTGTAATCAGGACCGAGTGTGAGCAATTACTGAACGTAAGTAAAAATTAAAGTAACTGTACAAAGTTATCTTTATCTTGTATAGTCGGATAGATCTGTCTGTAAACGGTTGTGGGTTCGATTGCAAACGATTTTTATTCATTTCCTTGCGCTGGTAACATAAAAAATAATAGCGTTGAGTTCCACTACTCAACACACAGTATCTCGCATTCGAACAAATAGTGAAAAACGGAGTGTCTTGACACTTTGAACGAGAAAAAATCAAGAATTCCATCAGAAATTAAAAATCTAATTAATGTTTTTATTTATGTAACAAATGATGCTAATTAGTATAATTTCTAAATTAAGTGTCATAATAGGTCGGAGCAAAAACATTTTCGTATTTTGAATGTATTATTAGTAATCAAAACTCTTTGGCTGTACTGAATGTAACCGGCTGGTTTTAATACCATTAGATGTGACATTCTGAAGATGCAATAAATAAAAACAAAAGACTAGTTCCCGCCATCTTTCAATTGTTCTTCAAGCAAGCAAAATGAACGTATGTGACGAAGAAATTCGGTACATTTTAAAGTTTTATTACAAAAAAGATAACAATGCGACGAACACCGCGAATAAAATTTGTGCGGTTTAGGGACCTAATACGGTATCAATAACTTAACTTAGCTTTACGCTTTATCCCTAGCGGGGTAGTCAGAGAGAACGGAGCGTCAAGCGCTACGGTATCAATAAGAGTAGCACAAATGTAGTCATAGCGTTTTAAATCTGGAAATTTTAGTGTGAAAGATGAGGTTCGCTCTGGACGCCCTGTCACAGATAAAATCAGTGCTATCTTTGAGAAAGTGGTGTAAGATCGACACATTAGTAGCTACGATATTAAAACAGTTTTACGTCATTTACGAAAATCTGGATACAAGAAATAACTTGACATTCGGATACCACATGATCTCACTGAGAGAAACCTAATGCAACGTGTTTCCATTTGCGATTCTTTGTTGAAACGTAGCAATACCGAACCATTTCTTAAATAGTTGATTACAGGTGATGAAAAATGGGTGGCTTACGATAAGAATGTGCGAAAAAGACCATGATCGAAGCGTGCCCAAGTTCCACAGACCGTGGCAAAGCCCGACCTGGCTCGCAATAGTGATGATATGTGTATGGCGAAATTGGAAAGGAATCGTCCACTACGAGCTTTTGCCACCGAGTAAAACTATCGATTCTGACCTCTACTGTCAGCAATTGATGGGGTCAAAAAAAGCTATTGAGAAAAACCGGCCGGAACTGGTGAATAGGAAGGGCGTGGTGTTCCATCATGACAACACCAGACCGCACTCCTATATAGCCACGCAGCAAAAATTGGGAGAGCTTGGCTGGGATGTGTTGATGCATCCTCCGTATAGCCCTGACATTGTTCCGTCAGATTTTGACCTGTTTCGGTCATTGCAGAACTGTTTAGGAAGCATAAAGCTAATCTCAAAAGAACACTGTGAACACTACCTGCCAGATTTATTTAATCAAAAATCTCAAAACTTCTACAGGAATTGGATCATGGCACTAACTATAAGATAGCAACAAGTCATCGATTAAAACGGCACATACTCGTACATATTAAAAATAAATAAAAAAATATACTTAAAAAAATATTTTCCTTTGTACGAACAATTCGAAAATACTTTTGCCCCGACCTTATATAAACATAAAAAAACAATAACAATATTTCAACAGATTTAAACATACAATTTTATATAAAAAATGTTAAATCGGGTAATATGTCTGTAGTATGTATTATATATACTATAGAGATATTTATTCGTACAATAAGTTTACCTCAAATTACAGTCAACGAGGCTGAAAGCTCTAAATCAAATCTTAATAAGGCTTGGTGTCCCCTTTCAACGTTAATTAGAAATTTAATATGCATTGTAATATTTTTGTACAGAAATATTTATATCTAAATAAATATCTCTCCTAAAATTAAGCTTTTGGTCGATTATATTCTGTTTCCTATTATGATAAGTATTGTTCTCCAGCTTAATATTTTTTTTAGCTTCACGCAGTATCCCATATTTAGCAAAGTAGGCAGAGAGTATAGTGTTAGGACACTTCATTCCTAACTTTCTGTGAAATCTCCGAGATATTACATGTTGAAAGGTAATTTCCAACGCCGCGCTATGTCTTGTTACCAGAAAAAAGAAATAAAATAAATTATTCGCTCTTGTTAACATAGTGCAGCGTTAAGTTTCACCGCCCACCACGCAATATCTCAAGCTTAAACGTAAGGCAGAGGACGGAATATACTAACCCTATATACAGGATACAGCGTGAAGCTAAAAAATAAAACAACTTTTCACATCCCTACATTAGGATAGTACAGTCAGAGTGGACACTTAAAACCAATTATGACTTGTCAGTTTGTTACGAAATGACTCTACAGCATATTTAAAAAAAAACACTTAAAATGTAAATTTTATGGCATCGAATTCGCTCGGAAATGTTATTTTTTACTTATTTTAAAACATTTGGAAACTTAAACATGATATGCGTGTTATTAAATGGCTTCCATTTTACTTCTTTGTTTTATTTATGTAAAACAGACAGGAATGTGCAATATAAATTGAACATTTTATTTTTGTTGATTATGATTGATGTTTTTTCTAGCTCAAGCAAGATAGGGACATATCTAGTGTTAAAACACTGACTGATTTCCAAAATGTTGTGTGTGGAGAGGCGCAACCCCACACCGATCTCAGTCTTCAAAGCGGAGAAATAAAAACCACTTTTTCTCCGACTATATACATTTTTGATATATCTCCTGCTTAAAGTGTAAACCTGCTAAGCCTATTTTTTGTCGTTATGTACATAACGTATAAATATAAAAGTGTATGAATACTTTTTTACCATTCGAAAGTGTAAAAAAAATACTAAATCAACCTTTATTTTATTTCATATAGTAGAGAATACAAAACATTTTTTTTAATTGTAAAAACCTTCCGATAATATACGTATACTTATATTTGTGAAAACGTGTTTTGTCTCTCCTGAAAATTTGCTTAATATGCTGTAAGCAGGCTTACATTCTAAACCGACGATATTATATTCTAGTCGGTACAGTGGAAGAACATAGTGACTCACTCTCCCTTAACATATATTCTATAGATAGATGACATCCAACGCTGCACATTGACTTTGTTAATAATGAATGAAGGAAATTAGCATATTAATAAAAATAAGAATTTGCTAGAGTCCAAATCGAATCGAATCGAATTTACTTTGATGCTGTCATTATCTTACTTTTAAGCGTAGCGTTTGTGTAGCAAGATAAATAAAAAAGCTTGCTGAAAAAGTGATGATGATGATATAACAGGGTAGACAAAGGGCACCTAATGTTAAGACACTCTGTTCTTCACACATCACCTAATTTTCGAGACACTACGTGTTGAGTAGTGGAACTCAACTCCGCTTGTCCTTTTATCACAATGATCAATTGAAAATAATAACATTTCTCGCTACATTTTAGTCAAAAAAAAACTATATCCATTAAAGATGACAGAAAATTAGCTAACTATTCATTTAAATTAGTTAACTATTCTCACTATCGAGTAGTATATTCAAGGTGGAGCTTTAAACCGTACAATAACTCGTAGCAGTAAGCTTTCAGCTTACTAGAATGCCCTGTGAATTATGACCTTTATTGTTTAGCAATAAGTTTTATTTATGGGGTCGACATAGCTTGGGGGAATTTGGCTTGTTTGATACTGTATGTACTATATAGTACAGTACTTGCTACTACTGCTTACTATACCAGGAAGTAAATTCGAGTTTCTTGATTTTTAATAGTTTTAGGTACGTTAAATGATTTTAAAGCGTTATTCCACACCAAAGAGAAAAATACTTTTTTTAGTAATAGGATTTTTCTAAAGTGAGTGATTTGAGGAAGTCATGACGCGACACAAATATGTGACAGTGCGTGTTAACGCAAACGCGGTTCGATTCCCACTCGAGCCAATTAAATATTTAATGTTTTCGTTTTCTCGCTCTAATAAGGGCGCAAAACGTGGCATTGAGTTCCACCGCTCTACACGCAAAGCCTCTAGCATTCGGAAAGTGAAGAACGGACGTGTCTTAAAGGGAACGCAATGTCGTAACTTTAGTTTCCAAGGTTCCCCCTGTCTGCCATGCTGTACCAATAATAGCAATTACACAACAGATTTTCAATTAAACTCAGTGTGATTCACTATAGAGTTTTACATGTAAAATATTTATTATAATAGAGAACATTTTACTTGTAAAACATTCCTTCGTCTATTATGATAGAGAATATCGGAGACTTTTAAAGTGGTATCTTCTTCAGAAATACGTTTTTGTGTGCATTCCAGCCAACATTTGAATTGAAATAAAAATATAGTCATAAACGTAGGCGAATCAGCGAGTGGAACACTAGTATAATATAAAAGTTTTTTAGCTTTACGCTGTATCCCGTACACAGCAGTGTAGGCAGAAGGAACCTAGTATTAAGACACTCCAATCCCCATTTTTCATTTTAATTTTGGAGGCATTGTATGTTTATTGGCGGAATTCAACGTCGGACTTTGCCTCAACACCAGAGCGAAAAAAATTCAATATTAAATATTTCATTTTCTCGAGTGTGGATTGAACCCACAACCTGTCACATCACACGCTCATGCCCCTACGCCACGACTGGCCTCAGACCACAATGGTCCTCAATTCGGGCCTCACAAAATATAACATATATATATTTATTTATATAACATGATTATTTGCGTAGTTAACCCTCCACGCCCGCAGAAACTAATTTAAGTTTGTCCCAAATGGTATTGTACGTGAGTTAAATTTAGTTCGTAAGTGACTGAACGATCGGCAACATTCATTATTATTTTGATTGAAATTATGTTTACTTGTTTTTTATGGCTTTATTTAAATACAGTACTAATAGTGGCCCGTGACTTTGCGTGGACAAAGTATAAAAGATAAAATGCGGTTGTTCATGATCACGTTCCACCATTAACTTCGAGAAATCTTCTCTTAATGTTTTCTTCTTTCTGCCAATCAACACGCAATATCTCAAGAATTTGGCAGAACCTAAAGAATGAAAGTATTTTAATGGGAAACAGAGTGTCTTAGCACTATGTTCCCTCTGCCTATCCTACTATGAGCGGGATTCAAAAAGCTGAAGATGAAGCTACAAAAAAAAATTGATTGACAGTATATTTTATTTAATAAATTAACCGATAAATCTAATATATTTTAAAATGTGACATAATAGGTTTTAAAGCAACATTAAAATTGGGATCTCGGTGGCGTGCACACGATCGACACAATGTCGATGGAACGACATGAAAGTGTTTATGTCAGGTATAAATTCTAATGGCATTATTATAGCACTTGGTATTTTATAAAATGGTATTTCGAGGCCGACTTGGCGCTTCGGCTTGCGGCTGACTGTAAGCGCAACGGCAGTGGGTTCGATTTTCAATCGGTGGAATTATTTTTTTTTCTTTGTTTTAATAATAAAAAATTGCAAGCACTTAACAATTGAAAAATAAATCAGTATAAAAGAAGTTGAGAATGGAATTATACACAGTCTGAAATGTGATAAGGCAGCGGGAGCAGATAGAGTTACTGCCAAGATGATCAAATATGGTGGGCCACGCATCTTGGACTTGTTCTGGTTTTTGTGTAATTTATTCTGGAAATCAGAGGAGGTCCCAGATGATTGCCGATGTGCAGTCATCGTGCCTTTGTATATAGGCAAAGGATCACAGATAGACTGCGCAAGCCATAGCTATCAGTAGTAAAGTATATGCTAACATATGAGCCAGAAGAATGCAAGAGAGATCCGAAAGGATCTTGAGGGAGACCCAAGGAGACTTTAGACCTGAAAGAGGTTTTAAAGATCTGATATTTTCCCTCCGCAAGATCACGGAAGAATCCTTGGTCGATAACCAAAAAGTTTTCTGAGAATGACATTAAAGGAGATACTACTCCGGTACAATGTGAGCGGACCCCTGCTGCATGCTGTAGTCTCTTGGCCTGCGTCCGAGTAGGAGCTGGCACGTCCCCTGGTTTGACAAAATTGGATGATAAACAAGGGCGCGCTATGTCAGCTTGGTTGTTCAATATGTATTTGGATAGCTGTCTCCAAGGACTTGAGTTAGGTTTAGGACTTAAAGTGACTTGAGTGTAAATTGCCTTCTGTACACAGATGATGCAGTGCTCATTATACTGGAGGAGGTCACGTAAAAAGCATGAGGACCCCCCGGAGGTCATATATTAAGAGGGTGATGACAGTGAAGAAGTATGCACAGAAACGATAAAGTTCCACATAATCATCAGTGCTGTGCAAAAATATTATTTTTTTAGTTCTATCTTTTCCTGCATGATATTTTCCTGTAATTCATCTGCATTTTATTAGATTACGCTTGACCGCTACCTTTATAAATGCGCACTTAGGATAAACAAAATAAAATATCAGTAAGTATTTTTTAGGAAAATTCTGCACAGTTTTTTCAAAGTATTTTGGTTTAGACTATATTCTTAAGAAACAAGCTCTAATATTTATACTAACTTCATAACAAAGTCAAATTAATTAAATGTAACGACTCATTCACATAACAGTGTGTTATTCCCTTAACGGTGAAACTTCTTAACTTGACTTAGTAAAAATCCAGTTTGAAGTAGAAGTTAAAGTTTTCATTCGTAGCATGGCGTTATGCTTCCAAACTTTTTAATACAGCTTTAGATTTAATGTAAGAAACGCTATGAAAGTTGTGGTTTAGCTTCTTTTACTTGAGCTAGTAACATCTTGTTAGATTAAGTGATTAAAGGAATATGGAATTATTTTGAGATTGTTGTGGCTCAGTGTTTGATATTGAACGCGATGGCTGTTGGTTCGAATGTTTAGAGGAATGGATTTTAAGAAAACTCCATTCTGGTAGATAAAACGCAGTGTTGAATTCCGCTATTCTATGTATAGTTTCTCTAAAATTCATTACAAAATGGAGAACGTAACGTCTGAACACTAGATTATTTTTCCCTATCCTACAGTATACGAGATATCCCGTTTACATAGTGAAGCTATAAAAAATATAGTGAACTCACAACTACCTTCTCAAATCAGACACATTCTGACGACTAAATATTAGTTTTTCATATGGCGAGATAAGCTCATATAAGAGATACTTGAGGCAAAGATAAAGTTGTGTTTGATCACCACCTGACGGTAAATCCATTTATATTAGTTAGCGAGTTGCCATTTATATTGGTTGAGGTAACTTGTAACGTGTTTATATAAGAAGGTAGGAACTATGCGAATAAACATTTAATTCATTTTATACTAGCTTTTGCCTACTTGTGATGGCAGGTACAGACGATTACATCAAAATGATTAAGTATAGCTTTTGACTTTTCTCGACAAAATGGTCTACCCAACACAAAAATATTTTTATATTTTACACGCCAATATTTTCTGAGACTAACACGTTCAATCTGCTAAATTCTTCAGATTTATAATATTACAAAACCGACTGGTTGTGGGTTCGATCCCCACTCGAGGAGATGAAATATTTACTTAAATTTATATTTCCATTTCTTCGCTCTGGTGTCGAGGTTAAGCGCGGCGTTGAGTTCTGCCACTCAACACGCAATGCCTCCAGAATTCGGCAGAAAGTGGGGAACGGAGTGTGTTAACACTACGTTCCCTCTGCCTACCCTGCTGTGTGCGGGATACAGCGTGAAGCTAATTTAATTTAATTTTTTTTTAATAATATTACTATAGATTTTTTTAAGTATCAATCCTACACTAAGGAATAGTTTTATGTTTACTTTATTGCTTACTTTTTTATGAGTACAATTACTTTACAAAATAAGACCTTTATGGACAAACGTGCTAATGTAAACACGACGGTTGTGGATTCGATTCCCACTCGAGGGAATAAATTAATTAATATTTTTATTTTCTCGCCCTGGTAAAGAGGCAAAGCCGACGTGAGTTCTGCTACTCAACACGCAATACCTTGGGAACTAGGCGCGAAAAAAGGCTAAGCGAAAAAAATATTTTAATTTCGACAAAACTGCATTGAACTCAGTAACTCAATGACGAATGGAGTTCCTTGACACAACGAATTTTTGTCATACGTCTTAAAATTATGTTTAAGGCGTATGACAAAAATTAAACTTTAAGAGAAACACTAAACTTTAAGAGAAGTTTGCCAAAATACAAAAGTAAAAACTGCAATTAAATCGATTTCGCAGTTTCTGAGATTAGCTATAAATACACGCAAACAAACTTCTACTCTACTTTGATAAGTGCTCCCAAGAATAGATATTTCCGTACATCTTCCATAGAATATAAATATCTCAGTTTCACGCTCTATCCCGCATATAGCAGGGTCGGCAGAGGAAGCCTTATGTTAAGACACTCCATTCCCCACTTTCCGCCGAATTCAAGAGGCATTGCGTGTTGAGTGGTGGAAATTTCACACCTCGACACCACTGTGAAGAAATGAAAATATAAATATTTCATTACCTCGAGTGGAGATCGAACTCACAACCAGTCGCGTTTTCAGGCACACTTTGTGCACCTGCGCTGACTGGCCTGTGATATGTGCTATATTTTATTTTATTTATTTATTTACACTTTATTGTGCACAATTACTTATTACAGACATTTAGGGTATAAAAAAAAACAACAAAGATAAAACAATTGACACACAAACGGCGGTCTTATCGCTAATCAGCGATTTCTACCAGACAACCTTTTTAAAACGGCGTTAAGTTAAGCCACTTAATACATTATGATATCAAAATAAATGGAAAGTCAAAAAACGGATTGGTGATAGTTTCACGCGGCTCGCCTGCATGGTGAAATTGAAACAGTTAAGAACTGTGGACGATACATACACTTTCAACGTGACATATACAGTGAGTTACATCAAAATCATTAACGTGACGTTATTATAGCTCACAGGCTACCTCAATATATGGATTATTCAATACAATTTTTCAAGTTGAATCAGTAGTTCCTGAGATTAGCGTGGTCTATCAAACAACATTTTATGTTTATAATGTTAGTATATATATTTTGAAGAAAATATAGAAAATTATAACATGTAACAGTATTGATTTACTTTACTTGACATTTACTTTAACTATGGAACTAAGAACTTATTATATATTTTTTTACATATTATATATGTATGGGTTTGTAAATTCAGTTTAAGACTAGATGGTCTCTACTCAATTAGCGCTCTCGATATCGAGCATCGAACGCGTCAAATCATTAGGCGTTTAGTATATGTGAGCGAGTCAAGCGCCTTTAAAACGTACATAGATATATTATAGTAGTAGATATAAAATGTTATACGCTCTATTTAATGCTTGAGCACGTATTTTAATGGGGGGGTTACTTTTGAAGAGCATTGTACTAAATTATGTATAATTGAGGTCATCATGGCTTAGTGACTAAAAGCTATCTATGAATATGGGTTTGATTCCTGAAGAATGATTTATATTTAAAATATTTTAAATACGATTATCTGATTACACAATTGCGGCGTTTTACTTCTCTGTTCAACATGTAAAACATATTGTATTAATACATATTGTATTAACTCATTTTAAATGAAACTATTTTAACCGGTAGAATCTACCCGTGACCACGGACTACTGCAAAGTGTTGGAAACGTCGGGTTTCGAAAATGTATAATTTAAAATATACGCAATTAATCAGGTTAAAATAGTTTCATTTAAAATGTGTAATAATCGTAAAATACAAAGAACTTATGTATTAACTCATCGCAAAGTTAGAAGTTAGAAAAGCACTTTCACGATTTTTCCACTCTAGTTTTGTATCCTAGTGCTTAGACACTCCGTTCCCCTGTTTTTAGACATTGCGTAAAAGTAGCGTAACTTAACACCGCATTCTGTCCAAAAATACTTCCGATATGCCATCGAACAGTGACCAGTACGTCGCAACTAAACCGAAAGCTCTGACAAGAACTCATTGTCAATTCCATAAAATAACTTTTCACAAGAGCTCACTAAGTTTCAAATTAATTTCTCTGATTCAAGAATGCAATCAAATTTAAAGCTAAGATTCTTTTGTTGAAAGCGACTTGAACGTTGAAGTCGTTTTCTTTTAGATTAACGTTACATTCAGTCCTTTTGTTGTTAGTACTGATTATGGAAGGGAATTTATTTCTTTATCAAGTCAATGCTATTTGAGAGTTCTGAGTTCCATAGTTAAAGTAAACGTCAAGTAAAGTAAATCAATACTGTTATATGTTATAATTTTCTATATTTTCTTCAAAATATATGTACTAACATGATAAACATAAAATTTTGTTTGATAGACCACGCTAATTTCAGGAACTACTGATTCAACTTGAAAAATTGTATTGAATAATCCATATATTGAGGTAGCCTGTGGGCTATATAACGTCTTATTAATCATTTTGATGTAACTCACTGTATATGTCACGTTGAAAGTGTATGTATAACGTCCACAGTTCTTAACTGTTTCAATTTCACCATGCAGGCGAGCCGCGTGAAAGTATCACCAATCCGTTTTTTGACTTTCCATTTATTTTGATATCATAATGTATTAAGTGGCTTAACTTAACGCTGTTTTAAAAAGAAAAATAGGGTAATAGATAATCAGTTTTTTCCTCGTTCAAAAAGTGAACTTTTGATAAAGTTCAGCTTTATCACAACATAGTCCATATAATGCAAGATCTGATTACATAACTGCGGCGTTTAACTTCTCTGTTCAACATGTAATGTTCAATTTAGACAGTATTAGCCAGCTTGTTCCTGTCTTAGTTATCGGAAAAAGATTAAAGTGTTGAACCGTTCCAGTCGAGTAAATTAAATATTTAATATTTTCATTTCTTCGCTCTGGTGTCGGGGCAAAGCGGCGTTGAGTTCCGCCACTCAACACGCAATGCTTACAGAATACTGCGGAAAGCGGGAGAGAGTGTGTTCACACTAGGATACAGCGTGAAACTGAAAAATAATATATATAAACTCATTTTTAACGAAACTATTTTAACCGGATTAATGTATGTAATATAAAGTCTGAAGTAATGTATGTACTATATTGTATTACAATATTTTATAAATGGTTCAACCAAATATAAATCTCGGTATCAACAAAGCTCTCATCTTGTTACTTCACAAAGCATAAGCTCAATGAAACTGATGCATAAAGTGACACGAAATAAAAGAACTTTGAAGGAACTTCGCTCTTTATGTTATCTTAATTGCAATTGGCGGACTTAATGCTAATTACTTTATCTCAACCAGCTAGCCACTTTGAAAATAAGATTTAAAATTCCATGAATTATTTATTTATATAGAAAATTTTAATTGAATATATACATTTTTTTTATATTATTGTATTATATTCTTCTTATGAAAGCTTTGTGAATAGTTACATCTTTTTTAAAAAATATTTGTACAGACACTTATCTTGAGCTTTAAGGTATTTTCTTGTTTTATTCACTTATATTATTTAGCTTTAATTTTTTTAACACGGTAGCTTGAGAGGAAGAAGTACCAAATGTTCTCTTTACACTCCATGGCCTGGCCCACTGCCGTCAACTTCTTCATACTACTGAACTTGGAAGGGTGATGTATTACTTGGATAGTCTTCCCAATTTTTACCTTCTATTTAGTATCATCATTTATTTAATAACATCTTTGTTCTTAAAAGTCAACCGAGGTCTTCCAAACTTTTTTACTATTCTATCAGTTCTCAGGCTCTGGACAGATTCAAGCCTGCCCTTGAGTAGATTATTTATCATTTTATCTGTCTTTGTCTTGTATTTTGACTTCTTGTTAATTTAAATTTTATTCGAAGAAAAAACTTATTAAAAAAGAGAAAAAAAGAGATTATCAACAAATTACTCATAATCTTAAAATTGCAAAATTGCAGATTACTAATATCTTTATTAATAGCACACATCGAAGATATACTATCTTTCTATAATTTATTTTAAAATTATCCATAAATTGTTCACTTTCTAGAAATTTTTCCAATAAACATACATACATTTTATTTCATCATACATTAATATAAACATTTTTTTTTATTTACAACAAGTTAATAAAACCACTAAGAGTAGCTTCCTAGCTGTATAACTGTCTCAACCTTAATCTCATTACGGCGAACGTCAGCCGTCGCTTTAATTTTCAATTTTAATATTTCATGTCGCGCCCTCTTCTTCACCATTCATATTTTATAGGGTCGTGTGTTATTTTTATATTACATAAGTATATGTAGTTGTGTACTTTTTTTTTAAGAAGCTCTATGCATAAGCTTAAGGAGCTTTCGTGAATTATTGCTAGGGTTTAAAGCGTACGCTTTTACTGATTTTGAAAAGGTTTTTTTTGTGATAATGGAAACTGAATTATAATGTATGTATATTAATGTCTTGACTTGGAATCGCTCTAATTACAAAATAAAAATATGAAAAAATTTACTTCCCTGAGTGACAATCGAACACACAACCATCGCGTTTATATATAATCAGACTATTAACATAGTAAAACGATAAAATGACGGGACACTTTTAAATATATGTAACTAGACAGACTTTGAATCTAATTTATAACAAAATTAACCTGCGGCTCCACGTAGTAGTAAAATAGTAATAAGTTAAGATTTGTTTATGGAAAATTCATTCACACCATTCTTCGCTATGGTAGACAAAGCGCGGCGTTGAGTTCTGCAACTTAACAAGCGATACCTCAAAAATTGGGTGGAAAGTAACTAACGGAGTGTCTTAACACTAGGTTCCTTCTGCTTAAAATATGGACTATGCAAACATTACACGTTGACTCAAAGTTATTTTATTTTAAATGACTCTATAGAAATAAAACACCATGAAAGTTAGGAGACCTTACCTCATAAAGCTCGTGTGTGATATGTTGTAAGAACAATGTTTTGCACTCAACGCTACCTGCCATTAATTCAGTCATTTTAATTATAAATATTATGATTTTCTACTTTCTGTTTTAATGAGATATAAGTAGAAAATAGAAAGCTTCGGCTATAATATTTAAAGATATAATGTGTTTTGATCATTATAGTTACGTACTTACGTATATGCAAAAACTTCAGCTTTACTATTATATTATTTTTATTTTTTTTATTTTAAATTCAACATAATTAGTTTAACAGAACTTAATGCCGCACTTCAATTACTGAGAATTGTTTATTATTCCGCACACAGCAGGGTAGGCATAGGGAACCTAATATTAAGACACTTCATTCTTCACTCTTTCCGCCGAAATCTGGAGGCATTGCGTATTGAGTGGCGGAACTCAACGCTACGCTTTGCCATTATTATTCCAAATGTTTAGCATCCAGTCAGTTAGCTATATTTTAACGCTACAATAACGTGATAAACCTAAAAAAATTGATATACAACTTCTTGTAAAAGTCTAGCGAAATAGGGATTTTTCCTGATTGCAATAGAACAAAGAAAGCTTAAAACTTTTAACTGGGTGAAAGAAAAACTTTAGAAAATTACTTTTCAAATTGTTATGAGTATAAGTTTGTGAACTTGTGGACGTGTAGAGTTTCAGATGTAATATGCAAATCTTTTCTATAGTTTTCGTGGCTCAGTGGAACAAAGTGTGACTGTAAACGCAATTGGTTGTGGGTTCAATCCCCACTCGAGGAAATGAAATATTTATTTTAATTTATATTTCCATTTCTTCGTTCTGGTGTCGAGGCAAAGCGCGGTGTTGAGTTGCGCCACTTAACACGCAATGCTTCCGGAAGTTGGATAACGGAGTGTCTTAACTCTAGGTACCCACTGTCTACTTTGAAATATGCGGAATATAGCGTGAAGCTAATCAATCAACCAAATCTATTCATAAAAATATTTAAAATGATCTAATCATATTATAAAATAAAACCATTTAATCTACTAATGTTGGGAACAGAGTGTCTTAACACTAGGTTCCCTCTGCCTACCCTGGTGTATGCGGTATACAGAACGAAGCTGATTTTTATTTTAATTTTCTAATTTATCATTTATTACTTAATTTTATTTCAAAATTAAATCGACGAATCGTAATTTCTTCGATTGTAGACTAATGTAATAACATTTATTCATTCAAAGTTCTAAATAGTCGGAGACTTTCAATGTCTTTATTCTTTACTAAAAAAGGTTGTCAACCACTGTCCTCAATTGATTCCATACAAAGGGGATTGGCCGAATTGATCCTAATCCGATTACATTTTCAATTGGCCCTATAACTGTTCAGGAGCAAATTGTTCACGTGTCCCGAAGAAGGCTTTGTTGAACTTCGTACCTGAAGCGATTGGATGCTTATTTTACTATATAAGAAATTGTATATACATATATATGAGGCCGAAGCCAGAGCCACAAGCATACGAATATAAACGAAGTGATTTAATGGAAACGCAGTGTCTTAATACTAGGTTCCCAGGTTCCCTTTACCTGCCCTGCGATGATGTGTGGAATACACATCTGAACCCAATATGTCTCGAAAATTGGCTAAAAATGAGAAACTGACAGTCTCAACACTATGTTCCTTTATCTTACTATATGGGAAAATGCGTAAAATTAAAGCTGAAATATACAAGACTTTATTACCAGTAATTAAACAGAACACAAAAAATGTCTTTTTCCAAAAGCATACTGGTAAAAATCGTATTTTAAACCAAATAACATAGCAAACCACATATGCATGTGCATGTGCTCCAATAAAAAATACATTTCCCCCGACACTACTCAAGCCCGGCCTGTCAGATACGTCCTGCCATTGTTCCACTAATATCTTGTTTTCTAACTCCCCTACTACTTACTTTATTTAGATAGAACTTATAAAATTTATTACTTATTTTAATACAAGGCATAATTGTTTTTATATATTATATTTTGTTTCATATTGCATTATCATATCATATTATCTTCCGAAAAAGTGTATGTGATGATAGTGAGTACAAACTCCGTTTAGTGGGAAATTAATTGAATTACCGTTAAGGAGGGATTTCATACCACAAAAAATTGATGGACAGCGAAGCGCATCAATGTTACATTGTCTTGTATTGACCCTGTTATATTCAAGATATGAGAAATCAAAAACATAACAGAAAAACCAAGTGATCTTCCAGAAAAAAAAACTGCAATTTTAACTCATTTCTCTCAATTTCAATTTCAAGAATACGTACGAATACTGCATGTGGAACGTAGTACATCAGCACTAGGTTCCCTCTGCTTATTCTGCTGTATGCGGGTCACAGCTTGAAGCTAAAATAAAAAACCGCAAGGAAAACGCTAGCGACTATCGAGAAACCCGTTCGTAGTACATTCCCCCCAGGCATTCATTATGCCAGACCAATTATACGATCTAGTGTTCTTTACGTTCGTCTGAATGAATGAATGAAGCTTGTTTAGTTTGACAGTGATCGTCAATACGCTTCGTTTCGAGGACAATGGGAATGCTATATTATTTACTATCCATACAAAAAATATTGTAGAGCTAAATAGAAAATAATACTTGAAATAGATAATTATATATTTTTTTAATAATTATTATTGTTTTTTTATATAATAGGAATGTACACAATCAGAAGTATATTGACACTCAAAGCAGTGTATGGATTTCCTATATTCTGCTTCTCTTGTTAGAGGACATATATGACTTTAATCTTGTACTGACTGTTTTTAATCGATAAATGTAGAAAACAGCGACATTTTACTTAGTTGTGTGGTTTTTTTACTAGAGATAGAAAAAATATATTTAGAAAACGCATTAAAATTTGGCTTAAAAATTAGTTAGTGCAAAATAAAAATAAAAACACATGTTTAAAAACACCATATTTTTCTAACCTAGTCACATTTTGGTCATGCTTAATTCAACAAAACCTTTTTCATATATACTTCAGCCATACAATTAAAATGTATATATTCAAATTAAATATTAAGCGAAATATCAATAATATTAATCATACGTAATATTCATATATTACGAGTATATCCATCCACTCAAACACCTAAAACCTCAACTTCATACCATCGAGTGTATGAAGCTTACAGCGAAAAAGCTTAAAACTTTTTCCATCGAAATCATCCAATGAGCTTAATTTTTTTCCATACAAGTGCACTTAATTGATATAGACTTACACGCACACGATGGTGCTCGGTTTTTAAACGTGATTCGAGTAGTCTTACTCGAGTATACGATACGATGCGAGCTTTAATATTGCATTTTAATAGGTTTTAATTTTTTTTTCAGCTTCACGCCGTAATCCACATATACTCGTAGCAGGTGAAACTTGTCTTATAATAGTGAGAAAAAATCACCTGAGTGGGAATCGATCACAAAACTGTCACACTTACAGTCAGACGCTATACCTCAGCACCTACCACCTATCCACCTAAGATGACCTCACATCGATAGATTTTTTACCGCCTCAAAATAAATTATTCAGCTTCTTGCGGAAGGCATTGCACTTAGAGTGGCGGAAATCAACGTCAGGTTTTGCCTCGTTAGCAGAACTAGAAAATTAAGATATTAAAAATTAAAAAAAAACAGCTTCACGCTGAATCCCGCACAGAGCAGGGTAGGCAGAGGGAACCTAATATTAAGACACACCGTTCCCCACTTTCCGGCGAGTTCTGGAAACATTGCGTGTTGAGTGGCAGAATCCAACGTCGCGCTTTGCCTCGATACCAGAGCGAAGAAATGAAAATATAAATGTAAGTAAATAATAAATATTAAATATAAAAATATTTAATAATTAAAATATTAAAAAAATATTTCCTCGCGTGGGAATCAAATCTGTTGCGTTTCCAGTCGCAGGCTTCTGCCCCTGCGCCATGACTAGCCTCCAAAAGGAAAGTGAAAGGGCCGCACTTTTAAGTTAATAAGTACATATGCAGTCTTAACTACATATTAAACTATTAATCCACAAAATTTTAGTTTTGCTAAACTGACGTAAGTCTGGGGGCCCTGGGATCTTAGTCTATAAGTACTTGACATGTAAAAAAACTCAAAAGCTAACCTGCTCTCAAACTTGAGACGCATTTTGATACTATAAAAAAACTGCAATAATAAATTATAGAGCACAGGTACTACGGACATTTTATATTACAATGTGATGTTTTGTCATCGGTCAGATAGTATTCGCCATTTTCACTATCGGTTAACGTGGTTTGAGACAGTGCTGTTGTGATTCCGTTGTTACTTTTGTCGTTTTATTAAATTTCTTGTTTTGTTAAATGTAAAGTTTTTTTCTGATTATGTTACATTATTTTTTATATTTAAAAACATGACTAAACCTGGACCAAATTAAATAGAATTTAAAATGTTATATAAAAGTTTTAGAAATAGTATTTCTTTGCTTACATTAAGTGTCATGCCAAAATTTTATAGTATATGTTCCAAATTTCTTAATTTGTACGACGTTGGTATGTTCAGGTCGGAAACTTTTTAGTTAGTTATGACTTTTGTCATATTGAAATAAGCCTTTTTGACTTAAATGAAATATATGATAAGAATATCGATTATTTTATTTCTTCCTCTAGGTCAAAAAATCATTTTGAATTTTTTTTATACCTTCCCAAAATAGTATTTTTCTTTCTTAAGTGAAAACAACATTTTATCACATTAAAATTATTATTTTTGGCTAGCACTTGCTTTAAAAAAAGATATGCGAAAAAGAGAACAACAATCATGTTAAACTCGTTATTTCCTTCAAATACTGTCATCCTTAAGACACAGGTTCATTTATACTTTAATACTAATATCACAAAGCCAGAGTTTGTTTAGTTGAGCCGGTTAATCTCAGGAACCACTTGTTCAAATAGAAAAATTATTTTTGTGTTGGATAATCAGCTTATTAAAGTTACCTACATATAAGCTTTATATGTAGCTAGCTTTAATAAACTGCAACACAAACATATAAGCTTCATGTATTTGCTGTTTGAGGCACTTCGGGTACTTTAAATTTTTCATATAAGCGAACCCGCAGCTAAAATCTAGTTTCTTATTAATGCTTTGTGTGTGTGTCTACAATATGTGGATATATTCAGATATGTCTCACAATTTGTGCCGTCGGCGGATCGCTTAATTTTGCCTCAAAATTAGATTAACGTGCTTCTGAGAGAAATTCCCGACATAGCGACTAGGCTACGTATGAGAGTGACAGAGTAAAGTGGTACTTATAACTTATGTATAAGTATATGTATATTTGAGATGACAAATTCTGTAGAAATATACTATAGTAATATAAGATTTAATCTATGGCTATTTAGACTTGGGTTTCGAGAGTTGCAGATTCAAATCCGTTACGTTCAAATTTTTATACGTTATCGAAAATATATTTTTCTCTCCTAAATGCAGAATAAAACTTTAAAAATGTTAAAAATAATCTATGGCTTTTAGTTTTTATAAAGGGGGAAACCCCGTTATCCCGCACGTAGTAGAGTAGGCAGAGGGAACCTTTTAACACAATCTACACTGCTATATGCATGATAAAGCGTGAAGCTAAACAAAATAATCGATTTTAACTTTATTACTCTATAGATATTAATTTTCAACTAAACGTTTCTTGAGTGACACTCCCAACGTGTAATTATACAAGCTCTCCACAAATTTATATCGGATGTCGACGGTGGTTTGCGTAAGGTGTGGGTAAATCAATCATTTGAGCCTATGATTTCTATGTAACTGAATATATAATTAAGTTTTAAGCCGCAACGGGTTCAATTCTCACGCGAGAAAATATTTTTTTTATATATTTGAGTTCGATCCCCATTCGAGGAAATGAAATATTTATAAAATAAAATTATTTTATTTTCATTTCTTCGTAGTGGTGCTAAGGTGGTGCGGCGTTGAGTTCCGCCACTTAACACACAATGCCTCCAGAATCCGGCGGAAAATAGCGAAAGAAGTGTCTTAACACTAGGTTCTCTGTTTGTGGGATACAGCATAAAGCTGATATTTTTTTAAAACTTAGTTTCATATGAACTGCACAAGCTTCACAATGTATCCCGAATATAGCTAGGTAAGCAGGGAACCTAGTTTTAAGACATTCGGTTGTCTTCCGCGAAATTTTCAAAACATTTTTTAATTGCGTGTTGAGTGCAGCAGTGCCATGATGCGACGATCTCAGCTTTACTTATACGTATTATAGATATATTGTTACATATTTTTTAAGTATATTCTACAATTTTATTCTTCAAATTGTACTGGCTATCACCAAAAAATAAACTATATAAAGGCGAAAATGTATGATATTTGCCATAATTCAGCATAGTAAAGTAAAGTGCCTTAGTATAGTAATAAAAATATAAATAATCATTAAAACGATATATTTAAAGGTCGTTCTTTCAAGTATGAGGTAGATTTAAGGAATAAACCGAAAAAGCGAGAAAAATTTCTCATACAGGCTAATATAATTGGTTTATGTTATAGAACATTCAACTAAAAGGCTATAAGGTTTATTTTAGGATTCGTATACGCTACCTCTGTCACAATGACTTATTCCTGGAGCTAATTAGAGTAACGTAAGGTTACCATGTTTATGAGTGTGAATGAAATATTTTTTCTTGTTATATATATAATATTATCAGCATATATTCAGCTTTACTCTGTTTTTGTAGCAGGGTAGGCAGAGGAAACCTAGTGCAAAGACACTTCATTCTCCACTTTCCGCCAAATTTTCGAGGCATTGCGTGTTTAGTTGCAAAGCTCAAAGCTGCGCTTTTGTCTTGTTATCAGAGCGAAGAAAAGAAAGTACTAAACAGATATAATGATTCATTTCTCCGAGTGGGAATCGAACCCACTACCGTCACATTTACAGTCACACGCTTGTGCCACTGAGCTACAATTTATCTATATAAATACTCATAATAATATTTTATCTCGAAGATCGTTATTTTGTTTTGAAATTCCCGTTTTCAGTGTTTTCATTAACCATTTATATTTTTTTTTGTATGACACTATAATTTTCATATAGCGGAGTAGGCAGAGGGAACATAGTGTTAACACATTCCGTTGCCCACACACCACCCAATTTGTGAGATATTGCGTGTTAACTGTCGCAACTCAACGACGCGATTTACTTTGCTACCTATGCCTAAGCAAACTTAAAAATTAAAATGAATCATATAGAATAAAATAGGAATCGAATTCACAAGCGTCGCGCGTAGAGAAATACTGCAAAGGCCTCACCATATTCTCTAAAAAACACAGAAAATACTCAAAAGCTAGGCTATCGTACCCTAAGATCCGATGTGAGCGATAAATCCCGAGTTGACGTGTCATTTATCCTGACTGGGCCCTGTCCAAGTTGCTGACGTGTCAACTGATATTTATTTGTATTTGTAGTGAAATGGACAAAAAACTGAGATAAAAATATAGAAATATATAGGAATATAAATGCCTTTTTTCAATTTGTTTTATTGAGTTTTTTTTTATTTTAGTAGATAGATATCTTAATGTAAAAACACTGTTGATTTCCCATTGTTGGGTTGTTTCGATGTAGCTTAATTAGAACGTATGGCTTGGTCGTCAAAGAAATTGGACAAGGTGTGAGCTCATGGCTAAAGTTATGTTAATTTTTTTATTGAATTTCTAAAACACACATACTAACCACTAACACACAATGTTCCCAATAATTATTATGAACGGAAACAATAAAATGAGAAACATTGTGTTGCCTACCCGGTTGTTAATCAAATGACAGACATGCATAAAAAATGTATGGAAATATAATTTTTTCTTATTAACATTACTAAAATTATATTGTTTTTACATAAAAAAATATTTTTTATTGTTTCTAGCGTGAAAAGCGCAGGTAAAAAATTATATACCGCGTCATAAATCCTTTGTCGCCCTATATACGGGTAACAGGAACCGATGTCGTTTCAGTTATGAAAAAATTAATCAAAAACGTCACGCCGTTACCGAAAAAGCCTGCGGGCTTTGTCATTGCACAGTACGTGAGAAAATATTTTGAATATAATTTTAGCAATAACTTTCGTTATTGTTTTTTAGATAAAAAAAATTGCCACCGAGGTTAAATGGAAATAACTACTACGTTTTTGAAAACGAAACATGACACGTTCTAAATCCGGAAAGTAACTCAGACGGCAGGTACAGTGGGTTATATCGATACTATTATTGTGATGCTTTTCTCAGTAATTTGAGTATCAATATAAAAATCAGGCGGAAGACGGAGCTGGAAACAGCTACGTGGAATGTAAGAGGAGGGACAGAAGAGAAACTTAATGAATTATTAAATGTGATGGATGACAGAGATTTGGATGTTGCTTGTGTGACTGACACCAAACTAAAGGGCAATGACATGACCGATTTACCGGGGAAATGGGTCGCTCTCTGGGCGGCGTACCAGAGAGCGAGCGGGGATTTATATGAGAGCCAACGTAAGGGAAAAGTATGATTGATTTATTCATAATGGTATTTGAAGCCAAGTTATGGACAAGCGAGTGTTTAGGGGTTCTGAGCTGGGAACAGATCAATATTAGTCGTTGCTAGATAAAGGGGGTCTGGTCGTAGGTTGGCACAGCTAGACGAGGTGTCCAAGCTTGGAGTCAAATTGCCGCATAAGAAACTGGAAACTTCAAGATCCACTGATTAGAGAGGAATATCAAGAAAGAATCGATGTAGGAGTGAAAGTAGGTGACTTGAGTGTAAATTGCCTGCTGTACACAGATGATAAAGTACTCATTGCATCATCAGATTGCGAGTTGCAAGCATTAGTCACTTCTCTGAAAAAAGGATATGACAATAATCTAATGTCTAAGCCTGAATGCAAGTAAGACAAAGGTTCTAGTATTTGAGACAAATGAAGAAACGACGGAATGCAGTGTAAATGGTAAGATATTAGAACAAGTGAATGGTTGGTATATTTGGGTAGTATGTTCAGTAGAGATGGAAGATACGAGATGGATGCAGAAAGGCGTAGTACGTACACCACGTAACCCACCTGTGCCGGTAGCAGGGTTAATGGTGCCTTAACCGCATTGATGAGACAGCGAAACGTCAGCGCAGCCGTTACAATTGGCCGTACACAATTCAGTGTTTGAACCTGCGCTATTATACGGCAGCAAAACGTGGATATTACAGAAGAAGAATAACAGAAAGATACATGCTGTGGAGATGGAGTCTCTTCGTAGGATATGGGGAATCAGATTAGCTGATCCGCAATGAAGAAATACACAAACCTAGTGTTAAGGCACTCCGTCCCCCACCTTCCGCCGAATTCTGGAGGCATTGCGTGTTGAGTGTCGAAACCCAAAGTCGCGATTTGCCTCGACATCAGAGCAAAGAAATAAAAATATAAATGTAAATAAATATTATATTTCCTTGCGTGGGGATCGAACCCACAACCAGTCGATTTTATCAAATCTTTAAAAAAAATATTAACTACGCCAAAATGAAACCTTATATTGATTTAATAGAAATATTTATAAATAGACTCACACTCCAACAACATTTATCGGCGAATTTGGTTTGTGTATGCAGTATTCAATACAAGAGCTTTCTATCCTATGAGATGAGATTATATTGGGAATCATATTATTATATATAGTGTTCACAGCGTCTGACTGTACAACGTGACAGTTGTGAGTACGATACCCACTCGAGGAATGAATTATTTACACTTTGTCTGGAAAATTTGGCCAAAAATAGAGTGGAATGGAGGAACGGAGTATTTTAATACTAGGTTATATACCAGAGAGAATATAGTCTTACAATACTGTCTGACGGATTAATGAAAATATTTAGTTTAATGCCAAATATTTAGTTTATTTTAATATTTAGTTTAATGCAACGAAACCGCTAACTGATGCAACGGTAAACGCGACTAAGTGGGTTTCCACTAGGGGGAGTTAATGACTTTAATTTTTGCGTTCTGGCAACATAAAGTGCATTGTTGAGTTTCGCCGATCACCGCACAGTAATATATCGTTTTCGGCCTGAAAACGAAGAATGTAGTATTGTTACATTAAGTTCCCATGTTCCCTCCTCTACCTATGTGCGGGATATATATCGTAGCACTCAAGTTATAAGTCCCTTGAATCCGTATTTACAGTCCATTTTAGACACTCAACGGCGGTAGTTCACTAAAATCCTTTAATTCTCTATTTACATAATTTAGATACGCTTAGAACGAATAAATTATATTTACAAAGGTCGCACCGTTCACTAAACAAACTGACCTAAAATTGTGTCTATGATTTTGTTATGAATATTTTATGATGTGATATACATACATACATACATGTATATTATGTATAAGAAATTGATATATAATCGATAAAACTAAATATTAAATAAATTTGTGCCTGGTGTGATGGTTATATGTTCAAATTATACGTCAAATTTAATTTATTTAATGTATTTGTATAACACACACACACATACGAACAGTGGAAAAATGTTACTATTATTACAAATTGTTCCAAGAAGTGTTTCATAAACGTGAACAATTATTCTGAAGAGTTTGACACTAAAACTTGAATATTTTAGTCGGTTAGCCTTAATTTCTCCAGTGTATTTGGGCAAATTACAGCGTTCTGTTTCGTCACTTTACATGAGTTTTTGTAAGTGGAAACTTGAGTGATCACTATCGTATCGATACAAAAAAAGCGTAAAGTAAAAAAGAAATGAATTTAGTCCTACAATCCTATAATAAACTGGAAATGTCTACCGCTAAAATTATTTTGTTATTGAATATAAGTACAAAATCCGATTATTATTCACCTGTTCGCTCCCACAGGGCTCAAAGCTCAGGGGATACTCGCCTGTTTTCAAGGAAAACAATGGAAAAATTAAGAGGTACGAAAGTGAGTCGATTGCTATTGGCCGAGGTCGAGGAAAACCCAATTTTTGTAATAAGTTCGTTAAAATTCAGTACTAAGAATAATAAGGAAAGGCCAAAAGAGGAGTAAGGCTTAAAATGAAATATAATTTGGATTCGATATTTGGATATACTGAAAGTACAATATGCTATGGCGGTCGTTGTGGCTTTAATTTGTTAATATATTGATATAAGTAGACAGAGCTCACGGAATCTGTTACTTTTCAATCGATATGGATATAAACGAACAAAATGTGTGTTAATTCTTAAACTGCCAATACTATACTGGGTTATCGATACTTATTATCGACGAGTCTGATACCGAAGACTCGTCGATAATAAGTATCTAAGTACTATAAGAAATCAAAATATTCACATTTAATTAAAAAAATCTTAGTAAATATGAGAAAAACATGACTATTCTTACAAAATACTTATAGAATCAGAATATAGGCATTGAGTAGGCACTTAGAAGCAACACAAGTCTCTTCCTAATGATGCAGCGGCCTTTGAACATTAGCCTGTGAAAAATGTGAAAATTGTAAGGGATGAATGTGTGGTGTAAGTTGGAAGACTTGCCTTAAGAGTGATGATAATCCAGTAGAATGTGAATTTTTTCTATCTCGCTTATAACATGGTAGAGTACTACTCCTCTTTTGTATAGTAGTATGTATGTCATGTCAAACTTCTGACCCATCTCATACAACGCCCCAAAAGGAAAAAAATATTTAAATATAACCATTAACTTGAATGAGAATTGTACTTACTACTGTCCTATTTCACTAACAGTCCATTAACAATAGTGATTTAGAGGTCATCGTAATCCTGGTGTTTGATCTTCCTGGTGTTGGACTTCCATTTCCTGACTTACTTCTTGAGTTTCACCATTCAATACGCAATATCCCTCCTCTATGCCTTTCCTGTTATATGCGGGACACAGCGTGAAACTATGTTTATAGCCTAATATAGGAGTGTATACTTATAGCACTTTTTATAAGAGAAGTCCTTTAATGTGCTAGGAAAACTCATACCTATGTATGTAACATTGCCGTAGGCTATTTGCATGGCAAATTTAATCAAAGTAACGTAAGCCTTGACGCGAAGGAAATTACTGTTTCACTTATATATTTGTATTTTTCCTATATGCAACGTCTAGAGAGCCTAAGGAGAATAGAGTTAATGGACTTTTTTATGAAAAATCTATTATTTTTTCAGTTTCATGCTTTGCTCCGCATATAACAGCAGCAGGTTAGACAGTGAGGGTTCTCACTTGACACTAGGTTACATCGAAACTATTAAACACTACACACACACACACACACATACTGGGCTTAGTATCAAGGTCCTCCAATCTCCGCTTTTCACCAGAATAAGGGACTTAGCTGATGATTTGTGACACTCAACGCCTAGCTTTGTCTTGAATAGAGCGAAGAAATGAAAATAGCTCATTCTCTCAAATGGAAGCCGAAACGAAGTGTATTGTATATTTACTGAGTACATACATTTATTTATGTGCATATACAAAATGATGGCCAATATTCGAGATATTCTTTTGTAATATTATATTTCTTTCCATATAAAATGTTTATAACACCATAGGAACTGAACGTGCCCAAGAGCTTTATTTCTCGTATCATTCGACGTGAATGAGGCCCAACGAGATGTTATTTTGATAGAATCTTTCTCTAGATTATACTGTTTAATCCTTGAACAAAAAATATAACTGCCATAAGTTTCACGCTGTATCCTACACACAGCAGGTTAAGCAGAGGGAACCTGGGAGTTCTGGAGGCATTGCGCTTTTCCATGACACCAAAGCGAAGAAATAAAAATATAAATTTAAATAAATGTCTCATTTCCCCGAGTGGGGATCGAACTCACAATCAGCCGATTGTACAGCCCCAATTAGTGCCCCTATCGAACACACACCATCACGCTTACAGTCAGACGACGCGACGGCCTCAATAAAGTAAAAAGTAGATTTTAATATTCTGTACATTACATAAGAAACCACTTTAAAAACGTTTTAAGTACCATCGTTAAGATGTTAATGACTAAGATTTGCAAAAGAAATGGTTTTTTCTTTATATATTGAATATATACATATTGAAAGGAAAATTTCAAGTATTAAAAAAATATTTTTTCATATATTCATGCAATGTCCCGAAAATTTTACACTAGGTTCCATTTGTTTACTCTGCTGTATGCGGCATTCAGCGTGAAGCTGGAATTTGAACGTTTTTGAACGGTATCTTATAGATAAAATTCAAATTTAACTCTACTTTTTAAATTTAGTTCCACAAGTTTTGACAACTTTTCCTTTATCAACTTGGTGCGAAATGACCAATTTATAATAAATTACAATATAACAGTGAAGGGACAATTTTACAAAGCACTTTGCCCTTGTATTACGTGCTCAGCTTTAATGACACAGTGAACGAGAAAATTTATGTTGAAACTCGATGAGCTTAGAAGAATGCCTTATTTTGTTTTGTACACGCACTAAAGAAAATGTATTATTTTTTGTCAGCTTTACACAGACGGCTTGAGGAACTGAAATGCGATGATCGTGGGTTTGGTTTTACTCGTTTCCCCATTCTGGTAAAGCCTAAGTTTTGGCACAATATTTTTTATTGGCCATACATTCGAAATTTTTGCAGGAACCTATAATATATTTCATAACTTATGTATTATATAACAGAGAAATTTTATCGTGCTCATATATTTTTAAAGTTATAATACTGCTTGTAAATGTTGGAAAGTAAACAAGCCTATGTTTTTATTTAAAACAAAAAATAGAAGAGAAACGCTGAAAGTTAAAATAAAAAAAGTAGCTCCACACATTTTCCAGCAAAGCAGAGGAGACTCATTTTAAGCTAGTATACAGAAAAAAAGTTATATTTATAGGTAATATAAAAAATAAATAAATCAGCTTCACGCTGTATCCCGCACATTGCAGGGTAGGCAGAGGGAACCTAGTGTTAAGACACTCTCTTCCCCACTTTCTGCCAAATTCTGGAGGTATTGCGTGTTAAGTGGCAGAACTCAACGCCGCGCTTGACCTCGACACCAGAGCGAAGAAAGGGAAATATAAATTTAAGTAAATATTTCGTCTCCTCGAGTGGGGATCGAGCCCACAACCATTCCATTTACAGTCACGCTTTGTGCCCTTGCGCCACGACCGGCCCCACTGGCCCATATCTAATACAAGTTATGTTATATTTAAATTAATTTATAAGCTAAAGAGTAAAGAGTATGTTAAGGTGAACGTAGTTATTTTAGTTTACGTTTTCGTAGTTATTTTCGTAGTGGAAAGTTATTTTAGTAGTTTTATAGCCTTTCTCTTCATAGAGAAAGGCTATAAAACTATATTAATATCACGTAAATGTGATCCACTGTATCCGCGATTGAGTTACCTCGAACTTTTATAATGTGTCACATGTTCATTCACAACAAAGACATGATTTTTTTCGTTTTGAAATACAAAATCCTAAAAATACTTAAAATTTATTCTATTTTCTTTTTAACCAGTTACTTTGCTAACAGACTGTGCTTTTCTTACACATAATTGATGTAAGAAATTTCAATGTGAACTGAATTTTTGCAACATTTCTGCTATCCCAGTGCTACTGCTGTTTGTCTGACTCGGACAGGTCTGGCTAAACTGTAACATTCTAAAGGAATATATAATGCGAGTAGCAAAGGTTCAACCTGTCTGGAGACTTCAAAGCGAGATTACATCTATTTTTGTGGTTTTCTCTGAAACTAAGTGTGGAATAGATCGAATGTTGTCCTTTCCGAAGTATCTACTATAAAATTCTTTAAAAAAATTATTGATTTTACTATTTTTTTTGTTATCATTTGGTTAGTTTTGTAGAATTCGCATTATTTTGTTTATATTAAGTAGATTCAAAAAAATTCTTTACAACAACTATTCATAGATGATAGATAATACAATGTCATGACACTCAGAGTCAGAACTCAACGCCGCATAAGAAGGATGAATTTAAGAAGATGACGAGGAGACGTTTTAAATAAATAATTATAAAAATATTTTTTACTCGATCTTACACACAGAAGCTAGTGCCAAAATATTCTATTCTTCGGTTTCAACCAGAACTCCAGCATGTTAGATAGTGGAAAAAATATTTAATCTCATTCAATTCAAACTGAATCCATCACAGTCAGACAAATTATATTTTGGTAGAAACGAAGTTGTAACGAAATATTTTGGATGCCTAAATAGTATAAAAGAAAGCTCGCTATGTCTGTCCTCATTAAAACTGTTATTTTGCTTACTTTTTCTGCATAACACAACGGATTTGGATATAATTATCGTTGATTTAGGAAAAACTTGATCACAATATATTCAATATATTATAATCATATAGCATCACTTATTAGGATTAATTAGATGACACGGGTGCTCGGAAACAGTGCTCTTTTTTCTGATAATCGAATAGTATTGATTCAACAATTTAAAATATTTATACGCAGAAAATACATTAATTTTTTTATGACAAATAGGTAATAAAGATAAATTGTGCGATACAATCTTATTAATCCTCTATCTTAGCAGAGTAGGCAGAGGGAACTCAGAGTTAAGACACTCCGTTTCTTACTTTCTGCCCAATTTTTGAAGCAATGCATATGGACGAGGTTGCGTTTTACGCTCAGAGGCTGTGCAGCTAGGCCAAGACAATCTGACCAATTATATTTTTTAACTTCAAGCCTCCTGTATGGCTGGGTACATGCAGAGAATTCAGCATTAAAGTACTCCTCTCTCCGCTTTTTGTCTTTAAAACAGAATAAATAATAAAAATAGGATAGGAAAATAGGTTACCGCGTTTTGTCTACCATAGTGGATGAAAATGAAATAATAAAAATTCATTATTTCATTTTCACTATCTAATTTGAGGCCGTCGTGGCACAGGGCCACAATGGTGTGACTGTAACGCAACGGTTGTAGCTTTGATCCTCACTCAAGAGAATGAATTATTATTTCAGAATATTTTCAGTTCTTCGCTCTGGCACCAAAGCAAAAGCTCGACATTGAGTTTCACCACTCACTACCTTGAAAACCTCGGCGGAAAGTGGGGAACGGAGTGTCTTAACACTAGGTTCTCTCTGCCTACTCTGCTGTGAACGGGATACAGCGTCAAGCTCTTTTGATTTTAATAATAAATCTAATGCTTTTGATTGCAGACAACACAACCATCGTCACCGTCATGTGTCACACATATACCCAGTCACTGTGTCACCACGCCACAACGGCCACTAAGTTTTGTTACCCTATTTAACGCCTAAATTCTTATGCAAAGTGGCTGAAACATTTTAACCCCAATACAAGAGTCAAGGAGTTTTTCATTAACAAAGAACGTCGGAAGAAAGGTTGAATTATTTTTTTTCCTAGCACTAATTGGTTTGCTTTAATCTTTCACTTGAGTGTCATTTTTGAGATGAAAAAGTAAAGAGTTTATAAAATATTGAATGAATATTTAATAGAATGGGTGGTGAAATTGTAGGGTGGTATTGCCTTTCTTGTAGAAGGGTTTGAAGTTCGATTATTGTTTTAAACATATACTGTATTTTTACGGACACGTACAATAAAATATAAAAAACGGAAGCCTTATAGGATTACTTTGTTATCAGTCTGTATATAATTCTGTTCGTCTATCTTTCCATCTGATACGACTTTAGATTCGTCATATTTGTGTTTTCGCCTGTATGTTACAATTACTTCATTTTCAAGGTTCCATACCTCAAAAAGAAAAAAAGAACCCTTATAGAATCACTCAATTTCGTGTGAAGTTTATGATATGTATCGTACGAGGCGTTTATCGTTTTTGCTGCATTTTGTATGAAATTCGCCGTGTAATCAACATTTGCCAAAAAATTAAATCTTACAACGCAAGCAAGACTGCATGCAAAGGAAAATCGGAAAATGGAAATTTATAGATATTGTAAAAAATCATTACCATCCATTCATCCATCAGCTTTTTTGTTTCAAAATCCACTGCTGCACATAAGCTACCCCTAAACTCCGCCCGGTCCTGCGCCCTTTAAATCCAGAGGATTCCCGCTGTCTTCCTTAGGTCGTCGGTCCACCTATTTGGAAGGCGGCCTGTACTCCTTTTGCCTAGACATGGTCGCCATTCGAGGACCTTTCTTCCCCATCGGTTGTCGGTCCTCCTGACAATATGGCCTACCCATTGCTACTTCAGCTTGCAGATTTTGAGAGCTATGTCGGTAACCTGCATTCGTCTACGGATTAAATAAAATCATTACACACTTATATTAATTCATATCATACAAAATGATTCCATATGTATCCACACCAATCCTTCAGACTTCTAGACTACATGAACTGCTTCAAGCCTTTTCCACCATGACATGGCAGCCAAAAGGAAACTAGAGTTAGGACACTCTGTCCCTAACGTACCACCCATATATATGTATATAAAACCTCACACGAATGGATAAAATCCTATCAAAACATATTTCATATATAATATGACGACGCTGAGTAGGCAATATGACGTAACTCCCAAAGGAAATTTCCAGTAAATTTATTAGAAAATATGTTTAGGTGAAAGATTTTCGAAATAAGATATGATTTCCAAAAAAATCACAAACATTTTTTACTTTTTATGGTTTGAAAAAAACAGGCAGGTGCAAATCCGACTAGCCTACCAAGTGTTCTGTACCAATTTCAGGATTATAAGTTAATGGAAAGCACAACTTTTAAAAGTTGATAAACTCAAATTTGTGGGCGTATCCACTCATTTTGCATGAAATAAAACAAATGAAATGAACTACAAATATAAACGTCCACGCGAAAATTTCATACAAAATACAACAAAAACGATGCAGAAATTTATGACATTGAAGCTTAATTTTTCTGTCCTCTAAGGGAATGTAGATTTGAATATTTGATATTAATTTCTAATAAGCTCCTCCACGCGATCTCCAGGCAGGCAGATTGGGATTGACAGATACCAAAGTGATCCTAAAAAGGTTTTTTTTCTTTTAAGGTACGGCACCTTAAAAAATGATATCATTCAGGCGTTGAGTTCCGCCACTCAACACGCAATGCTACCAGAATTCGGCGAATTCGGTGAATTTTTTTCTACTGTCCACTAAATTTTCAAGTTATTACGTTCACAATGCGACTAAGAAAAAACATTTATTTTCTCCCTATTCCACTACGCTACGATCGCCTTTTGTTTTATAATTTTATTATTTGTTATGTGAACACAAGCTACGTTGCACAAAAATGGAATCTAAACAGTTTGCAAAGCTGAATTTTTCAAGAAGTTTTCTATATAAAATTTATCGCGTAGTACGTCATGTTTCAAGTTACAACATAGAACACATGCATGGGTTAAAACAAAGTAAGATGGATAACTTTATGCAACATTTAAAATATTCTTGCAGGAATAATTTTAATACTTGAGAGCGGGACCATCATGGTGCAGCAGTTATGTACCTATGTTTATTTAGTTTCACGCTTTATCCCGCACACGAACGTGAATGAAATATTCAATATTTTCTTTTTTTCGGTCTGGTGTAGAGGCAACGCGCGGCGTTGAGTTCCGCCATTTAACACGCCTGAAGAATTCGGCGGAAAAAAAAAGTGGGGAAAGGATGTGTATTAATGGAAACGGAACGTTTTAACACTAGGTTCCCAGGTTCCCTCTGCTTATACATATATCCCGCATATAGCATGTTCGGCAAACGGAACTTAATATTAAGATACTGCGTTCCCCGCTTTTCGCTGCAAGGCATTCCATGTTGAGTGACAAACTCAATACCACATTTTGCCTAGTTACCACAGCGAAAAAATCAAAATATTAAATATTTTAATTTCGGGAGCCAGAATCGAATCTACAACTGTCGTGTTTACAGTTACATGTTTGTGCCAATGCACAACGTGCCTCTCAAAATATTTTAAAAATATATAAATAGGTCCATTCATATATGTACATATTTCGTATTTCAGTTTTTTAAACGTGCGCTAATTAACGAGACCGTAGCTAAAGGATTTCAAAACGTCATGTAAAAATTACAAAAAAAATGAGAAAAAATACACGTGCAAACGTCGAAATGTACTAGCAACAGTGTTCATACGTAAAGGATTTTAACGAGCAAAACTGGTACTGGTTTTGAAGTATTTTAAGATAAGTTTTTTTAATGAAAACTTAGTTTTTTTTTTATTTTTAGTCTCTTGTATACTTTGTGAGTTAGAAACGAAGTATAATGACTCATTTCTCTTCTTTGTACTTTTATTTTTTACCTTATTTTGGCTGTGCGCGGGGAACAGAGTGGATTAGTATTAATTTACCTCTATCTTTAGAATATAACTTATTCTGTTTACCATTCCCAATATGAAGATAAACACATTGACCCATCCACACGAAGGAAACATTCATATCTTTAAGTGAAAGAATTCATCTCAATAAGAAATCAACACATGACATTTGCATCTGTAGTCACAAAAACAATATTGTTGACTTTTCAATTACTTCTGAAGACTTAATATATAAATAGTTTTAGATTTAATACGGGAAATAAAAAATATTTTTTCATATACTTTTACGTGGTCAGATTTGACAATTTCCTGCGTGTAACTCTGTCCCTAACATGCAATATTTCTAAAACGGCCGACTCAAAGTACCAAATCATATATAACTAGCGTACTACACTACTTAGATCTACAGAAATATTAATGTGGCTGTGACATAATATAAATGGATAAATATAATTTTTTTTACAACTTTTTTGACAAAACTCTTCTCTTATATTCAAAAGAAAAGACAATAGTCTAACTTAGAGATTCTAAGCTTTTATGATTTTAATGTTTAATTTTTCTACAAAAAAAGGTAATAATATCAAAAAACTAAACCTGAAACCTCTAGAAAAAAAGTAAAAAGCTTAATCCTCTTTTCAATAAGCTCCGTCTCCACAAAAGTATTATAGCTATACAAAAGTATTATAGCTATACAAAAGTATTATAGCTATTCAAAACCTTAATAGAATCTCGTAATTGTCGTGTGCGGGCTCAAGATACTCTTGGGAACTGTGAGATCTTAATTTACCAACCAATTTGTCTTACAGATTGTTTTATACGTATAAAAAAAGATTATTATATTGGAATAATAGGAATGAGGGTATCGTTAAAAATTTGTTAACAAATTAAGAAACTATAAGCTATCGTCGTAGTTAAATCTGTATGTTTTCTTTTGTTCGATCTTAGAAGCGTTTAAAAATTTGCAGGAATCGGGCCTCGAACCCGCGCTTGTTGCCTCGCCTCTACTATTTAGGCGCTCTAGCCAATTACGTCATACAATGTTATCTTCAAAATTTCGTAATGCTTGTTGCAATCTACTTTTTAATGTTATTACTAAATTTTTATTACTAAAATATATATATGATTTTCATAACATCACGCAAACATTTTACTTTGCTTAATATTATTGAAGAGATTGTCGTGGCACAGTGTCACAAAACTGTGACTGTAACGTGACGGTTGTGGGTTCGATCCTTCCTCGAGGGAATGAATTATTATTTATTAACATTTTCATTTCTTCGCTCACAGGACGCGGCACCAGGTCAAAAACACCGGCGTTTTATTTATATAGGTCAAAACTTAAAAAAAGAACAAATAGTCTTGTCTTTTCCTCCATGTGTCTCATATGTCATACCAGGGAGCGTAGTGGTATATTTATCTACTTCCAGCCTAATTTCATATATTGGATATTTAGTGACCATAATCACCGCGTATTTTGTGTAAAATCTGTTGTTAAAGTAACCAGAGATAATTGTAATAGTCACTACCTTTTTTTATAAGGCGAGTATCGTTTTATAAAAGAAAATAGTGACTGCCCAAAATTTTCTAAGGAAGTTTACGAGTGTTTATACGTCGTTTAAGTATTAGAAATAGGTATGTACAACGTTAATTACTAAATTAACGTTCAAACATACAACAGTTTGTAGTTCAGCTTTACGTATGTTTCCTCTGATTGAGCTCAATAACCTAATTATTATGTTATTTCATGATTTTAATCTAAAATAGTTTAATTCCCTAAAACAAAACAAGAAAAAATACCACAATCATCTATTAAAAGTGTAATCTTGGCCCTTTGAGTTTCATTTCCTGCGCGACTTAAAAAAAAGGATGGCATGAAATTAACAGAGCATGTTGTAGCAAAAAGACCCCCGGGATCCCTGTAATTGGCGCTCGGAATGCCGAACGGTGGAGAATATTTTAACCTGGTGCATATTTAAGGGACTTACGTAGAGCCAACTTGGGATACGACTTTTGTTGGGTAGGACTAGTTGTCTTTTTTTTAGTGTAAGTCGTATTTCTGAGTTTTTAGGGCACTGTGTGAGTTAGATTAGATTAGTTGGTATGGATTATTACCCATAAGGTTCAAAATTAGTGCAATTTGTGATGTACCTATAAATCGATAAAATTTTACTGTGTACAATGAACCAATACCTGTTAACAGTATTTTCGAGACATTGCGTATTGCCTATTTTTAACAGGTATTTATTTGCGTATTAAACTGTTGGGTTCCGCCACTCAGCATGAATGTTCCGAAAATTTTGCAGTGGAATAAAAACGGAACCTCTTAACACTAAGATTTCTATCCTGCTTTAATACCTTTCTGAATACTCCACAAATATTTGGTGTTGAGGCTAAATATTGAATGTATTATATATACATAGATTATTGACAAGGATAAGGATTTTGCTTAATTGTTAGACAGTATGATGAACAGTATGCAGAAGCTATGTATTGTTTGACGGTACATACAATTTGAGTTAGTTATCTTATACTTACTTTTAATATTGACAGTGCATGTGTTTTAATCGATTTTACTTAGCTTAACAACTTGATCGTCGCTTAAATCCAGTAATAAAAAATTTACCACCTTCTTATTTGTCTATATATTTTTTTAAAACCTGGAATTCAAACAAGAAATATATAATATTTTTTTTTATCTAATCAGAATAAGGATTATTACAAGAAACGAATGACTAAAATTAACAAGTTCTCTCTGTATTTGATAGTTCATTTTTAGCTTCACGTTGTATCCCGCACATAGGCAGAGAGGACCTGGGAACCTAGTATTAGGACACTCCAGTGTTCTCACAATTGTATTTTCCACTTTCCGTTGTATTCTGGGGGCATTGTGTGTTACTTCTTTGCCTCGTTAGAACGAGTAAATTAAAATATAAAATATTTTATTTCTTCGAGTGGGCATGGGTGATCGAAACTATTATACAATTTTACAGCTTGTACCCCTATGCCATAAATGGATTCATAAAAGCTAGTTGGTATATTTTTCAAATTAAAACACTATTAAAGAAGCAGCCGTGTTCGTATGGCACAACAAAATGCATCGCCGATTGTGGCTTCAATTCTCACTCGGAAAATTAATTATTTACATTTCATAGCTCTGCTAACAAGACCAAGCGTGTTGAATTCCACCACTCAAAACATAATATCTCAAAAAAATTTAAGAAAAATGGGGACCGCAATGTATTAACACTAGCGGGAAAAAATGTGAGGCTACTCTTTTATTTTATTTTTAAATTAACAGTTCTGGCATCGTGTATTTATTATCAGAAACATCGAGCGCGATTGAGGAAGCAATTTACATAAAACGATTACAGTAGACAGTCAAAGGAAATGAAGAGTATTAGAGCGTAATTTTTCTGATTGAAATTGATTTTAAATTAGTCTCGGGCAAAAGGCGATATGTTTATTTTGTTTTTGCTTATTTAATTGGGTTTACGTTTTTTGTGATTGCAGTTTCTGTTTGATTTTTTGAAAAATAATAATTTATTTTACAGAATAGATGTTTACGGTTAATGTATATTATTTTGTTTTTTAATTTACCTTTTCGTAGAGTGTAGTAAAAAATAAATATAAATAAAGATTTTTTTAGACAGTCCAGGCAAGCTTTTACTTTTGACCCCTTTACAACTCGTAAACTAATTAGTCTACATACATGATATTTAGCTAATTTGTTAAAACCCCTTTGTTTATATTTTATTTTAAAAAATATCAATAATATTACTCAAACGGTTATTAACTTTTAAATATCGGCATTTTAGTGACTGGCTCACTCACTTATAAAAAACTTTTTTTAAAAAAAAAACCTACTATTTGGTACTACTACTGTAATTTGACTAGTTTGGGATTCGCTCCCCGCTCGGGGGAGTGAATTATTATTTATTAAAATTTTATTAAAAAAACAAATGAGAGCATAGTAAACAATACGTAATGCGCCGTTCTCGACTTCGCCGACAAAAGAATGGAAGAATCTATATGGGTGCCGAGTTCTGTATTCACTCGCCATAAAATTGAAGCTCTAAATTTGACTTGACTACTTTTTTACCACCCGGTACTAGATACATAATTTAATAGCTCAGTACTACAAGCAATGTAAACTGACCTGCACATATAATAAGGCCTGTATTTAAAAACCGAATAAACAACTGATACACATCAGTTAATAACTAAGCACAATTATTTGACACCAATTGTATAATAATAAATAAAAAATTATATTGTTTATTAAATTGTTTTTAAATTTTCCTGTTTTCGTTGAGTTGTATTGAAAATATCTTTTATTTGGAAAAATAATTATTTTAATCCTCCGCTATGGAAAGACAAAGTGCGGCATCGAAGTGTCTTGACATTAGGTTCATTCTCGGCCCACCCGTCCATCACCACTCATACTTACTAAATTTTCATATTATTTATCCTTCTACTCCAATTTTTTTGCCCAAATTCAACATATCCATAATATCATAATACAAGACATCTCCCCTAAGCTTTCAAGGTTCCAATCACCTAAAAAGTATAAGCAATTTTGCTAACCTTATTATTACTTTATTACTATAGGAAGCTTATAAAAAAGCTCTTCGATCAACTTTATGACTGTATAAAAATAATATTGACTAACTTTTGTATGTGCAGTTTTTTACGCCTTGGGTAATGTATTTGGAATAAAAAATTTTCAATGTAAGCTAAAAAGAATTTGAACTTCAACTTAGTAACTAAATGAAGCTAAGATTTGCTTACTTATTTAAATAAACGTGTAAAACAAAAACTCAAAGAGTTTAATAATTTTTGCCAGCGGATTTTTCAATTTCATATTTGAACATAGTAGGATTTGATCCTGTACCTCTTGGAAACCGTTCACTCTGGCTATCCAGTATTGAAAATGAGTATCTAAGTAGGTAAATAAATAGTGCTTAAAATATATCGTGCTAAATTTATTTTTCTAATTTTAAGTGCTTCCGCAGACAGTAAACACGACAGTTTGTGGGTTCGATTTGCACTTGAGAAAATGAAATTTTTATTCTTTAATTTTCCTCGCTCTGGTAACGAGGCAAAGTGGCAAAGTCTGGTAAATTGCTGGGTTTAGTCCCGCCATTAAACACACTTGTCTTCTAACGTAGCAGGGTAGTCCCTACTTAGTGAAAAGGCACTCCTTTCCCCACTTTCCGCCTAATTTTCGAGTATTGTGCCTTAAGTGGTAGAAATCAATGAAGAATGCGAAGAACGGAAACGGAAGAGAAACTACAACGATGCTTCTTCGCTCCCAATTCTAGTTCTAATTATAATTATTTTTGCAGGCAAGTCTTGGACAACGGTACGCTGGTCTTCCTCCCTTTCGCTTCAATGCAGTATCGACAGGATATCCATAGCACTGTGTACCGCTGCCGTGCCCATAATACGCATGGGGCCATCTTGTCTCGAGATATGAGGACTCAGGCTGGTAAGACCTACTTATATTATAAATGTGAAAGTTTGTAAGGTTGGTTAGATGCTTGTTGCACTTTCAAGTAAAAACTACTGAACGAATTTTGATTAACCTTTACAGTAATATATATTATTATTTAAGAATAATACATGGGCTACAATTTATGTAAAGATTTTGTATAACTTGGCTTAATATAATAATAAAATTAAATGGGCAAATCATGAGTTGGTCGATAGTTATTACATAATTATTAATTCGTATTAAATGTGTTATCATCTACTTTCCAGCATATGGCGTGACTAGTAATTAAACTAAATGCCGCGCTTTATCGGAGTGGGGAAGTAAAAAAAATATATTTATTCCTCTTACTGAGAATCAAACCCACAACTGACTGTGCAACGACAAATTCAGTAAATGTAGGCTAGTCGTGTCGCAGAAGCACAAAGGGTGATTGTAAACGCAACTGGTTGTGAGTTCAAACCCCACTCGAGCAAATGAAATATTTATTTAAATTTATAATAATTTCTTCGCTCTGGTGCCGAGGCAAAGCGTGGCGTTGAGTTCTGTCACTCAACACGCAATGTCTTCAGATTGCTATGAAAAGTGGGGAACGAAGTGTTTTAGCATTAGGTTCTCTCTGCCTACCCTGCTCTCCCCCAAATCGCCCCGAGCGGGAATCGAGGTCACAACCGTCACGTTTACAGTCACATGCTTATACCCATGCGACACGAGGGCCTCATATATTATACATATAACTTAAAAGCTGTATATTTCTTTCAACGGCTAGTTTTGTACAAAGAATAAGAAAATGACAAGATCGAATTAACCATAAATGTGATTTGAAAAAATATAAACCTAGTGCTAAGACACTCCATTCTCCATTTACCGACGAATTTTAGAAAAAATATAGAAAATATTTTATTTCCTCGAGTAGAAATCGAACTCATAAATACAGTCACACTTTATGCCCCTGTGCCACGACTGGCCTAAATATATAAGTAACATTGCCATAATTTTCTATCAGGCACAAAATCAACTGAACTAGATATCTCTAAACAATATGTTTACTTCATATTAGGAAATTAATATTCCAAAACGCAAATCAAAACCTTTGCATGCAGGGATAAACAGAGATAAGGTTAATAACTAAAATCACTCTCACATTTATTCACTTTATACATTAATTAAATAGATATTTCACTATTGCAGCTGCAGAACTATTTTTGTAATTTCTACTCATTTTTAAGACTGATAATTTCAACATAGAATAAACTCAACATAACCTACACTATTATGTTCGGGATACAATGCGAAGTTAAGAAAAGACACAGTGCTTAGATTTCAGTCGATGCGTGGGGAACCTAGTACATTAACACTAAATTCCCACTGCTCACCCCGTTATATGCGGGATGGAGCGTGAAATAATTAATTTACACTAAATCAATAAATTACATTCGTTTTTTAAAAAAAATACGTTTAGACCGACGTGTGATCCAAAGTTTGAAGTTCTCAAGTTTTCCTTCTATACTATTCTACAGAACTATTGACAACTAAAATTTCAAGTTGATCAGACGCCAAGTTTTGGGACTTGCTCTTTGGGCGGTCTGTCCGCCGCAATCATGCGATACGTGATCGTAATATAGATAACCGCATGGTTTTGGATAATCGACTGTACAACCGAAATTCTGTTTCATCATGCTCTTTGAATAAACCGCAAATAGATGTTTATATATTATAAATTAGTTTAGGCCAGTCGTGGCGCAAGGGAACAAACGTGACAGGCTGTGGATTCGATTCTCACTAGAGTAAATTAAATACCAGTTACCAGTTACCAGAGCGAATAAAATGAAAATGTTGTATTTTCATTTTATTCGCTCTGGTAACAATGTAAAGCGCAACTTTAGTTTCTCCAGACAACATGCAATAATACAATGCAATAAATAAAAAAAATCCACCAGATTTAGGTGGAAAGAAGGGAACAGAAGGTTCTTAGCAATAGGTTCCCAGGTTACCTCAGTCTACATTGCTATGTGCAGGATAGAGCGTGAAGAAAGAAAGAAGAATTAATCTATACAAATATTATAAAGCGTGTGTCTGATTGAACGCGTTAATTTCAGGGGCTCCTGGTCCATCCTATGGACACTTTCCATCATGTATAATTATACATACACAACTTTAATAAGCGTTCAATTATTGTGCAGAAATAAAGTTTAACATTCATATCTACATATTCACATAAACCAGCACTAAATGTCAAACTCACTGCCAATCTGCAATGGAGTGGAACGCACGCAAATTACAAGTCGATTGGTAGTCGAGCACCGCTGTAGTGGTCTGTCGCCTACAATCATGCAAGACGTGTACCGAATAGCTTTGGAGTATTTCATAGATCAAGGGTTATTTTTGCATCTTCATCTTTTGTAATTAACGTGATTTGCAGAGAATCTAGTGTAGGGTTATAAACGCGACGGTTGTGGGTTCGATTACCATTTGCTCTGGTAACAAGACAAAGCGCGACATTGAGTTCCACCACTCAACACATGTCTTGAAAATTTGCCTACTCTGGAAATTGAACCTACAACCGTCGCGTTAGCGATCAGACGCTCTGCAACTATCTTATAAGAGCCTTATTCACAATGAAATAATCGATATTAGATTTAGTTTTATTTTATAAAATACTTTATCACGTAGAAATTGAAATTCGCTCTTCGTGGATTTTTGCGTGTAAAAGAATATATTCCTTTGGTCTAAATTAAACAGCAATATATTAAAAAAATATTGTTTAGACGAAATCTTTTGTATAAAAATCATAACATTTTTATAGAACAGATTTTGTCTTTGCACGAAATTTTTTCATAAATAAAAATCTTTTCAATATTGTAATAAGCAATATTCAAAAGTAACAAAAAAAGGACCTCGAATAAGTTCTCGCTGTTTTTTGAAAGATGGCGTTGCGGCACTCTGTGCATGGAATTTCGTACGGTAACGAATCACCAAAGTAGTACTATATGTAACCTCAAATTATAGTAGAATAGTGTTTACTACAGTGTCAACTACATATTTATTTTCCCTTTGTGAAAATGTGTACTTTTGTGCCAAATAAAGTGTTTTTGCGGGGAATTTTATTGCACTGCTTTATTCAGAAAAAATCTGCAGCAGAAGCACACAGAATTCTCGTTGAGACAATGCTTTGTCGAATACAACGTGCAGAGACTGGTTTAGGCGCTTCAAAAGTAATGATTTTGACCTTGAAGACAAAGAGCGTTCTGGAGCACCGACAAAATTTGAAGACAGAATTGGAGGCATTGCTTGAAGAAGATCCATGTCAGACGTTAGTAGAGCTCGGGAAAACGTTACAAGTAGATGCGTCAACAGTTTCAAAACGTTTAAAAGCGTTAGGAATGATCCAAAAGCAAGGGCATTGGGTGCCGTATGAGTTGAAGCCGAGAGACGTAGAACGACGTTTTCTCATGTGTGAATTGTTGCTTCAACGGCAAAAGAGAAAAGGTTTTCTGGACCGTATCGTCACTGGGGATGAAAAATGGATTCACTACGACAATCCAAAGCGAAAAAAATCGTAGGGCGTGCCGGGTCACGCATCAACATCGTCGCCAAAACCAAATATCCATGGCTCTAAGCTTCTTCTCTGCATTTGGTGGGATCAGCAAGGCATAATTTATTATGAGCTGCTTAAACCTAATTAAACTATCACGGCAGCTCGCTATCGACTTCAGTTGATGCGTTTGAGTCGCGCTCTGAAAGAAAAGCGGCCACTATACGAGCAGAGACACGACAAAGTGATTTTATTACATGATAATGCTCGGCCACATGTGGTAAAACCAGTCAAAACTTACCTGGAAAAACTTCAATGGGATGTTCTATCCCACCCGCCGTATTCACCGGACATAGCCCCCTCCGATTACTACTTGTTTCGGTCGATGACGTACGGTTTAAGCGAGCAGCGCTTCCATTCTTTTGAAGAAGCCGAAAAATGGCTTGATTCCCTCGAAAGATGAGTCGTTTTTCCGACGGGGAATTCAATTGCTACCAGAGAGATGGGAGAAAGTAGTCTCTAATGATGGACAATACTTTGAGTAATGTCGTTGTAAGCATTATATTTTAAATTATTTTTTTTAAACAAAAAAAACAACGGGAACTTATTCAAAGTCCTAATACATACCAATATACTTTGAAACTTTCATCATAGGTTCAAATCGTATCGCCAGTCGATAAAATTATTAAAAAAAATCTTTAATATTATGTACAATGTTAATCTAACCATATCAAGATCATGTCATGAAACATATCTTTGGGTAAGATTCAATCTGACAGCAGCTCAGTCGGCCTTATCTGCTCAACAATTGACAAAAAAATTGTATGAAATCAAATATAAAAACATATTCTCATTTATTTTTAGTCTGCGTTTACTTGAATTTCCTTTTTTTTCTATCTGTCGCGCTTCGTTACGTCATGTTGGTACAGTTAACAAGCGTCTTTTTGATACGTTCATATTACATCAATCTATTATAACACTTATAGCTTTGAAAGTAGATTTCATTTTCCCTTGTAACCTGTAAAGTTATTTCATCCCGCTCTCAAAGGGTGACTGACATTTGGTTCACAGCCTTTTAAATGCTAGTGATGGTAGTGTTAATGAACGATGGTTACACCACCTTGGTTTCTATGAAAAGTTACAGTGAAGTAAATAAAATGTTATTTCATTTTATATGAATATATTTAAAATAGAGATGTGGAAATGTATGGTTCATGGCGTTACAGAGATAATATTTAAATATTTTTTAAGCTTCACGTTGTATTTCGCGTATAGCAAGCGCAGGCAGAGGGAACATAGCGTTCCTCACTTTTCGTCTAATTTCGAGACATTACTAAGTTTCGAGACGTTCAACAAGTCTTGTTGAATGCCGGAAAGCAAATTCCATCTTTGCCTCGTTTCCAGATATAAGGAACACAAATCATTCAGTCCCTCGAGTGGAAATCGAGCCCACGCGTTTACAGCCTGATACTGTGCCGTTGCGGTGTAATGTTATTTAAACCGAGATAAGAATAAGCAGCGACGAAAAGCTCGTAACTGCAACATTCCAAATCTCCATCTCCAAATGTTGACAATTAAAAAGAACTTCTGTCTCATGTCTACGAGAACACTTTGTAAATGAAAGTGGAAAAAAATATATTTGAAAATGACTGAGAAACTAAAAGTTCCTTAAGAATTTAAAGTTTTTTTTTTGTCACAATATTGTGAGGAAAAAAATCGATATATTTCTTTAATATTTAATTTATTGAAGTCAGCCAGGTTAAGAGGAACATATTGTACTTAACAGAAATAAAGACTAGTTTGTATTTGGATTTCATTTTGTTCTAAAAAAGAAAAGATTATGGTCCCTTATTTTCAGATTTTTTTTTTTCAGAGTTTTTTACAAAATATATACAAAAAACTACATATATTATAATATATTAACATACATCCAATCTAACTGGTAAATGTAAGTTGTTTACAATTTCTTTCAAATTAATTAATAATTTAATTACTTTTAAAAATACGGTGTTTTACCCCCATTATAGTCTTAGTGGGTTAATATTATAATTAAAGCTGCACGTTAAAATCCCAATACATTAACTTCACAGACATATAAATTTCGGTGCTTGAAACTAAATTTGCATCCCTAAATTTAGAGCTCCATATAAAGTTCATAGTATGTTAGCACTATTTATTACACTGTTATTTGTACATACTTATTAACACAGTTTACATATTTCTTTTTTCAGCTTCACGCTGTCCTGCATGTAGCAGGCTAGGCAGATGGAGCCTAGTGTTAAGACACTCCGCTGTCCACTCTCCTCCGAATTCTGAAATCGATTCTCTCCATTGCGTGTTGAGTGGCAACTCAACGGCGAGCTAGACACCAGAGCGAAGAAATGAAAATATTAAATATTTAATTTCCTCGAGTGGGCATCGAACCTACAACTTATCGCGTTTACGCGTCACACGCTTGTGCCTCTGCTCCATGACCGGCCTTAACATGGTTTACATACTAATTAACTTTTGTTAATTTTGGATGCTGAGAGAACACAGTCTTACTCTATTCCCCATTTCCATTATAAAGTCTTTTTAAAATGTAATCTTGCTAAATCCTTTTTTTGTCGTATTTTTTTTTATTTTTATTAGAAAGTTTTTTACTCTCTTCCTCCCCTCACACCTTGCTCAATAGACTGTAAGCAAGCTTACACTCTAAGCCGACGATAGATAATTTGCGTGTTAACTAGTGCTTTGTTTTTCAAATGCAATAACGCTTGAGGCCTCATAAATATTGTGAAGATGAGTTAGATGGCACAAATATTATTTTGTGCGGAGTTCAACACTGCGCTTTGTCTACCATTAAGATATGAAGGATATAAAATAAATAATATAATTATTTCCCCAAGTGAAGAATAGGAAATGGAAGTATCTTAATCGGAACCTTGCTAAATCCGGGATACAGTGTGAAACGAAAAGAATAATAAGCATTTGCTACTTGCGACGGCGTACGACTACAGTCAGTTTCTACTATTAGATAATGTTTAGTCCACCTTATCTAATACACGTCCACAGACACTGTGTAGCCTTTGAGCTTTTGTGACGTCATTTCATATCAGCACTAAAGGCAGAAATTTCAGTTATTTGCGGTTTCTAAGATTCCTGACGTGACTTTAAAATTCTTTCTGAATGACATAAGTCTTAGTTGTAGACAACTACTCTAGTAGACACATTTCTACATTTTTTTTATATTTTTTTGATTAACATCAATTAAATAAAACGTAAAATTATTTTTTTTCTAATTATATATGAATTTTGAGAAATTCCCTTTTAGTGCTCCCCAATACTCTCCAAAGATCATACTTGTCAAATTTCAGCGTTGTACCCCACACAGTTCCGGCTACGTATTGTCTGTCCAGCGCTTAGTAACGGAAGAGCTTTATATGTACGCTTTATATGTACGTACGTAATATAAGTAAAATAATAATAATAATAAAGTCTTTTATTTTCCTATAAACATAAAGTGGAACAAATTTGACAGAATTTACAAAAAAAATTAAGTTTATAGTGAAATTTACAGTGTCTATTCATATATTCCATTTTTATTATTTTTTTTTTATTATTTTTTATTATAATTTAACTAATAATAATTAAATTTAAATAGAAACCTCTTGGTGACTGTAGGCCTCCTCCTGTTTCTCTATCCTATGCTAGTTCTACCCTGCCATGGAGACTATGTCATTTGACCATCGTTTTGGTTTTGTATATTTTTAAATTTTTAACAGTATTTCTTGACTTCACATATATCACTTTCAATCTCTTCTTTAACATTAATGACCTAGAAAAAACGTAAATAATTAACGTAAATAAAATCAAATAAAAAAAGGCAAAATAATACAAAATCACACATTACCTAAAATAAAATCAGGATCAAAATATAACCATTTTATTGAAGTGGTAGTCTTGTAGACACTTACCTTACCGCTACGTGGTAGCCTCGTGGAAACTTTCCTCCTTCTATGGACCTGTGACCACCTGCCACACACTATCCGACGCGTAATCTCATTACAAATAAATTAGCTTCACACTGCATCCCGCACACAGTTGGGTAGGCAGAGGGAACCTAGTGTTAAGACACTCCGTTCCCTACTTTCTGCCGAATTCTGGTGGCATTGCGTGTTGAGTGGCAGAACTCAACGCCGCGCTTTGTCTCGACACCAGAGCGAAGAAATGGAAATATAAATTTGAGTAAATATTTGATCTCCTCGAGTGGGGATCGAACCCACAACCAGTCGATTTACAGTCACACTTTGTGCCCCTGTGCCACTGGCCTCAAACAGTAAGAGTAAGATACTGAAAGCGGTACTTAAATTTGGAAATCAGTGGTATTACAACGAATTTTATATTTCGCGGTGTCTATGGGACTACCACAAGCTAATAAATAGCCATCCTATATAATATACGCCATGGTGGATGGCGTATCATAGTTGAATTGAATAAAACTAGATGGCGAAACTCAACGCCGTTTTTGTGTAACAAAAATACATTTTATATCGAGTGAAAATCGAATCCACGACCATCTCATTTACTGGCAAATACTTCTGCGCCTAGTGGATGTAGCAACAACATTTGATTTTATACCCAGCTAACATTCTACCTATTGTTGATTGTATCACAATTTAGCTGTATTGAGAACGTATATTGGTGAAATCAAGTTATAGGCCAGTAACAGTAAATATCTTTGTGCTATACCAACTGTAGTTGTATTGAATAACTTTATGACGACTATAAGTTTAGATGTTGAAGAGTACTACCATAACTTTGGTTGAGTCGCTATTTTTTTTAAACTACCATTTTCCAGGACAATATTTTAATTTAATGCACTGTAGCCGCAATATAACAGCCTGAGTAAAATTATTATTTAAGTGAAATTGGGTAACATTAATAAATTTAAAAAAAATCTTGTAAATCAGTTTATGTTATAATTACTAATTTATGACGTTTCTACTCATTTATAAGTTTTTTAAGCCATACTAAAAAGCAGCTTCACATTATTTTTGCATAGAAGGATAGGCAGAAGGAACACAGTGTTAAAACACTGTGTGCCCGCTTTTCACCTTATTTTTGAAACATTGCGTGTTGAATAGCGTAACTCAACGCCGCGCTTTGTCTACCAGAGCGAGGAAATGATATCTATACATATATTATAATAAATTTGTAACTGTACATGGAAGATATATGAGAAAACCTGTTATTGGGGGCAATTATCAATAAAGAACCTAAAATAACGTTTTTTTTTTTAGTTTTTTCTGCTTATCTGTTTAACTATACTCTTAAACGGCAATCTCGTAAACGGTGGAATCAATTAAAAAGCAGTTTTCACTGTTGTATTTGGAAAAACTTTCTTTAACATTTAGTGTTTGGTTTATTTCAATCGGTTCATAAGTACAAAATTTATATCAATGTAGAATATTTTATTCGTCAAAATTGCTACTAAATAACTATATTATTGAATTAGCTGGAACTTTAGTTTTCAATATCATATTATCTTTAAAATAATAATGTTTTTAGAATACGAAACTGATTCAAATAAATGATTGTATAGGTCACTACTTTTAAGTATAATAATTCTCCACAACGAGTAGAGAACCCATAACTATCGCAGTTTTTATCGTCTTCTACTGCGCCATGACAAAGTAAAGCATTGCTAACATTATGGGAAAATTGAACTTCAAATGACCTTCGAGCTTTAGAAGTACCGTAGTCGTTTCCGGCTATCGCTATAGCATTAACGACTATCGTTATGACCTGTCGTAAGACTTTATCATTCTGATAACTGCATACTAGTACCTATACTTCTAAAGCTTTTAGAGCTTCGATGAAAATTTTGACTTGTAAACTTCATCTAACTGGGCATCATAGCGAAGTGAGGCAATGTAAAGATATAAACTTGGGGGTTGGAGGTTCTATTCCCACTCAGGGAAATTATATTGTAATAATGTTCTCTGGTAACGAGACGAAGCGCGACGTTGAGTTCTGGCACTCAACATTCAAGACGTCGGCAGAAAGCGAGGAACGGATGTGTCTTAATAAGAAACGGAGCGTATTAGAACTAGGTTCCCAGGTTCCCTCAGCCTACCTTACTATGTGCGAGATACAAAAAACTATATATAATAAGAGAAAAAATCGTACAAAAGCTAGAAAATCAAAATCTTACTAATATTATAAAAGTGAAAGTTTGTGAGAATAGATGGATGATTCCACTTTCACATCAAAAATATTAAACTAATTTAGATGAAGCTGTCCAGTAATATAGCTTATTCAATAGAATAATTCATAGACTACAATTTATGTCAATTTTTTGTATAATTTGGCTATAATATAACAACAATAAACTAAAAGCGGGCGTAGCCGCGAGTGGGTCACTATTTCTATATAAAGTAAACCCATACTCTTGTATATACAATACGGGGTACTCTACCCTAGGTATAGTGTATGCCAATAGGTCACATCCCACACAATGAACTAAGCTTTGTGACGTCAAAGCTACCGAAGCTCTACACGTTCAGGGGTAGCCTTTGATAATTTTGATTTCGTTGAGCACTTCACTAGTTTCATTTGATTAATTTCATTGTTCGAACTATTTGTAAATTCAATTAACTGAATATAACTTGATCGTGAAGCTAAATAATTTTTATTTGTCCGCTCAGGTAGACAAAGTGCGGAGAATTTAGAATTTAGAGAACGGAGTACCTTAACACTGCGTTCTCTCTAGCTATCCTGCTATATGCGGGATGTAGTGAGAAACTAAAACGTAAACTTTACCTCTCACTGAGTATTGGAAGTGCCAATAGCTCTTGCGTGACGACTTAAGCTTTATTGCCCCTCTCTCTACAACGTCAAACAAAAACACAATGGAGTAAGTAAATTCAAAATATTTCATAGATTTACCACTGAAGTCGTCGTGGTACAGTAAACACGATGGTTGTGGGTTCAATTCCCTAAACTACCTAGAGAACAGAAGAAAAGAACAGAACCCTTATAATTTCATCATGTACATTTCTCTGTCTGTCCATTTATGTGTCACTATAATCTACTGACTCGCTCTTGGCCAGCTTTTTTGTAAATTTGATTAATAAATAAAATCAGCTTCACGCTGTATCCCGCAGGGTAGGCAGGTGCCCTACCTAGTGTTCAAACACTCCGTTCCCCACTTTCCGGCGAATTCTGGAGGCATTGCGTGTTGAGTGGCAGAACTCAACGCCGCGCCTTGCCTCGACACCAGAGCGAAGAAATGGAAATATAAATTTAAGTAATTATTTCATCTTCTCGAGTGGGGATCAAACCCACAACCAGTCGGTTTTACAGTCACACTTTGCGCCGCTGCGCCACGACTGACCTCAATAATAAAGCTGTTAAATACATATATACTTATATAGGATATTAGGACTTATATACAAACATTTTTATGTTACCTAACCTCGTACAGTAAAATTTTGTTTCATTTATGAAACTTTTAGAAAAGCGTATGTGCATTTGTTTTGAATTTAAAACTTTTTCATACTATGGACTGATTATACCCTAAAGTTCGTCGTTGAAATCCATCCATGTTTTGCAATTACTGGAGCTCTTTGGTAGGTACCTATTCATTTCTTATATTTTGGAGACTTTAGGATAACATAATAAAATTAAAGAAGTTATAAGTACATAAATGTGGTCAACGTGGCATGGACTGCATTTTCTCGCTCTGGTAACAAGACAAAGCGCAACGTTAAGATCTATTAAACAGCAATGGAAATCAAAACTCGAAAATTGGATGAAAAATAGGGGTTGAAATATCTTAATACTAGTACTCTGGCTAAATATCCTGTTACATGTGGGATTACAGCGTGAAGCTTAAAACTGAAGAACAGAGTTTTGAACAGGTGTTTCGTTCCATGCTCTTAGAAAGTCAAAATAAAACATATTCAGCAATAGATTCGGGGCGCCAAGTGGCAGAAGACAACACAGAAAGAGGAAATGAAAATATATAAATTTTAATAATTCCCTCGAATGAATATCGAACCATAAAGATGCGATCTTTTCGTATGATATGCGGAATCAGCTTAGCTACTAGCGAGCATGTCACGATGAGAATGAAGAAGAACGTGCTCAGCTTGTTTGGGCAGGTCGAACGAATGAGTGACGAAAAAGTGGCAAAAAATATTTATGATGGAAAAATAAGTGCTAAGAGAGCTAGGGAGGACCTCGGTCGACCTTCGAAAACAAAGTATCAAAGATACTGGAGGAAGGTCACGTAAAAAGCATGAGGACCCCCCGGAGGGCATGTAATATATGAAGAGGTTGATGACAGTGGACGAACGAACGAATATGAGACGAAAGAGATATGTAGAGATCGTAGCGTTTGGCACTCCGTTCTCTCTGAATACCCCGCTAGGGATGTAGCATGAAGCTAGTTTAGTTTAGTTTTTTTAATATCGAACCCACAATCATCAATGATACCACTGCGCCACGACAGCCCCAACATAAATTTATTATTGTATAGCCTATGCTAACCTTCTAAACGAATGTCGATGAAATTTTACAGTAATATACCTTATAGCAATTTATGTAAAAATGTCGTATAATTTGGACATTATACAGGATGAAAGTGTCAGCACCACTTTAAATGAAACGATAGTTTTAACTACTCCTTAAAAGCCTAATACAATATTTTTTTTTTTTTCGCAAATGAAAAAAGTGTTTTTTTTTCAAACAAAATAAATAATTAAATTGTCGTTTTAAAATAAAACGCCATTCATCAAGAACGACGCACGCACACATAAACCTATCAAAGGAAAACCGCCGCATACACTCCATTCCGAAATCGAGTCGTAAGTATTGGCAGCAAAGTTCGTTTGTTGTTCAAGTTGTTTAACCTTGAGTAATGTTTTTGTATAATAGTAGTATGCGTTTACGTTCTTCGCATCTTTGCGTAACTGCGTCACACGAACTACAAGTATGGATAAACATCGTAAAATGAAAAAAAAATCCTAGGTCTATACTGTTGAGTTATCTTGATTAACTTCTTTAGATATGGGTTTGAAATATTTTACCCTAGCGTTGAGTTCTGCCCCTCAACACGCAATGCCTCCAGAATTCGGCAGAAAGTGGGGAACGGAGTGTCTTAACACTAGATTCCCTCTGCCTACCCTGCTGTGTGCGGGATACAGCGTGAAGCTGATATTTTACCCTATATGCTATTTCCGTAAAAGGAGCGCTGGCTCTTCCACTCTGTATAACAATTTTATAACATATTTACATAATATTTTCTTATCATAAGTATTAATTATTAGTATATATGTTTATATATAATGTAATTAATCTATATGATAAGAAAGAAAGAAAGAAGGGTACGGAGACGGAGCAAGTGTCTGTAGTAGTATTGAAGTAAAAAAAAAATATTTGTAAAAACAAAAATCCCGACTGCAAAAAACTAAAAAGAAAATAAGTAAGCCCAATAGTTTATTAGGATTAACAGTCGGGACCTCTTTAGAAAGAATAAAGAATATTATATACATATATACAAGATACGCGCGAAAAACATAACCCTTCCTTAGCAGTCGGGAATAAAAAAAAACAATAATTTTAAGCGGATGGAGCCACGTTTAATTCGCTAGTGCTACAGAATTAAAGCAATTGTAGTTTAGTTCGTAGCGCATTCATTGCGTCCCTTGTTCGCGGTAAATGAAGAAAGTTTTTCAATGAAATGCGACTGTGATACTGTAACAAACTAAACTTTTCATCTCACTATAACAATCTGGTTTATCTATCTCTACATTCAAATTTTAATATAAAGTTGTTTTATTTCGTTATTTATATTGTGTAATAATGTAAAAAAAAATACTTTTCTATCTCCTGCGTATTGCATTGTACAAATAAAATGGAATAACGCTGCAACCCTTATATAGCACAATAACCTAGAGTAAGGACACTCCGTTCTTGATTCACTGGTCAATTTTAATTTTGTATTGAGTGGCGAAACTCAATGCCGAACTTCGTCTTGTTATATAATATATAAAATTTGTAAAGCCACTCAAACACTATATCCCGAAAATTGGGCGGAACGGTAACAGAGTGTCTTAATATTAGGTTCCGTTTCCCAACCCTAACTGGGTATGCGGGATACAGCGTGAAGCTATAAAAAATATCCATTACCACAGATCTTAATAAAATAAATACATAAAAAATCGTACTAAAAGAAACATCTTTTTCTTCCAAGGCCTTATATATTTTAGATGTCAGCCTCTAACATTATAATGTTACGAATCATTTTTTTTAGGGGCGAGAGTGAGTGATGAAACGGCCAAGAATTTTTCATTCCGTTAACATATTTCACGGGAACTTTGAATAATACGAACCGTTCGTTGATCTTTTATATCTTTATATGGGTATATTTCGTGTGTCATAAACATATGACAGTAAAATATGTTGAAAGATATCATGATGAGGACGTATATGGCTTATAGCTGGTCTAGTATATTAGTTCATTTTTATCCCACGAAAAAAACCCAGTCTTTTTTTTGGAGCTTGACTCTGTATCCCACTTAGGTCAAGCAAAGGGATTCTAGTTGTAACAGTATGTACCTTAGGTATAAGTTAAAAATAAATAAATAAAAAAAATAAAATATGCATGGTAATACACATAAATAACATAGTTAATTATGGATAATACAAACTATATATTTTAATACCATATTAATCGAGACGAGTTCGTGTATTGTCGTCCCGAGTGTCGCGACCGTCGTTCTGTCTATATAGGTGGTGGTGATGCTGGAAGGCAGCGGTCGAGTCGAACTCTTAAGTACTACGGTACTAATAAATATGATGCACATAAAGACTCGTACCAAGTATATTATAAATATAATATAATAATTCGAAGCCTATGATGGCACGATCTTTTAGGATCGAATTTCTTATAAAGGCAATATATGTGTAGGGGCGACACATATTGTGGATCCAAGTGATCTTTGACCAATATTATGATATTGAATGTTGCTTGACGTCGCGGAAGCTGACGTGATGGGCTTATGCGAACTGTTATAGCGACATTAACTATGTCGTGGCTGATGCCGTCTCGCAGTACGCTCGCGATACGTAAGCTATGCTTGTATGGCGTTGGTCATTGACATATTTTATACCACGTCTATGACTTGGTATACGATTAGTAGGTGTGTGGTGCTATTTTATGTCCCAGCTCCGGTGTATGTAGTAGTGTCCGCCTGTCTCATACGGGTGTGTGGTGCTATTTTATGTCCTGGAACTCTGGTGTATGTAGTAGTGTCCGCCTACGGTTCGAGACACGACTGTGGGGTGTGTGCCGTGCGTTTATTTAACATATCGGCCGCCTAGCGGTAGTGCGTTCGTTCCAACGACTTATATTGATCTCACAAATCAATCAACATCACGAATCACCATTCTAATACAATCTTAATATAAACAAGCGTAACAAGTACCTTCGGAAAGATCACACACAAACGTCCCGGAGGGTTCAACGATGACTGTAAAGCCACGGTCTGGTCGGAACTCACGGTGTAGGGGCGGGGCGGTGCCCGTACTCTTTCTTCCTTTTATTATAACTAGTTCGCAGTTATAGTGGAGAGGAAGATAGGACGCGCTCTTGGCTTTTCTTCGGACGAGCTTCGAGTTATGACAATGTCATATTGTCGAGTTTCCAGTTATCTAAATAACTGACACAAGAACAACTTCTGATGGCAAATATCTTATTAAAGCGATACCTTCTAATGGCATAATATAAAATTCTTAATACTGTTACCTCTGAATCTCTAAAAGATTTTGGGTTCTTCACGATCACAACTATAAACGATTCTAACCACTAGACACATCACGAGCCAAGGCATTATTATATTAAATAATATATTCAAAGGTGTTTGAGATATCAGTTACATAGTGTTAAAATACTCCGTCCTCCGGTTTCCACAGAGATAATTATCAGAGTTTGCGTATTGAGTAGTGGAACTCAACACTGCGCTTTCCCTTGTTCCAAAGCGAGGATATAAAAACTATTCACTTCCCTTTTATTAATTTCCATTTCCGATTTTGATTATTCTGTTTTTATTTGATAGGATATACTCTAAAATTGAACTCACGCATTTAATGGCAATCGACACTTGAAAAATCATCAAAAACTAATTTATTAAGAATACTATTTAAAGGGTTTATATTTTGCACCTCAGTAATTATATCACAAACCAGTATGTCAGTTCCATTTTTGTGATAACTTTCGAAGCCAAACTAAATAGTGATTAAGATTAAATTAGAATAGAATAGAATAGAATATACTTTATTGCACGCAGAAAAACAATAGAAATACAAAATACAAATCAAAATAGCAATATATGTTTATAAAATGTATGCAAAGGCGGCCTTATTGCATCCAGCAATCTCTTACAGGCAACCCTTGGTAAATAAAGGACTAAATTTTAACAAAGAAATGGGAATAACGTTATAGTGCACAATTTGATTAAATAAAATACAATAATAAAATAAAAATGAACAATATACACATATACATACATACATACATACATATATATATATATATATATATATATATATATATATACATATATATATATATATACACATATATATACACATACATAAACGACTAATGATAAACTACAGTTATAAGTTGAAAGGGTACTCTTTTAGACGATTTTTAAAAATATTAAGAGATTTAGAATGTCGTATTTCAGAAGGAAGTTCATTCCAAAGAATCGCAGATTTCATAGTGAAGGAATTGGAATAGAATTGGGTATGTCCAGTGAGTAATTTAAGAAGATTATCGCTCGCTGGACCTAAGGTAAATTAGGTTACGGAACTCAACATCGTATTTCATAGGTGCTATCCATGGCTACAGTGTTTTACAATACAAAATTGTACCATTAACCAATGTTATGTTGTTATATTCAGGAGCTATTTTCATAGTAAGAGCATTAAAAAATCTCTTTTTATACTAATATTTTAAAGTTTAAGAATTTGTTTGGTTGGCACTTAGACCGTGTTGTGTCATACGTCCTAGTTACTTCCAATTTCACTACGCGATTGAAGTCCTCCTAATATATAATACGTATGAAAAAAATCCATCCAACAATGTTTTGTACGTCTACAACATCATCTTTAAAGAGTGCTTATTTAATACAAAATTTAACTAGCAAAATTATAAATTAAAAATAACCACCGACCAAAAATATCACTGTATTAACTTGGGAAAGTACTTAGCTCTTAAAATGTTGATACAATTTTCACGATTAAATAAAAACACACTCAAATCAGTTCATTAATTCAGAAGCTACGGTGCCACAGACAGGCACACAAACATAGACATAGACTCGTCAAAACCAATGAATAAATAATACAAACCCTCCCCCCACTTTGCGTCGGAAGGAAAAAAATAACAATTATTATTAACATTTTCATGAAACAACAAAAACTAATAAATATTATATATTAAAATATTATATATTGACATAAAGTAATGACAATTAATTATTCGTATTTTAATATTGCTCTATAGTATCGAGTATAAGCTTATGAACGTAAAGTCGGCTATGGGAGTGTCGAAATTGGATATAGAGTAATAAAATATTTGAGCTGCAACGTGAATTGGAAACAGTTTTTAAGCCATGTCATTTACTGAAATAAAAAATATATACTTTCTTACAGAATAATTATGATTATTTTTTTTAATGAAATATAAATTTTTGAGGCCGGTGGTGGCGCAGGGGCACAAAGTGTGACTGTAAAGCCGTCTGGTTGTGGGTTCGATCCTCACTCGAGGAGATGAAATATTTACTTAAATTTATATTTCCATTTCTTCGCTCTGGTTGTCCAGGGAAAAGCGCGGCGTTGAGTTCTGCCACTCAACACGCAATGCCTCCAGAATTCGGCAGAAAGTGGGGAACAGAGTGACTTAACACTAGGTTCCCTCTGCCTACCCTGCTGTGTGCGGGATACAGCATGAAGCTGATTTATTTTATAATATTTAAATATTTGTATTTTAGACTGTCGTGGTGAAGTATCACTACGTCTGCGGAGAATGATCTTTTCATTTTCTCTCGGTGGTAAATAGACAAAGGGCGGCCTTGAAAAAAGGGTGAAAAGTGGAAAGCAAGTATCTTTACACTCGATTCTCACTGCCTACCCTGCTATATGCGGAATACAGCGTGAATCTTAAAAAAATAATCATAATCATCACGGATCGTTATCAGCTGTCACAGTACAGTTCTTTCTCCAGCTTCTAAGTCCCTTAGTTTCGTCTGTGCGTTGTCTGTCAGTTACGCAGTAATTGAATAGATAATTTATGTTGAGTCATTCCTTTGATAGACATAGAACATCACTCTTAGAACACGTAACAATAATAACTAAATATTAATAATATAATTATTATAATACAATTACATAATTGGACAATGTATGTACTACGTCAAGTACAATGTATATATCTTGTTGAATTACTCGAGCAATAAAGAGAGGCTCTGTTTTCGCTTGCATTTAAAAATATATAGTTTTAATATATAAAAAAATATCGAATTTCCGAGCCGTAGGTTATTATTTTTTTTAATCTCCGCGCTATAACCCGTATACAGCAGGGTAGGCTCACTTTTGATTTGAGTGTGGAGTAGCACAGCCGCGCTCTATTTTATTACCTTAGCTAGAAAATGAAAACAATTCATTCATCCGAGGAAAATCCTAAAAAAATCCTTTTATTTCATAAAAAATATTAAATATTTCATTTCCTCGCGTGGAATCGAATCCACAACCTGTCGCGTTTAGAGTCGCACGCTTGTGTTTCTGCGCCACGTTTATCCCCACTATTATATAAACTCTCTCAGAAACAATATTCATTGGCAAATGTCTCTTCATCTCTATCCCAATATATAATTTCGTAACGACACTCCCAAAGCTATAAATTATAACAATGTATGGGCGAAATTTATCAAGCGTGCACCGTCAGAGCGCGACGTCATCAATCAAAGCGAGTGCTATTTTCGGAAACAGAATTAATGAGATGCCATTTTTAAAGGTTATATATCACTGAAATTATGTTGGAGGATCGTTTATTACAGATTTTGTGAAAATATGGAAATTTAATGTACTTACTGTCAAACTGTTATTTTTTACATTTAGCAACACTTTATTATATGTCTTTATTTATAGTAAGCTGTGATCCTTATGGGGAATCGTGACCAGGCGACGCAAAGGTGTGACTGTAAACATGATGGTTGTGGGCTCGGTTCCTCGGGGAAATATTTAGTATTTTCATATACTCGCACTGTTATCGTGAAGCTATTTTTTTTAATTTCCAGGCTGTATCCCGTGGTACTTCCTCATAGTGGGATAGGCAAGGAGAAGGAAAGTGGGGGGAGGAGAGTGTTCTTAACGCCCCATTTGCAACTTTTCGACCATTTTTTGAGACCAGTTTGAGGTCAGTTTTTTTGAGGCCTGTCGTGGCGCAGTGGCACAAAGTGTGACTGTAAAACCGACTGGTTGTGGGTTCGATCCCCAATCGAGGAGATGAAATATTTACTTAAATTTATATTTCCATTTCTTCACTCTGGTGTCGAGGGAAAGCGCGGCTTTGAGATCTGCCACTCAACACGCAATGCCTCCAAAATTCGGCAGAAAATGGGGAACGGAGTATCTTAACACTAAGTTCCCTCTGCCTACCCTGCTGTGTGCGGGATACAGCGAGAAGCTAATTTAATTTAATTTAATTTTGAGACACTGCCCACTTCACTGTTATCTCTAGTAATTATAACTACTAGAACCTTCTAGAATTTAGAAAATCTATAACTTTTCACAACAACTACTATTTACTACATAAAATGAAATGTTTAAAGCGTACTAAACAAAGTGGGTCACGTAAAAACCTCGACATCAGTAAAGTGACCAGCTCCAGTATCCCTAATGTCACGCTTGCGAGTTACAAAGTAGATAGTACTGAAATGTACCTAAATGAAAATTAAACATGGTGAAAAAGAACTGTTTTTTATTTATTCTTGAGTTTTAATGGGTTCTTTTAAACATCCTTTTGGATGTTGATAATATTTTTCAAGTGTCTTTATTGTATTAACTAGCTACCTGATTTCGGCTTCGCCCTCTGGAACAATTATTTATTTACTAATCTGAATTACTTTTCTTGTTACTTACTTTTGTTCTGCTTTATGTTGATTGAACTTTTTTATTTAGGAAATGACTTTAATAAAACAAACACTAAACGTTAAGGAATTTGCACAAAATACGTTAAGCATTTCCTGAAATTAGTGTGCACAAGCGCACAGATAGACCGACAAACAAAAATTAAAAAAAAATCATTGTTTTGTGTTCTATTACAGTTAAGAATGCCCGTAAATAGTTTCTTTTCACATATCTTCCATGTACAGACCGACAGAGTGATTAATTACAATTTTATTATATGTATTGTACAAGCAATGGTCGTTAATTATAATTGTTTTCTTTGCCTGGATAGAGGAAACCGGTTCTTAACTTTACGCTGTAAAACATTCTGTTCCCCACTTGCCGTCAAATTTAAATTTTGAAAACATAGCGTGTTGAGTGGAGAAACTGTAACAGCTTACGGCTTCTAAGATTGTATCCGTACAAAAAGATTTGTCGGTGTCGCAAAGTCGAAATGGGAATCGAATCCACAGCCAACTTGTTTACAGACGCTGTGTCAGCCTTATATAACATAGAACTTTATATTTATTTTCACTTGTTATAAACATTTCACATTGTCACAGAAAGCTTAATGGCTAGCTTTCTTGACGGGTCTAGTGAGCTTTTGTACGTGCACTTGTACGTGTAGGTGTAGTTTTCTAAAGAATAAAAATTTTGATACGATTCTTTTACGTGTTCAATAATATATAGAAACTAACTATAATCGTATAGGCACATGTGAAATGGTTAACTGGCCACATAGTGAATGTGAATTCGATTTCAATTCGAGGAAATTATTTCTTTGAATTATTTTTAAATTTATTTTGTTTATATAATTCTCTTGGGGCTGTTATGGCGCAGCGGCACAGCAGCTGACTGCAAACGTGACAGTAGTGAGTTTAATTTTTACTCGAGGAAATAAAACATTCATTTCTTCGCGTTGGCGACAAAGCCAAAGTGCAGGATTGAATTCCGCCACTCAACATGCAATATTTCGAAAATTTTGTGGTATATGGGAAACGGAGTGTCTACACTAAGTTCCCTCTGCTTACTCTGCTTTATACAGCTAAAAAAAACTCTAAGCTTATCCTATATTATATCTTTATAAAAATTAAAAGTAGAATTATTGAATATGGAAAAAATTAACAACTGAGTCACAACGGCAAACATTTATACACGTACATATGTTTTATATCAAGGTGTTATTAATCTATTAGAGTAGTTTCTAGCAAGTTGCTCTTATGTCAAATTATAGCATTTACTAGAGTTCTGGTATAAAACAACAATGGAATATTCATACGACATTGTATGAGCTGAAAGTTTACGTTTTATACTTTAGTTTTTGGATTCAGATTAATGAAAAAAACATTCTTTCAAAAATATTCCATTCCTCACGCACCGCTTGATTTCCAAGACATTTCACTTAGCCTGGTTACCAGAACGAAAAAATGAAAATAATTCCCCCGTGTGAGAATCGACCCTATGACCGTCGCGTTTACAGTCAGACCCTGCGCCACGAAAGCCTTAATTAATAATATTAATTAAGTTTCCTCAATCTTTGTTTTTATTAATTAATAATATACAAACATACATACATATCTATATCCAATTTAAACGTTTTGTTTATCCATATAATTAATTAGATCACTAGTAAGCAAATACGTATTCAATCAGCAGATCGCTTTATACAACGAAATATTTAATATATTTACTTGTAAATTATTTATTCAGTATGAAATATTTCATAATAAAATCTGAATAAATCATATACATATTACTGTTATACTACGGACTGACTTTAAAATAAAGTTGTTATTAGTTTAACCGAATGAAGTGTATATATGTTTGAATATACTCGTATTATATAATATATAAAATGGATTGGATGTATAAAAAATATATATCTGATTCGAAGCGGCGGCCCCTGGCTATCACAATGCAACGGTACAACGTCTGCCTGTAAACACGACGTCGATTTGGCTCCCACTAGGAGGATTCAATTACTTTGATCCATTCCTTGCCCTCGTAACAAGACAAAATGCGGTGTTGAGATCTTCTCAGCACTCAAAAGTTGGGTAGTGTATGAAGAGTGGAGCGTGTTATATGTTAGGTACAACGTGAACTATAAATATCTAACTTTTCCTCAAATTATTATTAGTTTGAGTTATATTTTTTTCTAAATACAAAAAAAGCTCAAACTAACTATCCTCAAAAATAGAATAGTCACGACAGGCTATACAACACAAACAAGCAATTAATTAAAAAATTAAAATAAAATTAGCTTCACGCTGTATCCCGCACACAGCAGGGTAGGCAGAGGGAACCTAGTGTTAAGACACTCCGTTCCCCACTTTCTGCCGAATTCTGGAGGCATTGCGTGTTGAGTGGCAGAACTCAACGCCGCGCTTAACCTCGACACCAGAGCGAAGAAATGGAAATATAAATTTAAGTAAATATTTCATCTCCTCGAGTGGGGATCGAACCCACAACCAGTCGGTTTTGCAGTCACACCTCGTGCCGCTGCGCCGCGACCGGCCTCAATACAAGCAATTAATATTTTCATTAATTAATTTTCTCCTCTAAAAAAATTTTCTATTAGATTTCGTTCGTTTCTATCGCTTTGGCGTAATTTGACTAATTTAGCTTTTCTGTCAAAATTCACCCATTTGATTAATTCGACGTACTTTGTCACTCTAAATGGAACCTTAACTGCGACTACTAAAGCTCAATTCAGACTGAATAGTTCCAGCGAGCTTTATAAAAAAGCTCCGAGATAAAAAGTTTAGAAGTTTTATACACTTAACTGAATATTATGACGATTTTTAATTCGTTGTACTCGGGAAATCCAATTAGGATTGAAAGTCTCAATTTATATTTGAATTGTACTTCAATTCAATGTTTGGATGAATCTAGACAGAAAGCTTATTTAGCGCTTTGTTATTTCCTTCTTGCATAAGGTATAACTTTTATAGATCAATCACTCCGTTGACATCTCTTTCTTTTCATTTGTAATGTTTCTTTTCTTTGAAATATCTATAATTTTTCACTTATCAAATTTTTCTGTTTAAGAATATTGTAAGTTCTCACTTGTGTGTGCCTAATTTCGTAACGGTAGGTTAGGTTTTATTACGCGGCGAATTTCATACGAAATGCAGCAAAAACGATGCATAAACTCTCGTATCTTTTGATTGGGTTGACTTTTGAAGAATCTTGATTTTTTCTCTTCCTCAATGAACCGTAAATGTTTCATAATAATTTCAGTTAAAATATCGGCACGCGATCTCGAGATAAATAATCTTAATAAGTTAATGACTGCGGACGGGTAAAAGAGATATGCTAATAAGAATATGCTAAAGCCGGCCATACACGTTCAATTATACTTGCGCAAGGTTAGACTTGTGCAAATACAGGTATTTCGGACAAACGGCTCAACTAGCTGCTCAAATAGCTAGCTGAATAAAATACCATTAAAATGATACTTGTGGAATTATTATTTTAATGCTGTTTGCACAAGTGTGCGTATATGCAACGAGCTACTAAAAAATTTTTTTTTTGAAATATGAGCTACCGGGTGTGTTGTTTTATGCTATTGATGGATATTTAAGCGACAAAAAAGCTGAAAACTCACAAGACCTTATATTTTTTTGTTCCTGTCATGGTAGTCTTTACTTTTTAAATCAAAAATTTGCGCAATTATCTTCCTACACACGATTCAATATACTAAAAATAAATATTACCATGTCTTGGATTTGAACCTACAAAATAAAGAATATAACTTTATGTCTAACTAACATGGGCTAGTTATTAGTTATATTATCAAATCCGTGACGTAATATTTCGATTTTTGAGCATAAAAAATTAATTCTAAACATTATAAACAGATTACGAGATGCCTTGAAACTAGGTTCCGTTTGTCTCCTCTGCAATATGTAGTTTAGAGTTTAAGTCACAATGTATCCTGCACATAGCAGATTAGGCAGAGGGGATCTGAGATCCTAGTGGTATACTCTGGACCCAACAACTAGAGACATCCATTCTCCACTTTCCGCTGAATTCTGGGGGCATGAGTGGAGGAATTCAACGCCACGTTTTGTCTCGCAAGCAGAGCGAGAAAATGAAAATATTTAATATTTCATTTCCTTGAGTGGGAATTGAACCCACAAACTGCCGCGTTTACAGTCGCACGTCACTCCTGCGCTACGACTGGCCTTAAAGTGGAATACAGTATGCAGATGAAAAAAATGTTATTTATTAAATTAATCGCAATAACAATAAATATAAAAAATGCGCTCAGGTAGTTTGGGCACATCGAAAGAATGAATGACGAGATTGGCAAAAAAATTGGCAAAATTTATGAAGCGAGAGTGAGCGATAAGAGATTAAGGAGGAGACCTAGGTTGACATTCGAGAACACTGTGTTGATGATACCAGAAGGTCACGTAAAAAGTGTAAGAATATACGATTATATACATACATATGAAGAGGATGAGGCACTGGTTACTAAGGATCTGAAGGTGAAAGCCTCAAAGAGGAAATATAACCGGGCCTCTAGGTCATATAAGAGGCAAAATGCCAGAGCAAGGTCCGAGCATATCGCCAAAATCGATGAGAGAGTTACCAGTCCGGAACTATTGAGTTTTGCGCCCTCGGCTCGGCTAAAGAGAAATCCGATCTCCTGGGCGCTCTCTTTGCCTCGAGCGTGACTATGGATGACCGAAGAATAACGCCACCGACTATCCCGCGGTACCAGAGCTCAATGAATGACGTTAAGTTCAGCCAAAAAGCTGTTAGGCAAGCTCTGTCTTCTTTGGATATCCAAGCCCCTCGCTGTACTTTCTCTATCGCATTTATCATGGAAAGTGTCCTGAAGAACTGTTTGACTTGTTACCTGCCGCCGAATTTTCTAACCCTGGGGTTTCGTAGGAACTTCCTTCCACGAACCGCGAAATTGTGGAATGTCTTAGCTACGGCAGTATTTCCAGGTCGATATGACATGGGTACCTTCAAAAAGCTCGTCTCTGTCCAGCTAAGAGGCCGGCAACGCACCTGTAGCTACTCTAGTGTTGCACGAGGTCTTGGGCGGCGGTGATCACTTACCATCAGGTAATCCGAATGCCCGTTTGCCTTGTCTTTTCCATAAAAAAAAATATGAAGAGATGGTTGACAGTAAACGAGACTTTAGAAGTGTGCTGAGGCCGTAGCATTTGGCACTACGTTTCTTCTAGCTTTTCCAAAGATAAAGCATGAAGCATTAGTGGGTTTGATGCCTACTTGGGTTTATGAAACATTTTTATTTTCTCGCAAAAGTCAAAGCGTGAGATTAAGTTCCGCTACTCAATAAACAATGTCAATTGATGAAATTAGTCACAATAGTTAAAGAATATCTTGAATTTTCTACCATAGTCAAACTAAAAGACACTCCTACACCTAGTATGCAACTACCCACAGGTATGCGTAATGGTAATTAATCAAAGAGTATTTGCTGGCCGCATGCATTAGTCCATACTGTGTTACCGCAAATAGTTTAAACGGTATACCAGCATTAGACACGGCATTTAAACAGCGGAAAAATGTATGTTTGGTCAATTTTCAAAGTACATATTTGCATTTGGAATGAAGTCGGTTGTGTACAGTATTTTTTTTTGTTTCACGTTGTATCATCTATGTAGGAGTATAAGCAGAGGGAACCTAGAGAAAGACACTCGTATCTGCACCTATCGCGCAATGTTTGAAGCATCACATGTTGAGTGGCGGAACTCCACAAGACGCACTGGTAACAACCATAACAAAAAAATATTTCCAATGAGTGGAAATCGAGCCTACAATCGTCATATTTACAATCATATGCTGTGCCGCAGGGACACAATTGTTCCTAATAAAATAAATTACGATTTATATAATTAAAAAGTATAAGAGTAAAATAAAATATTAATAACAAAACAAGCTTTTATTCGAAACGTAAGTTGTAATGAAAACAAAATAAATATATATTTCTTGTTTTCTTTTTTAATTTTCTTATTCTCAGTTCTATAAATGCTTTATTATAGCAAGGTACTTTTCCGGCCAAATTCTAATTAAAAGTACTCGCCAAGATATATTAAACGATTATTCTTAGTTCAGAAATCTCTTTGGCCACCTTCCGGCTCCATCCAATCCCTAGATACTTTTTTTTGCATGGAAAAATACAATAAGTATTTCTCAGATAAAGCCTTTCCATTTGATACCCATATTAGGTGGGATGTACAATAATTTGTAATCCGCCATTTTGTTGCGGCGGCCATTTGATTTAAGGAATCAACAAATAATATTGATTAAATGTAATTTCATTGTCATCAGAACTGAAACCGTAATTAAAATTTCAGCTGAATCGGACTAGGAAGTAAATTAAATTAGACCGGACCTTGCGAATTTCCACATAGAGTCAAACACCAACTAACTAGTACGGCAAGTTAAATAAAAGCTTGTAATAACATCACTTTTATGATCCTATAAAATTATCGTGGTAAAATGCAAACCGTTGAAGCTGATAGACTACCGATTATTACATGGCAATTATTATATAAAAGCAGAATTTCGCATATGTTCATAAAAAAAATAACAAAAAATATTTAATATTTTTTTTAACTTCACGCTGTATCCCACCAGGCTGGGTAGGCAGAAGAAACAAGAGTACCAAATGTTTTCCATTACACTCCTTTTTCCATTTCTGTCTTAAACACGATCCGCTTTACACCTGAATGAAAATCTTTATATGTTGAGTGGCGCAACTCTTTGTTTGTTTTATTTTGTCAGACAAAGGAAAAAAAACAAGTTATTCCCCTGATCGAGTATCAAACTCATAGCCAAAAACTTAAGAACACAAATTTAAGAAACAAGAAAGAACATTGTGAGGCCTTCGTGGTGGAGCGGCACAAGCATAAGACTATAAGCGCGACAGTTGTGGGTTCAATTCTCATTCGGCGGGATGAAATATTTAATTTCCTCACTCTGGCAACGAAGCAAAGCACGGTGTTGAGGTCCACCACTCAATACGAAATGCCTCGAGAATTCAGCAAAAAGTTGGGAACGAACGAAGTATCTTAATGGAATCGGAGTATCTAACACTAGGTGATTAGTTCCCACCCCTCTATGTGCAGGACAATATGAAGTTAAAAGAAACAAAATAAGCGTAGCAACACAGTGTCTAACTATAAGTGAAACAGTTGTGGGAGAATGATTTATTTATAACAAGGTGAGGCGCGGCTTTGAATTCCACCACCAAACACGCAATATTTCTAAAAATAGGCAAAAATGAGGAACGGAGTGTCTTTATACTAGGTTCCCTTAGCCTACTCTGTTTTATTCGGGAACCAGTGTAAAGCTTAAAAAAAAAAGATAAAACAGAAAAAGAAACAACATGAAACTTTAAATACTAAGACTAAATTTTGAACTGGACTCCTTAAATTACGTGTAAAGACCTTTATCACTTACTCATACATACCGTCTATCTCTTATTAAAATTTCAAGAGCGTTCAGACTTTTCTAGTGTAATATCGTCAGAAGGGAACACTTATAAAAGGATTTAGTCGTAGGGTTTTTGCGGTCCCCTATAAAAAGGTGTAAACGGACCCTATACAATATTCATAGTTCCGATCTCAATAGATCATTTTGATCGTCACAGCATAGGATATACAAACACAACCTGAGCATTGTGTGACTACAAAGTGTTGAATAAACACTAGGCGGAAAATGAGGATGTGAGGGTCTTAACACTAAGTTTCCTCTGCCCATCTTACTATATGCGTAATTCACAGTGTGAGTCGGGCTCGCCCACCGATGGTTCCGTACTATAACTGTACGTCTCGACTTTTTTCTGCAATTCAAGCTTAGCTTAGCCAGAGCCCTTTTATCTGATACCTCACTTGAAATAACGGCCTAAATTGCATATTTTGCCCTCCTTTTAAAGCTATTAGTTTTTAGAATTTAACCACAAAAGTATAGTTTTAAAATGCTAAATTTCATAATTACAGGTCAACCAGAAATACTTTTGATTCCCTCTATAGTATTAAAATACGAGTTTTTGCGACATAAACGGCCATATATTTTTTGTAATAATTGTAGAAATACGATTTTTTCAGGAAATCAAGGAACCATAGATCTAAGTATATGTGAGTTGAATTTGAATTTCAACTCGATGTCTCCAAGCGTTTCTAAGATAAAAACAGACAGACAGGACAATATCATATAAGAGATAGATTAGAGATAGATAGATTAGATAGATAAAAAAGATTAATTTTTTCCTTAAAAGGTACGGAACATTAAGAAAATTATATTTTTAACTATGTATATTTATTACATTTTTATTGATTTTGTTTCTGTTTTTAGTTCCAAGCTATCCCGCAAATAGCACAGTAGGCAGAGAGAACCTGGGAACCTAATGTTAAGTTCCCATAAGACAGTTCCGTTCATCACTCTGCCAAATTCTGGAGACTTTGCGTGTTAAATAGTGGAACCTAACGCCGCGCTTTGCCTCGTTACCAGAGCGAAGAAATTATTAAATTAAATACTTCATTTCCTCGAGTGGGAATCAAACCCACAACGCACGCTTGTGCCTGTACAACATAACTGGCCTCTATCATAATCAATCCCAATATTATAATCCTTATAATCCAACTTTAAACTTTAACTTTCATCAGATAGAAATACCTACGCACTCTTTTACATTAACATCGACTTTTGCAACCGCATGCCTAACCTCAGTGAGCTAAACGTATGCCTTTTGAACTTCCACTAACTGAGCTGACTATGTTTAGAACGTAAGAAGTTTTTTTTTTATTTTTATATTATATATTATATCATTTGCCCATTGATTTTTCAAGTAACTTGACTTTATTTTAATTTACGAAGTCTAGTTAGATAATTATTAATTTAAATAAAAATACTCTAGTAGATTAGGTGCGGTGTTGTGTTCCGCTTCTCACATAGAACGAATATTGTATCTTCCTACCCTGCTATACGAAAAATGGGTGACATTGTTCTTTTCTATAAACAATTAATAGAAATTGAACTAGCTACCATCTTAAATGTTTTTCATTGCACCCGTTCCACAGTAGCTTCACGTTATTACTTTTATGATGTTATTTACTACATAGCTTCATCGCTGATATTCCAGAGAACAAATGGCCCCATATATTGTATAGATTAGAATCTATATAGAATACTAGTTCGACCTAGTTTTAGCGAAAAATTGGTAAAAATATCACTATACATTGAAGTAGTCAAATAACTTTTTAGTGTGATGAGAGCGATGGTTGTACGTTTGAATTCTCATTAGGGTTCTTTTTCAGTTTGACATTTTCCCCCGTTAAGCAGGCAGCACTCCATTCCCCACACCCTGTTTAATTTTTGAGAGATTGCTTATTGACAGGGAAATTAAAATAATTCACTGCTACTAGTAAGGATGTCTCCAATTCTGGCAAAAACCGACAAATAGAGTATTTTGACTCTAGATTCTATATGCCTATCCTGTCAAATTAGAAACAACGTAAAGCTTAAAGGACCTAGTGACACGTTATGGACGATTGTGGAGTGATGCACATAAGGTGTGTCTCCTACATACTTTTACTTTTAAAGATAGTAAATTTTAAAATTCATATAATAAATTAGTTATAATATTTTTTTAACTCTACGTTGTATACTATATATATACAGAAGTATAGTATTAAGATACTTCGGCCCCCACGCACCGTCCAATTTTCAATTCAAGACTATCCGTGTTGAGTGGTGGAACTCAACGCCACACTCTGTCTTGTAACAAAAGGGTGGAAATTAAAATAATTCGTTCCTCCAGTCGGTAACTAATCGTCGCGTCTAAAGACAGAAAGAACTGACTCATAAAATTACTTGCCTAGTATAAAAATGATTGAACCCACAACATATACTATACAAAATTACAAACACTATTTCACTTGACTCACCAACAACTTGCATCAACAAAACGATTAACATGACAATTTAAATTGTCACATTGTATAATACACTTGCAAAGCACACAGCAATTACGTAACTTGCACGGGTTATAATTCAAACAGAATAGGACATTCCCCGCATAATAATACATAGATTTATTTTACCCTCATATTATTGTGCCTGGGGAGTGTCGTTATCGTTACGTCGTTATAACGAAGGCGTAGCGGCCGTTAGAGTATAAGCTCGCTAATAGAGTAAATTATCTTTATTGCAAATGTGTATAGTTATATTTTGGATATTTTCTTTATTCAAAATAAAATAAATACAATATTACAGAGATTAAATGAAATTTAGAATCATACGCTGTACTATGGCAGTTTTCTATATTATAAAAAATAGTTTCTGTTTCTTTCTCTGGTAATCTAAACGCGGCGTTGAATTGTGCCACTCAACACGCAAAGACTCGAAAATTTGAGGGCAAGTCCAAGTGAAGGTCCTCTGACTATTTTGCTATATCTGTGATCCAGGGTACAGTTAAAAAAAAACACAGCAAAATGTGCAAAAATATAAGAATATCAAATTCTATTTACAATATTGTTGCTACGTAGCGTCGTTATGATAATTAATTTGCTCATTGTACCAAATTGTGAACGTCTTTATTACTGGGATTTTCGTTTTGCCTTTGAATTAGATAATAATGTTTTAATTTAGACATTTAAGAGCCGAAAATTTTACGTGATTGAGTTAAGAATGTTAATTAGAGGTTATAATTATTTACAAGGCGTGACGCAAAAGCTCATCGTCTGACTGTAAGCGCGATGGATGTGGGTACGATATTAGGGGAAATTTATTATATTTATTTGCTAGCTGGGGTAACAAGACAAAGCGCGGCGATGAATTCTGTCACTCAGGAAGTATTCTGTGGGAACGAGAAATAACGGGACTTTACGTTTTATTTCTCTCTCTTAGCTTCAGGTAGGCACAAGGTATTTAGTATTAGACACTTTGTACCCCACTTTCGGCCGAATTTTCGAAGCATTGCGTGTTAAGAGGCGGAATTCCACGCCGCGGCATGCCTTGTTACCGGAGCGAAGAAATGAAAATATTAATCAATAATAATTAATTGACCCGAATGGGAATCGAATCCATAACCGTCGCGTTTACAAATTCAAAATTCAAATTCAAATTTCAAATATTGATTTGGGTAAGAATTAATAATATTCTATATAAAATGATTGCTGTCATTTTTAAATTACTTACATATATTATTTGCCGAATGTACAATTGGTAAATATGTAGTTATTACAGAGTATACGTAGAAAGGATGTTTTAAGATATTTTTATATAGATTTATTTCAAACGAACAAACGAACCGAAGAATCTATGTATTTACTTAATATTTCTTTAAAGATCAAGTCGTTCTTTATCTCTGCTTTTTTTTCAGCTTCACGCTGTATCCCGCATACAGCAGGGTAGGTTAAGACATTCCGTTCCTCACTTTCTGCCGAATTCTGAAGGCACTGCGTGTTGAGTGGCAGAACTCAACGCCGTGCTTTGCCTCGACACCAGAGCGAAGAAATGGAAATATAAATTTATGTAAATATTTCATCTCCTCGAGCGAGGATTGAACCTACAACCAGTCGGTTTTACAGTCACACATTGTGCCCCTGCGCCACGACTGGCCTCCTTTATCTGTCTTGAATTAATTACGACTTAAATTTAACTATAAACAATAGTGTTTTAAAAATATATATTTTTATCAACAGTCATATAACCAAGACGTTTCGATTGTCATTCTTTAGCCAAAAATCTTACCAGCGCGATTCAGAAAATGATGCTTTATACACAGCACCATCTATTGCGCTTAAAGTTAAACTGTAACTGTTCTGACAATTAAAAAATCCCGTTTTATGTTAAATTTCACTTAATATATAATTATATTCATCAAAAGCGACGTTTTACTAAATACATACTATACAATCGAAAATACAAATTTATTATAAGCAATCATAGATTTATTATAATATAAGTATAGATATAGATTGCTATATAATTTTCGTAGGCAAACTAATGCCTTGAGTTCATAATAACTTTACTTTGACGATAACTTTTTCTTTAATTAACCGATTTTGATGAAACAAAACTGACTTTAATCGTTAAGTTGAGTTAAAACAAATCAATTGGTGAAACTTTTAAGTAAATCGGTTCAGTACTTTCGGAGATTTACGTGGCCATACGTACAGGCAGACAGACAAGAAATTAAAAAAATATATTTTTGCTTTCTACTATTCTTTTTAAGTGTCCCTGTATCCATTTCAATCAAAATTACTAAATGTACAGACAAAATATTTTTACTGTTTTATTATATATAGAGATAAAAGCTGCTTTACGTTTTATCCCGCATAGAAAGGTTCTCGCATGCAGAAGGAAACTAATGTCAACGTAGGGCGTAGTCTGCGATTTAATTTATTGATAATTGATCAAATTTAATTTATTGATAATTGATAAAAAATAAATAAATAATCGATAATCCATAATCCGTAATCTTAGTCAGTATTCCGTTATCCGGATATTGGACTATTATCCTGAATCTATAATCCAAAGCCCATGGACCATAATCCATAAACCATAGTTTATAATTTGGCAAGAAACAATGCTATTCATTAAATATTTTTTAGACTTTTAAAGTATTCTTCCACATTTGGAAAGAGAAATACTTATTCAGATGACGTTTAAAAATGTTGAACTCGATACGAGTAAATAAGATGTAACTGGTGCAGTAGAGTTTCGGCTTGATGAGAACGTATGGCTTGTGGTCAGAACCCTTGGACGGTTTCCAAGAAATGCGGATTCAAAATCCAGTACGTTCAAAACTTTTAAACGTTTCTTAGATAAGTATTTTTTAATACAAAATGCAGCAAAAATGATGCAACGATGGTTGCGTTGACTTAAGCTTAACTAACTTAACTTTTTATATACTCCAAGAGACAGTAGCTGGATATTTTACGTTAATTTCAGCTTGATACCTCTAAGTAGTCTTTTTTTTTAATTTCCATATTAGTGTCACATCCTCTGTATTTTTTTTTGGGGTTATTTGTTTATGAAAATAATAAAAAACAATATTTCACGTATGATAGAAACTATACTACTTTAGAGATATAATACAAATCAAAATCACACGCGAAATTACTAGAAACTATATTTGCTTCAACAAAAATTATTTTTTTTGTCTCTTGAATAACTGGTGTCTTATGTATACATCTTTTTAGGTTGCAGGCAATGTATCAAAGGACGATGATTAAGATAATCTACTAAGAATTAGAACTTGCGTAACGGACGCAACTCTGAAATTACCTGAAACATTCAATATCCAAATTCAAAAGTTTAATTGAATAGAGATGTCGGGATAGGGATGCTGCGAAACAAGATCCGAAGTGGGGTCATCGAAGTTATTCGCAAAAGTTGAGATTAACTTTCAAAATTACATCTCTTAGAAACTTGTAAATAGATAATAAAGGTTTGTATATGTATAAAGACAAGGCAAACGAGCGTACGGGTCACCTGGTGGTAAGTGATCACCGCCGCCCACGACCCCCTGTAACACCAGAGGAGCTACAGGTGCGTTGCCGGTCTTTAAGGTGGAGATAGACGCGCATTTTGAAGGTACCCAGTTCGTATCGTCTTGGAAACACTGCTGTAGGTAGGCCACTCCACAGTTGAGTAGCGCGTGGAAGGAAGTTCCTACGAAGCCGCACAGTAGTGGAGGGCCATGTATCGAGATGGTGTGGATGATACTTATGTTTGTGACTTATTGTGCTGTTAGAAAATTTGGCGGCAGATAATAGTTCAAACAGTCTATTATCCTCCAGAACACTCGCCATGATAAATGCGGTAGAGAACGCACAGCAAGGATACATCTCTACGCGAAGCCAATGGGTCAAGCCCTGCACAGATTATTGGATCCCCAACGATTCGAACGGCTCTACATTGTTTGTGATCAAATGGGTCAAGCTGATAGTAGGGTGCATCTGCCCAGAGATAAGAATAGTACTATACAGAGTCAATCGGTGTTTTGGCGTAAAGTACTGTCTCCGTAGTAAGTAATGCCGGGGATGGTAATGATCCGGTCGAGTCTGCCCATGCGTGTTACCATTGCTGGCGACGTGACTCTACCACACGTACTTTAGTCGCCTTTTATGACACCACCAGTACCAGGGTGACCTATTCTAAGCCGGGAGCACGCGGCTAAGTCTGTCAAGAACCTTTATCACAGAAACGCTTGGAGATATCGAGGTAAAATTCAAGCCGTTAACTCGTAGATACGGCCCCATGATTTCCTGAAAAAAAAATCTACATTTACTTAAAAAAAGATATGGCCGATTATATCGCAAAAACGTATATTTCGACACTATTAAGGGAATCAAAATTCATAGGGTACATACAAACTATACATTTATGGAAAAATCTTAATCTATACTTATAATAAATCTGTAGAAAAGTCGTTTCTGTACATTGAAAATTTAAAAAAAAAAATTAGCCAGGATGTTAAAGGATAATTAACAGAATCCATTTCCAACTTTTTTGGAATTTTTGTCTGTTTGTCTGTTTGTCTGTTTATCTGTTTGTCTGTTTGTCTGTTNTAATTCCAATAGATGGCGCTGTGCATAAAACGTCGTTTTCTGAATCGCGCTGGTAAGATTCTGGGCAAAAGAATTACTTTAGAAACGTCTTATTTGTTTGACTGTTGATAATTTACGTATTTTTTAAGTTCAATTATTCAAAGTACTAACTACAAAGTAAACTAAATTGAATTGTTGGTGAAAATTACCTTCGTTACAGTCTAGCTTAATTCGTAATTATTTAACACAGTGATAAAAAATGATTTAATATTCAAAGAAATGTTTTGAATAGGTTCTTCAGTCCGTTCGTTCGTTTGTTATTAATATTATTTTAAAAAACGTATAAAAAATAAATATCTCAAGAAAAAAATGCTCTGACACTGTAAAAATATCCCGCAGTATTATTTCATAACTTACCTGTATGTTGCATGTATGTATGTGCCAAGGGTATTTTAGAGTACAAAAACACCTCAAAATCCTTTTAAGATAACTTTGTCGTTTGTCTGTCTGTCAAGAGTATTTTGTACAAGATCGCTTAAAGGTTAGATACCTCAATGTTCAAGTCTATATTCCCTTAGAGCACAAAAAAATCTATCTTCTAAATCATCGCAATCAAATGACGATAAACTATGAGGGTTTATGCATCGTTATTTGTCGCATTTTCTATCAAAACTATACAATTCCCGTTGATACACAATTACGAAATTTGTTAAGAAGTTAAAACTACGGTACGGCACGTATAAAGGAAAATTCCAAAATTATTTTTCAAAGATTGACAACTTTTTGTATTTGTGTCACAGAAAAAAACTATTAGGTACAAATTTTAATCTGTACTTAATTTGATAAAAAAGGACAACTTTAATAAGTTATTCTTTTGGTGTATCTACATTCTTGAAACTGGTACGAAACTCTCGGGTCATGAGTACGACTTGAACTTGACCGAAAATATTGATTATTTCATAGATTATATAAAAATGCCTAAAAACGTATACGTATCTACATAGATACGTATAATATACATATATTCTGTATACCAATTATATATTTACTTAAAATATGTTACTAATTTAAAAACTGTACAGGAGCTAATATAAGTTATTTTACAAAGAATATCGTGAATACTTATCCAAATAACTAAATTAATAATTAAGGCTGTTCGTAATATCTCTATTTCTTAAATGAATAATCATCTAATTCAAGCGGGCGAAGCCGCGAGCGGGTCGCTAGTAAATAATAACTTTAAAAGGAGGTAAAATTTGGTATTAAAGCCGCTAGTTCAAGTGACATCAGATGAAAGGGCTCTGGCAAAGCTAAGCCTGAATTTCAGAAAAAGCTCAAGACCTCCAATTTATTACGGAACCCTCGATGAGCGAGCCCAACTCGCGCGTGTCCGGTGTTTTTACTTTTTATCTAGTGAAGCGTACAGAGACCGGTACGCGAAGCGAGTAAGGAGAAAAATATTCTTCTTTAATGTCTCTAAATGAGAAAAAGAAGTAAATATTAAATAATACGCCAAAAAATACAATATTTTTTTTTAACTCCCCCTGTGTCCTGTATATAGCGGGTTAGGCAAGGAAAAAAGGAGTTCCGATACGAAGGGGAGTACCTTGACAGTGGGTTCGCTTTGCTATATGCGGGATACTGCGTAAAGATGAAAAAAAAAAGAGAAAAAACTATTCTATCCTAATACAAATCAGCGATATCACATAACCATGCATCTAATTCCTATAATATCGGTATCCAATATGCTTTTTAACCTAATATAGCTACGCAAAGTTGATTACGCCTGGAGGCTATTTGTTGACGTAATGGGATTTAGTTAGGAGATTACGCTACTGGCTTACCTCATTGTCTTTATAGGCCTTATTTATGGTAAATAAATATACATATGTCTAAGTATGCACGTATAAAATCCGTATATTATCCTAAGGCAGTCGTGGCGCAGCGGCAAAGTGTTTCACTGTAAACGCAAAGATTGTGGGTTTAATTCCTACTCTGTGGAATAATTATTTTCATTTACTCGCTCTGTGTGTGTGGGGAACGGAGAGCTTATGTGGTTCCCTTTACATAAAAAAAATAAATCTTATATAAAAGTTGTTTCATGCTTTATTCCACTTCAGATTAAGACTACTACACACACTAGATTTAAGATTCTCTGTTTTCCGCCTCGCAGTGTGATTAATGTTGGGTGGTGCATTTGTATGGGAAAACGAAAGTGATTTATAGATGTCCTAGATCGTCCTGAGTCTAAATTGGTGCACTGAACCCTTCGTGCGCGCTTATCTGGCCTTATAATTCTATAGTACCTAAATAGATCTTTTCATAATTTCGCCATTTTGCCGAGTATTACTAAAGAATATTAACATAAATAAATCAATCTGTTTTCTACTCTCAGTGTAACAGACATTACGGGCTATATAGCGTAATTGAACGCTACACTTAATTTTAAAAGAACTTGGAAATATGTTTAATACAAAAAATATTTTATAAGAAAAAACTTAATTACATGACAAATGAAAACGAATCATCCGATGTTTCATTTATCACAATCAACTCTATAGAGGATCGAGTACCATTTTTCATTTTAAATACAGTGACAGATAAGACGAAGCGCTTTTGCCTGTTATCACTATTGATTGGGTAGTTAAAATCCAAGATATTGAAATGGCATACAAAAACTACTTTGTGTGTGTGGCGACGAGACGCAATCGTGCGACTATAAATGCGATAGCTTGTGGGTTCGATTCTCACTCGGCGGAATGAAATATTTTATGTTTTTATTTTTTATTTCTCGCTCTGGTAATGAGGGTAAAGCACAGCGTTGAGTCCCGCCACTTAACACGCAATGGCTCAAAAATTCGGCGGAAATTTCGAAACGAAAGTGTCTCAATGCGAACGGTGTGTCATACTAGGTTCCCAGGATCCCCCTCTGTCTATGGACGGGATACTGCGTGAAGCTACAAAAAAATAGATAGGTATTAATTTTTCACACTCCGACATTTAAAGATAATCTAGGTTAAATAATAAAACACTGAAGAATCTATATCATCAATATAAATATTAGTATGTGGAAATCGAATTTTGGGAAGCAGCAGTTAAAATAAAAAAAAAACTAAATAAAAGTATAAACGTAAATTTATTTTAACTTTTATATTGTACTCCGCTCTATCGTTCTAAACAATTATATTTTTTTTCCTTTATTCCCCATTCCTTGCCCTTGCGTAGGAAATTATTCAAATTCACAGTAAAAAAATATTTTTCATGTAAATCCGGATTCGCCGTAATCGCCGGGTGTTGCCGACTAAACTGATTTACCGTTTCCGATTCTTAATTATTTTGTTCGGGGTTAAATTGCTTTATAGTATACTAGTGACTCTATCTGTTTTTGCTAGATATTTAAACGAGCTCCCCACTTTTTTTACTGTCAAGCGTGTTGAATGGCGGAACTTAACGCCGTGCTTTGTCTTTTTACCAGAGTGAGTAAATGAAAACATCACATATGTTCATTCCCCTGAGTAGGAATTGAACCCGTCGGTTTCAATCGGGCCTCCATTAATAAAAATGTATATATTTTAAAATAGTAATAGAATATAAATGAAATATATATGAAATATATAATAGAATAGAATATAAATGAAATATATAATATTTCCGTTTTCTTCGCTCTGGTATTGAGGCAAAGCGCGGCGGTCACTCAATATGCAATGCTTCCAGAATTCGACGAAAACTGGGGACACTCCGTCTTTTCCGGGAACGGAGTGACTTAACACTAAATTCCCTCTGCCTACCTTGCTGTATGCGGGAAAATCTTAACAGTTAAGATCTATTAGCTAACTTTAGAGAGATTTTGTTGTTATACCTCTCGCTGTTCCCGCGTGCATATTAACTTTTAAGTCTATTCTTAGTCAGTTCAATAGTAGATACAATAGAAACAAAGATAGATAGCCACAAGGAGCGTTGCATGCTGAGTGCATAACTTAAAACCGCAATTTGTCTTTTTATCAGAGCGAAGAAATAACGATAATTCATTCCCCTGGGAATAGAACTCACAACCGTCGAGTTTATAGTCAGCTGTGCCGCTGCGCCACTATGGCCTCGAATAGTCAAAAATTTAATTTACAATATATTTCGTGACAGCAACTCCTTTGATCAACGTGAAGGATATTGACGTGTTTCATACAAATTATTCATAAAACAAATAGCTTTTAAAATATAAGTTTACGGCCGTAATTTCCTTTTTTATCGAATGGCTATCGATACATAATACATTACTAGTTTAAAACATCTTCTTTGTGTATTTTTGTCATGCAACGGTACTATCTTGAAGTGTAAGACTTGACACTGTACTTAGTACAACGTCAAAAATTTTGCTATGGATATTTTTATTTATTTTTGTTGTTCTTACATTTAAAAATAATTGTAAGACACGTCTTTTTAAATTGTGATTTCGTACTTAAAAGCCATCTATCTATAACAACTAAACCGATTTTAAATATATGAAAGTGATTCAAACCAAAAGGTTCATCTGAGCATAACTTTTAGTTTCCGAAAAACTTATGAACAAACTAACATACATACACGCATGAAGCCTATTTAGACTGATATATAACATATATATGATTTCAACAAAAGAAGTATATATAGATAACCTTCTTATTTTGAAGTCAGTAAGAAATATTTTTTTTTGTTATGAATATAAGTTTACTGAATGACTTTTAAATAAATAGGAAAATATAAGGATAAAATCAGCTTCACGCTGTATCCCGCACACAGCAGGGTAGGCAGAGGGAACCTAGTGTTAAGACACTCTGTTCCCCACTTTCTGCCGAATTCTGGAGGCATTGCGTGTTGAGTGGCAGAACTCAACGCCGCGCTTTTCCCTCGACAACCAGAGCGAAGAAATGGAAATATAAATTTAAGTAAATATTTCATCTCCTCGAGTGGGGATCGAACCCACAACCAGTCGATTTACAGTAAAAAGTAGAAATATAAGGATATTTGGTATATAACCTGTTAACATTTATAATATTTCACAATTCAATAAAAGGTATCAACCGTGGTGGAGAAGACGGACCACGTCTCATTGTTAATATGATGGTTGTGAATTTTGTTCCCACTTGGGGGAATGATTATAATATTTATTTTCATAACCAGATCGAGGTAGATAAAGCGCGGCATTGAGTTCCGTCACTCAACTTTTACTAAAATATTTAAACTAAAATTTTCTTACACAATAGAATAAACAAACGTTTCCTAATAATTTTAGTTATTTAAAAATTACATTTTCCTAGCTTTTATTATTAAAATAATTAAATTTTCAAAGCACTTTAAACCGAAATAGTTTAAACACAGTCATTAGTAAAACATTAATGTACACTATAGTATATTTATGAATAATTCTGATTTACATCATAATTGTAGTTCAGACGCCTTTGAATCTACATCCAGCATTCAAAATGAAGCTATATTTGTATATCTTTTGTTACACCGAATACTTATACTAGATTTCAGACGCCATTGTGGCTTAGTGAAATTGGTTGCGCTCCTAGTGAAAGTTGTGACCACACCACCACAACAGGCTTAAAGTTAAACTAAACTTAATGTTATTTTTATTTTCAAATTTGAGAAATTGAATCATTCAATTTCTAACGAAGCGAAGTATCGAAGTTTAATTTTGAAGATTGAACTTTTATTTTTGCTACCTACGATGGAAAATAAAGACATTTCATTTCCCCTAATGCTACTGCACCACGACAAAATCTAAACTTTAAAACTAGTAAAATTATTTTAAAACTCCTATAACCTTTTATTATTCCACAGTTGTATGGCAAGACTGGCAAGTCCACGTAACATCAACGCCATCAGAAGTCGGTAGTCCCACTCTTCTCACCTGTGCCGTACCCAATGCAGTACGAGACCACGCATCTGTAGCTGCTTGGTACAGAGATGACGCTGTTATATCAGCCGGCGATCATTTTTGTAAGTGTTTCATCATAAATTGTTCAGCATATTCATCATGTAAAAGGCTCAGCATATGATTTAAAACACAGCGGTTATGGGCTCAATTCCCACGCAGTCAATTTGAAATTACACCTGGACTCAAGTTAATGTCGTTATCTAGACCCAAATCAAATTTATCCAAACGTTCTAGCTGGCTTAGTTATAAAATGTATACTTTACGGATACTAAATTTTCTTAACATTAGGTTCTCTTAAGCCTGCTATGTGCAAAATAATATAAGCTAAACAGAAATAATTCACATAACAGGATTTGTTAACTATTCTTGTCGAATCGAATGTCGAATCCGTTCGAAACTTCGGCATTTTTTTCTTTAGTTTCACGCTGTACTTCGCATGTATAGCAGTTTAGATATAGAGAGCCTTTAAGTAAAGACACTCTGCATTTGTTAAGATTGATTTCGTGTTCATTCAGATTGTTTAAATTGTACATTGGTGTCTCAGACCCAAATGTACCAAGGTAGCGGTCATGTAACTAGAAAAAAACTTTAACAATCCCAGCAACACGGCTTGGCCGGTCTCCAGTTTCACTTCCGACTTTGTTTCATTAAATTTTCCTCCTAATTCAAGTTTGCCGTGAAATCCCTTAATTCAATATTGGTTATAGACTAACGATCCTTTTCTTTTTCAGTGTCATTGTAAAACAATTCCGTCTCGTTTCATATAAACGTCTTAGAAATACAATCGAATTGTTATTTAAGCCTGTGTTTTTTATTAGAATTTTTTACCTTATTTTATAATTATTTTTGTTCAAACAATATTTTACTCTAATGAAAAAATTAAATTATGATAAAATAGACATTCAATGTTTGATCATTACGTAAGCCTATTTTAAGTACCAGAAAGTAAATAAATAAAAGAGTATCTAATCTCTTCTCTATACATAATAAGACAGTAAAAATATTTTGTCTGTACATTTAGTAATTTTGACTGATTACAATTTTAATAACTGTAGATCCAATGGATAGAGGGACACTTAAAAAGAATAGTAGAAAGCAAAAATCGATATTTTTTAATTTCTTGTTTGTCTGTCTGTCGATATGTATGGTCACATTTTTCTCTAAAAGTACTGCACTGATTTACTTAAAAGTTTCACCAGTTGATTTATTTTAACTTAACTTAACAATTAAAGTTTGTTTTATCAAAATCGATTCATTAAAAAAAAGTTATCGTCATTTGAACTTGAACTCAAGGCATTAGTTTGCCTGCGAATGTTATATAGCAATCGCGCTGGTAAGATTCTTGGCCAAAGAATGACATTCGAAACGTCTTGGTTATATGACTGTTGATAAAAATATATATTTTTGAAGCACTATTCTACAATATTTTATACAATAAAGTAAATAAAATTGAATTTTTAGTGGAGATTACCTTCATAAATCATAACAGTTAAGTTTAAGTCGTAATTAATTCAACACAGAAATAAAGACCGAATTGATCTTCAAAGAAATATTAAGTAAATACATAGATTCTTCGGTTCGTTTGTTCGTTTGAAATAAATCTATAAAAAATGCCTAAAAACAGCCTTTCTACGTGTACTGTTTAATAACTACATATTTACCGATTGTACATTTAGCTAATAAATAATATATGTAACTAATTTAAAAATTGTTCAGGAACTTATATGCAATCATTACAGTTAATATATTTTACAAAGAATATTATGAATCCTTCAAATCAATAATTTAACATTTAAGGCTGTTACTGAAAGAGTAAATTAAATTATAATATTCACTGACATCAGCACATTTAACAGAGTTTTAGAATTATGACGAGACGTACATTACATAGGTAAAAAGAACATAATGTTACAAAAATATATACATGTAAAAAATATTTAGCTTTATGTATATTTTATAAATATCAAATATCGACATTGGTCGTATTTTTTAATTCAAAACAATCAAAAATTCTTATAGAAATTACGATAATGTAGTAAAAAAATCATATTCGATTATNTTATTAAAAATCAAAGGGCCACAAAACAGGTTTACAGTAAGTCTTAATTCTAAGTTATCATTACAATTTTAATAACTGTAGATCTAACAACAGTGATCATATGAAAGATATACGGATCAGAAACGTGGTGTAGACAACACATACAATAGAATTCTAATAAATTAAAAAAAAATAAATTTAATGTTATTGAGTATATAACACAAAGCTAATATTTTTAACTGAAATAAATTTGGGAATAATAATGCTACTTTGTTTATGTGAACTACAAAGCATAATTCAATTCACGTTTCCGTATATCCCGGTATGCCTTCCATTTCATTCCAGCGTTCTACGCATATTTTCGTCTGTGCCTTTTCAGTTAGTCGCTCAGTAATAGAAGAGAGACAGATGTGGGTTCATTTCCCACTCGGGGGAATGAATTTTTAAATATTTTTATTTACTCGCCCTGGTAACGAGACAAAGCGCATCATTGAGTTCCGCCGCTCAACAAGCATTGTCTCCAGTATTCGACGGAAAGTAGGTAACGAAAATGTATTATTAGGAACGAATTACTACTACCAGGTTTCGAGGTTCCCACTACCTACTCTGAAGTGAAAATAATAATTATTATATACAAACAGCTAAAATATTATGCTTCGTTATAGCCGGACCAACACTTCTTGTAGACGACGGGTGGAAATTAATAGTCCGGTCAGTTCGTATCGACGACTCTCGCGCTCAGTACTCCTGCTCCGTCCTCGATTCGCTCACTGGGGAAAGGCGACAGAGTTCACCTATCAATGTTGATGTTGCACGTAAGTACTCTAATATGCATTAATTACTAGCGACGCAAACACGGCTTTGCTCGCTCAAATTTATATTATAGCAAAATTAAACAAAATCTTTACACAAATTACAGCCTTATGTGTTATTCTAGTCTAAATAAATCTAAATCCGATCAGTATGTTTTGCTTAAAAGTGGAACAAACATCCATTCTCACTCAATGACGTATAAATGTAATTTGACATTTAATGTATTCCTAATAATACCCTCACGCTGCATCTCGAAAATAGCGTGGTAGGAAGAGGCAGCCTAGTGCCTTATACTACATTCTCCAATCATGAAATGCTTAAAACTAAAAGTTCTATTTACTTATATAAATAATATCTAGCACACTTATAATTACATAGACTTGAGTTAGCAACATTCACCTGAGGCATAAATTGATGAATGTACAGATGACCTGCTTCACGCTTCGTAGGACACATTAAACATTCAATTTCGATTGTCATCCTCACACCAGTTACAGTAGTACACAGCCATAGAGAGCCAGATGTCCGTATTATTTTGATGACTAGTCTAACCACAACTTTAGGCCAATCTAATAGATCTTTGAGTGGACGATATGAACATATATCAGTTACTACCTGTTACCCAAAGTTTGTATCTGATTGAAAGAAATTTTAGACTGATGCCGTAGTGGTACAGCGGCACGGTTGTGGGTTTTATTTCCTATTTTCTTCGCTCTGGCAACAAAGAAAACGCGGTGTTGATTTTTACTACTCAACACGCAATTTACTTGTAGTTGTAGAGTGTCAGTACTCGGTCAAGCTATAATAAAAATCTTATTATTATGATTTAATTTACGTATTGTTTCCAGCCATGAGTGCATCTGCAGCACCTCGACCAGTACTACCGGGTACTTGGGAAGCGAGCGCCCGACGTGGAGGTGACGCCGTCCTGCCATGCTTGGTTCACGCTAATCCCCTACCTGCTGTAACGTAAGTTATATTTAAATGTTATATGTTGTTACCTATTTTTTTATATTGACCAATTGTTATAAAAAATACTATAAAAAACACTTTTCCGACGGTGGGATAAGGGTCCAAGCCATCAGTGGCTAGGACTTCAGAGAGAGGAACTTCCTCACAATACGTGCTGTCTTAAGTAAAAGTGCCTTCTGCATCCGATTCTTGATCCAGCAACTAAGCTATAACCTTTTGAGATGTTGGCCGAGGCTTTTCACTATTAAAACGTTAACTGAAACCACTATCAGCACAATGATAGACGCATTGACATCCCACATAGTGGCTAAGTCCATATATTTAGATAATTTTTCTTTTTCGGCCTTCACGAAATTGTCATCATGTGGGATAATAATGTCAATAATCACTGCGTGGCGCGCTACTCGATCTACTAGTACTAAATCAGGTCTATTGGCAACAATATACCTGTCAGTAATAATAGAATGATCCCAGTAGAGTAAAGCACAGCTATTTTCAAGAACAGATATAGGATTGTACTTATATTAAGGCACCTCTAATTCCACAAGACCATATTGAAGAGCAAATTGCTGGTGTATTGTCTTGGCTACTTGATTGTGTCTATGCAAATACTCACCATCAGCAAGATGAGAACAACCAGAGACTAGACTAGTTAGACTCTGTAGGTATAACTCAGTCAGTGTCTATCTTACAATGCCAAAAGTATAGCAGAAGTATAACAAGTTTACAAAAGTATAGCAGCTAGAAGCAGCACAACCCAACCGTCAAAAGCACGAACCTTGTTGCCACCAGAGGCTGCCAACCACTTTTATTCCAAGATATTTATAAATCTGATCTTCACCAAGGGTTCTGGAGGTAACAGAATCTGAAACACAAATGTTATCGGATCTTATACACTATATCGGATCACTCCCCCGCTCTATATGCATGCTCGCACATTTATCGATGCCAAATTCCATCATTATATCACTACTAAAAAGTTTGAGTAACCGTTAGTAGTCTAGTAGTACTAGTGGACGCGCGCAGCTTCGCCCGCTTATTTGCACCCTTAGGGGTCAATTCTAAAAAATACCACGAAACACGTGTTCAATAAAAATTTTTTAAAAGTTTGAATTTAAATTTTAAAAAAATCGTTGCCGATTTATAGAGTTTTCCATATAAACTTTCAACCCCTTATTTGAAATCTTAGGGATTGAATTCTAAAAAACCATGAAACACGTGTTCAATGAAATATTTTTAAGAGTCTGAATTTCAAATTTTATAAGAATCGGTGCCGATTTAAAAAAAATCCATACAAACTTTCAACCCCTATTTCATCCCTTTAGTGTTAAAATTTTACAATTCACCCTTCTTAGTGGATGTCCAGATTATGAAAATAAACATCTGTCCAAATTTCACGTTTCTGCCATCAGCGGTTACGGCTATGCGTGCGTCTTACCTCAGTCAGTCAGGTACATGTCCTTTGATATATATAGATAACAATAAATTTACTGTAGCTTACAATTGTAAGTTTCGTAAAGAGCAACTGAAAAATCGCTTTCCGAGCCGGTGGTAGCGACGTGTCCATTTAACAAATCAAAACGTGTTTACAATAGTATATTTAGTGTATTCACGAACATTTTTTTTAATATGAATGTATTGGTGCAGCTAAAAACACGGCGTTGAGTTCCACCACACTTCCTTCACACAATGCCTCCAAATTCGACGGGAAATGGGGAACGGAAGTGTGTTAATGGGAAAGATTTCTACTACGTTTTGTATTATTCTGGCATTGAATCTCTTATAAAACACAATATTAATTCTACTAATGTTTTCCAAAATCATGAGAACTCAATGTTTATTCATATTTATAAACATTTTATACACGAACTGTCGTACTTTTTACTATATAGACGAAATTTAAAAGGGCCCAAGGGTTGTATAGCTGCCCTAACGTATTGGTATAACCGCTATATACTCGTGTAACAGCCTGAAGAAACGATTAACCTCGTATCACGTTTAAGAAGTAATATAACTAGGATTTGGGAATTCTAAGTGTGGAGTAAAGTTATTTTCTTTATTCTTTTACATACGTACTCATATATATATATATATATATATATATATATATATATATATATATATATATATATATATATATATATATATATATATATATATATATATATATATATATATATATATATATATATATATATATATATATATATATATATATATATATATATATATATATATATATATATATATATATATATATATATATATATATATATATATATATATATATATATATATATATATATATATATATATATATATATATATATATATATATATATATATATATATATATATATATATATATATATATATATATATATATATATATATATATATATATATATATATATATATATATATATATATATATATATATATATATATATATATATATATATATATATATATATATATATATATATATATATATATATATATATATATATATATATATATATATATATATATATATATATATATATATATATATATATATATATATATATATATATATATATATATATATATATATATATATATATATATATATATATATATATATATATATATATATATATATATATATATATATATATATATATATATATATATATATATATATATATATATATATATATATATATATATATATATATATATATATATATATATATATATATATATATATATATATATATATATATATATATATATATATATATATATATATATATATATATATATATATATATATATATATATATATATATATATATATATATATATATATATATATATATATATATATATATATATATATATATATATATATATATATATATATATATATATATATATATATATATATATATATATATATATATATATATATATATATATATATATATATATATATATATATATATATATATATATATATATATATATATATATATATATATATATATATATATATATATATATATATATATATATATATATATATATATATATATATATATATATATATATATATATATATATATATATATATATATATATATATATATATATATATATATATATATATATATATATATATATATATATATATATATATATATATATATATATATATATATATATATATATATATATATATATATATATATATATATATATATATATATATATATATATATATATATATATATATATATATATATATATATATATATATATATATATATATATATATATATATATATATATATATATATATATATATATATATATATATATATATATATATATATATATATATATATATATATATATATATATATATATATATATATATATATATATATATATATATATATATATATATATATATATATATATATATATATATATATATATATATATATATATATATATATATATATATATATATATATATATATATATATATATATATATATATATATATATATATATATATATATATATATATATATATATATATATATATATATATATATATATATATATATATATATATATATATATATATATATATATATATATATATATATATATATATATATATATATATATATATATATATATATATATATATATATATATATATATATATATATATATATATATATATATATATATATATATATATATATATATATATATATATATATATATATATATATATATATATATATATATATATATATATATATATATATATATATATATATATATATATATATATATATATATATATATATATATATATATATATATATATATATATATATATATATATATATATATATATATATATATATATATATATATATATATATATATATATATATATATATATATATATATATATATATATATATATATATATATATATATATATATATATATATATATATATATATATATATATATATATATATATATATATATATATATATATATATATATATATATATATATATATATATATATATATATATATATATATATATATATATATATATATATATATATATATATATATATATATATATATATATATATATATATATATATATATATATATATATATATATATATATATATATATATATATATATATATATATATATATATATATATATATATATATATATATATATATATATATATATATATATATATATATATATATATATATATATATATATATATATATATATATATATATATATATATATATATATATATATATATATATATATATATATATATATATATATATATATATATATATATATATATATATATATATATATATATATATATATATATATATATATATATATATATATATATATATATATATATATATATNAATATTTTATACAATAAAGTAAACAAAATTGAATTGTTAGTGGAGATTACCTTCATAAATCATAACAGTTAAGTTTAAGTCGTAATTAATTCAACACAGAGATAAAGAACGATTTGATCTTGAAAGAAATATCAAGTAAATTCAAAGATTTTTTGATTCGTTCGTTCGTTTGAAATAAATCTATAAAAAATGCCTAAAAACATCCTTTCTACGTGTAAACTGTAATAACTACATATTTACCAATTGTACATTTAGCTAATAATATATGTAACTAATTTAAAAACTGTACAGGAGTTAATATGCAATTATTACAGTTATTTTACAAAGAATATTATGAATCATTACCCAAATCGATAAGTTAACATTTGAGGCTGTTTCTGAAGCAGTAAATTAAATTATAAATTAAATTATTAACTGACATCAGCACATTTAACAGAATTTTAAAAAACATAACACAGATAAAAAGAACGTAATGTTACAAAAATATATACGTATAATAAATAATTAGTTTTATGTATATTTTATAAATCAAATATCAACATTGGTCGTATTTTTTAGTTCAAAACAATCAAAAATTCTTTTAGAAATTACGATAATGTCATAAAAAATATCCTATTAGAATATTACAGATTAAAGTAATAAAAAATCATATTAGAAGTCATTTTAGTTGTCAATCAATTCTGCTTATTAAATTATAATAATAATCATATAGTTTAAGCGGGCGAAGCCGCTAGCGAGCCGCTAGTACTAAATAAGTGTATATGTTCGCAAACTTGAGTTTCTTAACTTTATTCGCCGCATCAGCAAAACTTTATAAGTTTTGATGATTGGGATTTCCCAATCACAATCCTGAAATGGGAACAGAACCCTCTGTGACCGAGTCTGATTTGCGCTTGGTCGGTTTTTAACTCAAATATACTTAAATAAACAATCGTTTATTTCAAGCGGACGTAGCCGCAAGTGGGCCGCTAATTTATTAATAAATTGATTGATGGATTATTTAAAAATACCCTTACTTATACTACCACACTTATATCATATTAAACTACTTATATCATGGTTTTACAAGTCAATTTTTACCACAGCTTACGGTGTTTTATGCATTAGAGCAGTCAACGGTGAGGCTATTTACAACAATATCCGCCAGCAGCGCCCACCGGATATGCCCTGCATAATTTACTCATGAGAGTATCCGTTAGCTGGATATAATTTATAGGAGTATCAAAAATTTGAAATCTGGGGTATATAAAATGTTCTTTACTATTTTTATTTCGGACATTATGGATAAGAGCTAGTTCTAAAAGTTCTTAACGTTAGTGTTATTATTTTGATCATATTTTTTTTACATATTGCTGGTAAAAGAGGATTATATTATCCTCTGAGTGTCCTTTACTGCGTTACGATACTTAATCAAACTTTTTTTTATATATTATAGTATCATGTCATTACAGAGGGAAGAAGATTGTCCTTCGTGCATTCTCAGCGGTGTATTTTACATATCAAGACTGTGGCTAATATTTATACTATTTACTTAAGAAAAAAAGAATGATAACGGAGTTTGAGTTAGTTTGTTGCACAAATACCCTACAGATAGAAAAAAATGCGTTAAAAATTACGATTCTGAAGCAATTGGTATTAATTTGATTGTTACCAATGGCCAGGATCATGTAGGCAGAATCTAGGATTATTTTGTCAATATCGCAAAATTGAAAATTGCATGACAAAAAACATTTATTTTTCTTTTGAGGCCTTCTAAAAATGGCCTAATAAAAATATGTTCAGTCTCCCGCGTTGATAGACAAGGCGCGTATTGAAATTTGGCTACTTAACAAACCATATCTCGAACATAGGATGGAAAGTGACACTAATTAGGTTTCATTTGTTTAACCTGCTATTTGAGAACAACAATAAAGATATTTTTTTCAAGTTTTCATCATTTAATTATTTTTCCGTAAGTGTTCTGTACTCAAAGAGTAAAACGAAACCATACTGCTAAGAGTCCACTGTCCGTCAGTCACCAGCCTGTATCTCATGAACCGTGAGAGTTAGACAGTTAAATTTCCAGAGATGATATTTTTCGGTTGCTGCTTTAACAACGAATACTAAAAAAAAGACTACAATATATGAAACGTGATTTTCTTGCCGTTTTTAAGGTTTCGTACATCAACAGGAATAAAACAGAACGCTTATAAGATGACTTGGCCTCTTTGTCAAGAGTATTTATTGCCAGATTCCGTGGATATGTCAAATTGAAATTAATATATCAATCAATCAGCTTCACGCTGTATCCCGCAAACAGCAGGGTAGGCAGAGGGAACCTAGTGTTAAGACACTCCGTTCCCCACTTTCTGCCGAATTCTGGAGGCATTGCGTGATGAGTGGCAGAACTCAACGCCACGCTTAACCTCGACACCAGAGCGAAGAAATGGAAATATAAATTTAAGTAAATATTTCATCTCCTCGAGTGGGGATCGAACCCACAAACAGTCGGTTTTATAGTCACACCTCGTGCCGCTGCGCCACGACTGGCATGAATTAATATATCAAGCCTCTAAATCAAAGCAATCAAAAGAAGAAAGTTTCTAACTTTAACATTTTAAATACATTTCTTTTGTGAAACGCCGTGACAGATAATTTCCGATTCGCAAAGTATACTAGCCCGAGTGATTCATTAAAAAAAACCTGTTTGGATTTTATTTTAACATTTTATTTCAATTAGTTATTTAGGATTTTCAAAAAACTATACTGATTTACCTTATCACCAGAGCGAGAAAATGAAAACATATTTTATTATCACAACCGTCGCGTCTTCAGTGTGACCACTTGTGCCACTACGCCACGGTGGCCTCCTGTCCACTAAATTAACAATTATATGAAGACTATAATAAAAAAAATACACAATTGTCCCATATAAATAATCAGTGACAAATCAAAGCAATAAATTATTAAAAAGTATGGTCGAAAGTATAATAATAAGGATTAACTTAAATGAAGTTTTTGATATAAAAAATGTAATAATATAATTTCGTAATAACGGTGTCAGGGAGAAAATATACGACACGTCCGGCTTTTTGTTGTACAGTCGTTAACCTCTAGCAATCCAACGTTAACTGGGATCCGCAAAAAGTTCATCAAGGAAGCAATGTTTTGTATTATTTACATTTATTATATTATTTTGTATATATATTTATACTATTTTTTAGTCATGACTTCGTCCCCGTAGTCAAATGAAAATAACGAATAGTTATGTATGACACATGACACACTTTAAGAACCCAAGGTAACTCTAACGCGGACTATCCAATACAAAAATTTTCATTTTATTTCGAAAGTAATAGTTCCTGATATTAGACGCACTACATTTAATCGAACAAACTCAAAAGCAGTCACTCGATCATCTAGATGGTACCATTTTGACGAAATTGTCAAATGTTTGTGTACAAGTCCATGAGTGTTTTATTAGATAAAATGAGGCGTTTTGTTGGTTCATTTTGATATAAAAACGCAGTGAAATAAAATAGCACGATTGAAATACCTAATGGTGTCCAAATATAAGGAAAGAATAAAAAACTAGATTTAGTTTTTAATTATATAATAATTTTGTTTTAAATTGTATTTCATATATCTGGGCACGTTTTGTTATGATGAAGAAAATGTTGCGCCAGTTGACAGAAATGATCCTTCAGACCAAACCTCTCTCCATTTGAATCAATATCTTGCCCGTAGCAAAGTGTTAAAAAATAAAAAAATAAAAATGTGAAAGTAAATGTTATATACATTATTCTCTTTATACTTTATATTGAATTCATGTAGATTTACAGAAATATCGTATTTATATACAAGATTCTAGCAACTGTTTCTAATCGATTTATAATTTACATTTTTTTATTATGAATATTAATGATAGAATATTATGAATATTTTGAATTTGAACAGTCTTACTGTACCTATAGGGAGGCCGGAGGTAGAGCTAAATACTTGTTGGTAGTGTAATCCTAGATAGCGGTCAGTAAGTACTCGCGTCGTTACGAGTAAATTAACAAGAGTAAAGAAAAATTAACAGCTAACTAGCAATCAATAAAGTTTTCAAAGAAAGCTCTTTTTTTGAGAAATCTACACAAAAGCCTTACTCGACTTTAGAACCATCTCCTTAATGGACTCCCATATTAATGTATGAGAAACAATACAAAAAAATTGAAGATGAATCCATGCAGATATTATCCATGTATTTCGTCATCCAAACAATTTATTTTACTCTAGGGGCCTAACACCTGTAATAATGGTAAAACTCACAGTTGAAAAATATCCATACAGATCTGAATTTTAAAAAAATATATTTCTTCTAACTTCTAAAGAAAATGACCAGAAATATGGTTAGAGTTTATTTTTTTTGTTTTCTACACGGTAGAAGTAGGTGCGGGTATAGTGCTTCAGCTTCACGCTGTATCCCGCACACAGCAGGCAGCAGGTAGGCAAAGGGAATCTAGTGTTAAGACACACCGTTCCCCACTTTCTGCCGAATTCTGGAGGCATTGCGTGTTGAGTGGCAGAACTCAACGCCGTGCTTTGCCTCGACACCAGAGCGAAGAAATGGAAATATAAATATAAATAAATATTTCATCTCCTCGAGTGGGGATCGAACCCACAACCAGTCGATTTTACAGTCACACTTTGTGCCGCTGCGGCACGACTGGCCTCGAGTATAGTGCATAGTGCGAAAATAAAAAACTTAACAACGTGACGAGACTTGAACGCCTTGGACGCCATTGACGCCAGCATTTCGGACATATATTCAGAGTGGAAACTATCGACAGCGACCTTGATGTTGCGTCCAGTTAGATAGCAGGTGATCTACTTGCATAAATTTGCAGTAAATACGGTTGCTTGAAATGTTTTGCAAGGATCACCCGGTGCGATACTCGATCGAAAGCCTCCGACATATTCAAAATAATTGCTAGGCCATCTCTCGTGATTTTAATAACCGCAGCCTAGCAGCATATTAGGTAAATCAGAAGATCACCGATAGAGCGATCATAGCGGAAACCATATTGATGGTTTTTGATCAACCTTGTGATTTTTACATAAACCAGGAGCTGGTTATATTCATTACTTCGCACTGGTAAGACACACGGCGAGGCATACGCACTACCCCCAGAATTCGGCGAAAAATGAAGATGCGTTAATGGGAACGAAGTATCTTAACACTAGAATCCCAGATACTGTCTGTCAATCTTGCTATGTGAGGTATATAGCCTGAGGGAAATATTCTCACTAATATAAATAAAAAGTTCACAATTGAATATTCTTATGGGAATTACGAAAATATAACCTAAAGTTTTATTAAAACACGAACATGATACAGTGTAAATAAATAATATAATATATAGTAAATAATTCAGTAGTTTAAGCGAGTGGAGCCGCGAGCGGGTCGCTAGTGTAAAAATTTTTGATCAACGATAAAATGTCAATATCATTTAACAAGAAATACAGAATTTCACGGCGTAATAATAAAAACAAAATCAAGTATAAATTACGCATACCATCAATTCTATTTTTATTTAAAAATAAAGTTTTAATACATTACGACCAGGACTTAAAAAAAATGAACAAAATTTTGAATTTGCTATTGGTGATTATGGCCGCAATGTACATAGTAGCAGCGGAACATTATCCAAGTCGGAACTCAAGGCTAGCTCCTGGATGTCCTCCAGGACAGGAGGAGTATAACGGCATATGTTATGCTTCTCGTCAAAGCGAAAGCGAACCAAAATTGAAACAAAGCGAAAAAGGCCTTGGAAGACGAAGCGAAAGTTCTTAATTGTCTCCTTTTGTCGAATAAATCAACTAAATATGATTATGCATGTAATAACAACACATGTTTAATACATAAATTAAATCGCATATTATTTTTGTTTTTTTTACATATATCATATGGAATGAAAACCTAGTAAATAAATAGGTAATCCACCCTCTCCATACAGCCCATAGTTACTATACAACATTTTTGGAAAAATTAAAAACAATTTTAATATTTTTTATAAAAATTTGGCATGTATTCTTCTATATCTCTGACCAATGTCAGAGAGCATAGAATGCACTAAGAGGATTTCTGGAAATTCCTATGAGAAAGAAGAAGCAAGAAAATATATTATAATGTTTTTTTTAACATTTTTAAAGTGTTATTCCACACTTAGGAAAAGAAACTTATTAAGAATACATATAATAACTTGAACGTAGGGGGACTTGAACCCGCGCCTCTTTAGAAACCGTCCAAACGCTCTGACCAACTAGGCCATACGTTCTCATCGAGCTACGTCGAAATTCTTATACGGTTGTTACTAACTTTTTTATGTTGTTACCATTGCGCTAACAAAATAAATAAGTTGCAAGATGTAGTTAAGACTGTATGCGTACTTTATACGTTTGCTTAATAAGAATAAATATGATAACAAAGACGAAACGAACTCCCACTTTCCACCAAATTCTGGAGGCATTGCATGTTGAGTGGCAGAACTCAACGTCGCGCTTTGCCTCGACACCAGTGCGAAGAAATGATAATATAAATTTAAATAAATATAACATTGACTCGAGTGGGGATCGAACCCCCAACCAGTCGATTTTACAGTCACATTTTGTGCCCCTGCGCCACGACTGACTTCACTACTAAGTTTACTAAGTTTTAAACTAACGGCTAATGAGTTAAGGCTAATATATGAATAGAAAATCAATTGTTGAGTCGTTGTAAGACATTTCAGCATTTTTCTGTAAGTAAAACAATAACAAGGTATTCAAACATATTTTTAGTGAAAAGTACAATGATGCGAAATGTTTGTATGCATATTTGTACGTTCTATAAAAATATTTTTTTTTTCTAGCTTCACGCTATATCATTCATATAACAAAATAGGCAGAGAGAAACTGTTGAGATACTCCGTTCTCAATATACGATTGCTATGCAGATGATAGCATAGTGGACGCTGTGTCCTCCGGTCGCGCAAGTCTTCTCGGGAAACAGTGGTGAAATAATCTTGTATCTTATGTTGAAGCATTCCTCAGGAATGTATCTTCATGAGATGAAAAGAACCTAGTTCAATTCAATACCCAGAGGTTACAAGCTTGCGTGTTACCCACTAAAATGAACGCATTTTTACCGTCACCAGTTTTCCATAATATTCTTCTTAAGACCACACCCAGTGTCACGACATTGGCTCTTAGCGTTACGAGCGTCCTGCCTTATATAGAGCTCTTATCTCTGGGCTCGTACACCCCAGTGTCAGACCCATTTGATCGCATACAACGTAGAACTGTTCGATTCTTTGGGAACCCAACGATTTGTGAAATGCTTGAACCTTAAGTTTTACGTAGAGACGTCTCGTCGCTGTGCGTTTTCATCGTCTTTTTCCATAAAAAATGAGTTAAGTTATGCGGCTCAGCGGAGCCCTTTATGTTGTTTCCATAGTGAGGAAATTAAAATAATATTTTTCCTCCAATGGTAGTCAGACGCTGTGCCGCTACGTCACAATGACCTTGCAAAAAATTGAAGTATTTGAAAATGTAATAAATGTGTAACCCGTAACGTATCATGATTGTTTCAATATAAATATAATTGGACAAGCAAATACAATAGAAACCTTTAAAATAACTACAAAAGTCTTGTTCAAATTAGTTACAAAGAAATAATCATAATATGCACACGTTGTGTATCTTGCTAGTGGGAATCGCTGTTTTGTTTGGACATGTCTCTGGACAAGATTCTGATGAAAATTTGCTTTCGAAAAATAAAATTCCTCTATTTACTTAAGAAATTGAACATGATACAACCATCAATTACACTTCCCAGTTGTTAAGATCAACTAAAAATAATTCAATTAATTTTTTTTTGAAAGTACTTGTACATAAATATTAAAAAATAAAAATAAATAAATTAGCTTCACGCTGTATCCCGTACACAGCAGGGTAGGCAGAGGGAACCTAGTGTTAAGACACTCCGTTCCCCACTTTCTCCCGAATTCTGGAGGCATTGCGTGTTGAGTGGCAGAACTCAACGTCGCGCTTAACCTCGATACCAGAGCGAAGAAATGGAAATATAAATTTAAGTAAATATTTCATCTCCTCGAGTGGGGATCGAACCCACAACCAGTCGGTTTTGCAGTCACACCTCGTGTCGCTGCGCCACGACCGGCCTCAATATTATATTCATTTAAATAAATATATATTCATTATACAATTTAGTTTTTTTTATTTACTCAAAATTATATAATAGAAGTTTGTAATTTCTCAATTGAACTTTAATATTGAAATGAAAGAAATATATAATAAATCAAAAATTATGGGGAACCTAGAATTAAGACAGAGAGAGTTAAGACACTCCGTTTCCCACTTTCCGTCGGATTCTGGAGGCATTGCGTGTTGAGTGGCGGAACTCAACACCGGGCTTTGCGCGGTGTTGAGTTCAGCGAGATAAATTTTTCATTTCCTCGAATAGGAAGCGAACCCGCAACCAGTCTCGTTTACACTTTGTGATCCTACGCTACGACTGGCCTCAATATTATAATAATAAACAATATGTTTGTCGAATATTGTTTAGTGTGCTATGCCGCTCGTAACTTGATTTAAATTCTCATAAGAAAATCCAAACTTGTTCCCCGTTTTAAAGTGGGACTTTAACCCACATATCATAAACAGTTTTCAAAAACTGAAATTTCGTTGCAAATTATTATTTTCAGAATTATTGTAAACTAGTCTAAAACAAATTTACATATAAATATACTCTTTTTGAAATATGAGCCATTTCGTATAAACTGTTAAATTTATATACGATATCCACTCCTTTATTTTTAATTGTACTCTTTTATATCAATTCATATAATTAAAATTTAAATAATTAATATGAGTTTCCTGTAATAGGAGGGAGGGCGCCGCTGTGTCACTGTTAATATCGTACTCGTTAATAAATAAGTTTTAAAAATATTTAAGTTCGCCATAGTAAAGTGAAACATACACAATATAGAATCAGAGCTTGAACTACTTCAATCAACATAAAAAGTGTAGTGTATAAACCACAAAATTTACTAAAAAGTGCACTTAAAACTTTTTGCCAAAAGACCGTTAAGAAATTCAAGATATAAGTTTCTTAATAATTATAGTGAACACTAGTGTAGCGTGTGTGTGATGAAACAAAAACTCGAAAAACATTAAAAAAGTGTGTAAATTAAAAACGTTTGAAATTACAATCTCAAAAGTGCCAAATAATTATATTTTCGATTTAAAATACTCTTAGAAAATATTGAGCAGCGCCATCTATTGTAACCCATCAGAACATCTTAGTTAGATCTTGGGTCGATCCGCATTCGGAAATAAGACAAGGCAAGTAGTACTCCTCTTTTTATAATAGAGGGCGCAAAGAGTTTCATAAGCCGAGAATGGGGGAAATAAAAAATATGTTAATTAACATGCAGCAAGATATAAAGCAACAAAAACATGACATGTTAGAGATGAAAAAAGATATAAAAAGTATAATAATCACCAGCCTCAACGAGAAGTTTAATAATTTGGAACTAAAAACCAGCTCTTGGAGAAAAAAATCGAGGATCAAACAAATAAAATAAACAACTTAGAAAGGCAGCCCCGACGCAAAAATCTAGTCTTGTTTGGCGTAGAAGAAAGTGAAAAGTCATACGATGAACTGGAAAAAATTGTAATAAATATAATAAATACATACATAAAAATTTCATGTGACACAAGCAACATTGAAGCTGTTAGAAGATTAGGAAAAAAAGGCGAGAAAGTTAGACCAATTGTGATAACATTCAACACATTGGGCTTCAAACTAAAAATATAAAAAAATAAACGTTTCTTACAAAATACATCATACTACTTAAAAGAGGAATATCCATTTGAAATTTTAATTAAGCGTAAAGAACTACAAATCCAATTACAGGAAGAAAAAGATGCAGGCAACAACGCTTTTATAAAATATGACAAACTTATTATAATGAATAACCAGCAACCCCAAAATAAACAATCAAACAAAAGAAACTTGTCTCAATTCCCGGAGAAAATTCATCTTGGTAGCCAAAACGTTAAACAGATTAGCAAGCAACCTAGGAAAAATAAAGGAGATATGAAAAATTATATAATACAAAAACCCAAGCTAATCCTCGCCCCAACAGAAACAGTCCCAGGTCAAACAAAGATATCACAGCACAAAACAGCATAGCAATCAAAATCAGACCCTCCACTAACCCCTAATCTCCCAGTACGGCCGGTCACCGCCGGAGAATACGACCAAAACCCCCAAGAGTAAATACCAAAACTAATAATATTTTCTTTATTTGCAGCCTTAATGTAAGATCATTATCCTCTGATCAAAAATTTATCGAGCTCAAAGCAGCATTACGAGTTATTAACCATACACACATACACATAATAGGGTTGTGCGAAGTTCGTCGCCTAGGAGAAAAGATAATAGAAGACGACGAATACATTTTCTACTACATAGGCCAAACGAAAGGATTACATGGAGTAGGCTTTCTGGTTAAGAGAAAGTACAAAGATAACATCATAAAATTTACAGGAATATCTGAAAGAGTGTGTATACTAGAAATCACGCTGCTGCTGGGGAACCAAGATTTTGCAATAATCCAAGCGTACGCACCTACTGAAAACTCATCACAGGAAGAAACAGACAGGTTCTACGAAGACTTAGCGAAGGCTCACGATTCCATATCCACAGAGTACATAGTCTCTATGGGTGATTTTAATGCTCAAATAGGAACCCCCAAAAATTATGAATATTCCATTACTGGTGAGCATGGCTATGGCACAAGAAGCGCTCGAGGTACGAGACTAATCCAATATGCCCAAGAATACAACCTAAAAATAATAAATACAATGTTCAAACAAAAACCTAAAAACCGCTGGACGTGGATCTCTCCAGACAGAAACACAAGAAATGAAATTGATTATATTATGTCCACGAAGTACCACATGGTCTCTAAATATGAAGTATTACAATCTTTCACGTTTGGAACAGACCATAGACTAATTAGAGCAACAATAAACATTAAGTCGATAAAGAAAAGTAGACGTAATTATTCTAATACACACAAGAAGTTGAAAACATTAGCGGAGCAGAAAATGTACCTTACAAACCTTAATATATTTATACCAGAACTTATAAAGACTCATCATAGCTATAATGTGGAAGAGTACTACCAGCAAATCGATTATTATGTCAAATTAAGCCTAAAAGACATTAAAAATACACAAAAGAACAAAATCCTATCCACGAAAGCGCTAGATCACATGAGAGAAAGGAGTATATTACAAAATAAGCCTAGTTTAAATAAAAGTGATAAACAAAAATTAAAAACTTTGTATAAACTTACAGACAAGGAAATAAAAAGATGCTACGCTACTTACAGAGCAACAACTATACAAAGACACCTCGATAATTCCAGGTCAGCTAAAAAAGCTTATAAAGAACTAAATCAAGCCAAAACATGGATCCCTTTTCTCCTGAAAGGCCATAAAAAATGTAAATCTCGCACAGAAATTATAAATGCTGCTACCGAATATTACGCTAACTTATATAGGGAACCAGACACAATAGTAAAAAACGTGGCTACTTACTGTTGTATAGATACCTCTCCAATTCAACAGTTTACAGAAAAAGAAATCATGACGCAATTAATGAGACTCAAGCCGGAGAAAAGCCCAGGACCAGACGGGGTTACAAACGAATGCATCAAGGTCGCAAAGTCTGTACTATTGACACCAATCTCTATACTGTGGAATAAAATACTCGATGAAGAAGCTGTGCCACATAATTGGTTGGAATCTGAAATTATTCTACTATATAAAAAAGGTGACCCAGCTGACATAGGCAACTACCGTCCCATAAGCCTCATGTCTTGTTTTTACAAATTATTTGCCTCCTGTCTCCTTGAAAGAATTGCCCCAGTCATTGATGCAAACCAACCTATCGAACAAGCCGGATTCAGAAGTCGTTTCAGCACGATTGACCATATCCAAGTGGTAGACCAGGTGATAGAAAAATATTTAGAGTTTAATAAACCACTATACGTAGCTTTCATAGATTACAAAAAAGCTTTTGACTCAATTTCACACGAAAGCATATGGGAGTCGCTGAAAGCACTTAACATAAAAGAAAAATATATTAACATTCTAAAATATATTTACAACAACAGTACAAGCAGAGTCAGGCTAGATAAAGTGGGTGAAACAATCGACATAAAGAGAGGAGTCCGTCAAGGTGATCCAATTTCGCCAAAACTATTTATAGCCGTTTTGCAACACGTAATGGGAAAATTACCGTGGCTCAATCAAGGCATTAATATAAATGGAAACTACTTAAGTCATCTTAGATTTGCTGATGATATAATTTTATTCTCAGAAACCCCTTATGAATTAAATAAAATGGTTAACGACTTAAACCAGGCCAGCACGAAAATTGGATTAGATATGAATTTAGAAAAAACAAAAGTTATGACGAATCGCAGTGAAACCCATCCCATCTTAGTGAATAACACTCCTCTTGAGTTTGTAAAAAACTATATATATCTAGGCAAACAGATATCTTTCAGCAAAGAAAGAAACAGTGAGGAAATAAATCGACGAGTAGCAATTACCTGGAACAAGTTCTGGAACCACAAGGAAATACTCAAATCTCAACTTCCTCTGTCGACCAAGAAAATAGTGATGGATACAGCAATATTACCATGCCTCACCTACGGGTGTCAAACTTGGACCTATGACGTCAAAACTAGAAATAAAATTCAGACTACCCAGAGAAGAATGGAAAGAAGTTGCCTAGGTCTAAAATTAAAAGATAAAGTTAAAAACGTCGACATTCGAAAAAAGACGAAAGTATGCGATGCCCTGTCTTTTTCGCTGAAGGCAAAATGGAGATGGGCGGGCCACTTAGCTCGATACCAGGATGACAGATGGACCCTAAGGTCAGTTAGGTGGTCAGGGCCAAGAGGCTCCAGAGCAAGAGGCCGACCAAGAGCCAGATGGGTTGACGAAATAGTAGCGATGGCGGGCGGGAGTTGGCTGGACACAGCTAAGGATAGAGAATCGTGGCATTTCTTGGGGGAGGCTTTTACCCGAAAGGGGTCCATACAGTTAATAAACAATCAAAATAATTAATAATCTAACACAAAATTAAATATAGAAATCTATAATATAAATTCTAACAAAAGCTTATTTAATCTAATAAAATATCAATGTTTAAATTTATTTTTATAAATATGAATGTATGTAATCTGTATGGAATTGAAATAAAGCTTATTATTATATTATTATTATTATACCTGTAATATTTGAACAAAGCCACCACTTTTACATTAAGAGACAATTCTCTCAACTCACTGTCTATCAACTCACGCAGTTGGTGCTATCAGTCATTTTGAAAGGTTATTAAATTGTTATTTTATTTTTATTTAAAAAAGATTTTAAATCTATATTTTCGTTTTTAATTACCGTTTTCTAGACTGATGAAAAATTATATAGGTCATCGAATCTCTAACAATATGTAGGTGTAGGTGTACCTTGGTATATCGTGAAATTAAAATATAATTAAAAACTATTTTAAATGAAACTGTTTTAACAGGATTAATCGCGAATATAATCGCGTATATAATTTAAGATTTTACATTTTGGAAACCCGACGTTTCGAACACTTTGCAGTAGTCCGTGGTTACGGGTAGACTCCTGTATCTATATTTCGCGATCGCGATTAATCCTGTTAAAATACCTTCATTTAAAATGTGTAATAATCGTTAAATCAAAGACCTTATTATAATTAAAAATTAATAAAATATTTTGAATATACCTGGAAATGAAACATTATTTTAATTTCTGTAGATATTGTATTTATAATTATCATATTAATTGAATAGAAGTCGCTCATGTATTAGAATATTAACGTCTCGTCTATGTATATGTATACGTTCCCACGACTCTTGAGACGAACATACATATAAAGAAGGTAGCGGTGGAATCAAACTCTAATGTACTACGGTATATATGGACATAAATAATATTGTGGATCAAATTGGGCTTTGACAAAAAATACCAAAACTTAACTTCACGCTCTATCCCTAGCGAGGTAGTCACAGAGAATGGACCGCCAATCGCTACAGTCTCTACCTCTTTCGCTTCGTCGACTATCATCAACCTGTTCACACATGTCCTCCGGAAGATCCGCTTGCTTTTTACGTGACAGTCCTCCAGTATCTTTGATAATGTTTTTTCGAAGGTCAACCGAGGTCTTCCTCTACCTCTCTTACCGCTCACTTTTCTCCTAAGTCTTTTTGCCATTGTTTTTTCACTCATTCGATCGACGTGCCCATGATGAGCTGACCACGTTCTCCTTCATTCCTACCGTGACATCTTCGCTAGTACCTGTCTATATCTCTTCATTGTGGATTCGATCAGCTAAGCTGACTCCGCATATCCTCCACGAAGAGATCGTTTCCTCAAAAAAATCCTCACGAATTTGACATCAACACGTTTATCTGACCCTCACGTATCCCCTAAAATTCTCATATAAACATCATGGGCAGGTCTTCTTAAAAACCACATAAAACTTGTAGAAGAAAATGGGGAAAGTAAGAAAGAAAGTTGCGTAATCTATATTATATGTACATTTATTTCTTTTACTTCAAACGGTATGGAGTATAGATTTGATTTCTGTTCGGGGGAATGAATTATTTAGATTTTCCAGTTTAGGGGAAACAAAACGCAGTATTGAGTTTTGTCACTCAACAACCCCTACTATAGAAAGAGATGTTAAGTAAAATATTATGAAACTGCTTTAATATATGTACTGCTTTAATACATGTAATATAAACCAGGGTTTTTTTTTAAAGTATCATTCCATACTAAAGATAGGTAAATATTTTTAGAAAACAAATAAAAGTTTTAAACGTAGCGAGACTCTAACATTTCTAAGTGGCGTTAGTTGGAGCACCACTTCGTTAATTTCTTTTATCTTTACTCTGTTTCCCGTACACAGTAAGGTAGGCAGAGGGAACCTGGGAATCTAGTGCTAAGACACTTAAGATCCCCACGATCCCCACTTTCCACTGAATTCTGTAGACATTGCGTTCTGAGTCGCGGCGGAACACAATTCGTGAAGAAAACGAGAAAATAAAAAAACTAAAATAAACTAACTTCACGCTTTATCCCTAGCGGTGTAGTCAGAGAGAACGGAGTGCTAAACGGTACGGTCTCTACATACCTCTTTCACCTCGTCCACTGCCATGAACCTCTTCATACATGCCCTCCGGGGGGTCCTCATGCTTTTTACGTGACCTTCCTCCAGTATCTTTGATACTGTATTTTCGAAGGTCAACCGAGGTCTCCCCCTACCTCTCTTACCGCTCACTTTTCCATCATAAATCTTTTTTGCCATTCTTTCATCACTCATTCGTTTGACGTGCCCAAACCAGCTGAGCACGTTCTTCTTCATTCTCACCGTGACATCCTCGCTAGTACCTGCCATTCTGTGTACCTCTTCAATCATCAAGCTAGTGCTTCCCGTGTAGTGTTCAGACACTGCGCGCGTCATTTTCTGCCGAATTCTAGAGGTTTTGCGAAACTCAATGCCGCGCTTTGCATCGACACCAAACCGAAAAAATTAAAAAAATTAAAAAATATTCAAGTGAATATTTATTAGATTTAAATATATTTCCCACTAAGTATAACCGTGAAATTCGTTATTTTACATTGTATTGAAATCCATGTTCAATTATATAACAATTTTATTATATTATGTTTTTTTATATTGCTCTAATATATTTATTATATAAAAAATCCATGGAAAATTTGGCATGTAACAAAAATTACAAGATATAGAAAAAATTTTTAGAGATCGTATTAAAAAAATCGCATATACACTAGGGTCGGGCGCTCGATCCCCCAAGTGAGGAATGAAATATTTCATATTTTCATTTTCTCATTTTCTTCACGAATTGTGTTCCGCCGCCACTCGGCATGCAATGCCTACAGAATTCAGCGGAAAGTGGGGATCGTGGGGATCTTAAGTGTCTTAACACTAGATTCCCAGGTTCCCTCTGCCTACCTTACTGTGTACGGGATACAGAGTAAAGATAAAAGAAATTAATGAAGTGGTGCTCCAACTAACGCCTCTTAGAAATGTTAGAGTCTCGCTACGTTTAAAACTTCTTTTTGTTTTCTAAAAGTATTTAACTATCTTTAGTATGGAATGATACTTTAAAAAAACCCTGGTTTATATTATATGTATTAAAGCAGTATATATATAATATTAAAGCAGTTTCACAATATTTTACTTTAGGTCTCTTTCTATAGTAGAGGTCGTTGAGTGACAAAACTCAATACTACGTTTTGTTTCCCAAAACAGGAAAATCTAAATAATTCATTCCCCCGAACGGAAATCAAATCTATACTCCATACCGTTTGAAGTAAAAGAAATAAATGTACATATATACATATAATGTAGATTACGCAACTTTCTTTCTTGCTTTCCCCATTTTCTCCTATAAGTTTTATGTGGTTTTTAAGAAGTGCCCATGATGTTTATATGGGAATTTTAGGGGATACGTGAGGGTCAGATAAACGTGTTGATGTCAAATTAAACTTACTAACACATACAATATGTAAATATTTATCTTTGTGTACTTAATTTTAAAGGATAGATTATCCAAAAAGTCGAGATTGTCGGTGAAATGCTAAGAAATTAAAAATAATTTTAAAATCATCGTTTCCAGGGATGTATATAAAGGAAAATATATATTATAGAGGTCAGTCGTGGCGCAGGGGCACAAAGTGTGACTGTAAATCGACTGGTTGTGGGTTCGATACATCTAGGTATCGATATTTCCATTTCTTTGCGGCGTTGAGTTCTGCCAACACCCGATGCCTCCAGAATTCGGCAGAAAGTGGGGGACAGAGTGTCCTAACACTAGATTCCCTCTGCCTACCCTGCTGTGTGCGGGATACAGCGTGAAGCTGATTTATATAATATAGTGGGCACGCGCAGCTTCACGCGCTTATTTGTACCCTTAGGGGTGAATCCTAAAAAACCATGAAACACGTGTTCAGTGAAATATTTTAAGAATCGATATTTCAAATTTTATAAAAATCGGTACCGATTTAAAAAAAAACCATTTAAACTTTCAACCCCTATTTCATCCCTTTAGGATAAAAATTTTTCAAAATCCCTTCTTAGTGGATGTCCAGTTTACGAAAATAAATATCTGTCCAAATTTCACATTTCTACCATCAGCGGTTACGGCTGTGCGTGCGTTTTACCTCAGTCAGTCAGGTACATGTCCTTTTATATATATATGTATATATATGTATATATATATATATATATATATATATATATATATATATATATATATATATATATATATATATTTGTGTGTGTGTGTGTGTGTGTGTGTTTTGAAAAATGACATAATACGATAAATCTCAAATTAAAAAAATGAAGGTTCCCAGGTTGCATCTGCCTATCCTGTTGTGTGTGGGATATAGCGTGGAACTAAAAAAACCGTTAAACCTTTTCCAAACGTCAATGTTTACAAAGTTCAAATATTGTATAATTAATTTGAAAAGTGGCTACAATAATTACTTTATATTCAAAATATTCTGAAACACGATGTAAGTCTGTACTCACAAACTTAAAAGGAATAAGGCTGTTATAATTAAAATTTACGATTCAATGTTCTAGAATTTCATATGAACTTTACTGTATTTATTAAATGAGTATTATACATATTATACATACATATATGAGTATTGAGTATATAAATTATCCAAAATATAATAATTTCTTTACTACTTAGCTTTTGCCATTATATTTAATACTAGTTCCGCTCGCAGCTTCGCCCGCTTGAATTTTACAATTATACCCGACTGCTAAGAAAGGGTTATGTATTTCGCGCGAATCTTGTATGTATGTATGTATGTGACATTCTTTATTACCTCATATCTCCAGAAACGCTAAACGGATTTACATAATTAAGGTATCGTTAGTTTCTTTTTAACAGCCCAAGTGTGTGTGTGTGTGTGTGTGTGTGTGTGTGTGTGTGTGTGTGTGTGTTCTTAGATAGGTGACGTTAAAAAAACAATCATGGCGGCTGTGGGATGCCATTGGACTTAGTGAATAAAAAAAATGGTTTCGAATACCACAATATGGATATCAAATTCAAGAGCTCAATACGAGGATTTCAAAAAGGTATATCATGATTATCATTACCATAAATAATCCTGACAAAAAAATTAAAAATAAAAAAAATATTAAAAAAACAAAAACCCCGACTGCATAAAACTAAAAAGAAAATAAAAAAGTCCAATACTTTATTAGGATTAACAGTCGGGACCTATAAGTAATTCTTCAATCAATAAAATCTTTACCAGGAACCCCGCATAATTTAAAGAGGTCCTGACTGTTAATCCTAATAAACTATTGGACATGTTTATTTTCTTTTTAGTTTTATACAGTCGGAGTTTTTCTTTTTTTTTATTTTTTTTATTTACGTACTAATCTAATCAACTATCGTGTTTTGACAACAAAATAATTTTAAAGACAATATCATACGTTGCCAATTTAATACAATAGTTATTTTGTATCAATTTTGTTGAACAACAAATTTTATATTCATATCACTTTTTTATTTACAAATGGATTTAAATAAAACAAACAGTAAAATGTTAAGGAAAGTTCATAACTTACCAACAAAACACAACATTAAAAACTTTATTAAATCGATTTAGCCGTTCCTGAGATTGGCGAGCGCAAACGCACAAACAAAGATACAAATCGAAACTGAAAAACAGAGAATTTTTTTTTTTTTTTAGAGTTTTATTATATTCATAGATGCCCCCAATAACAGATTTTCACATATATCTCCTATATGCAGACAGCGATCGGTCACTACGTTATTATACTCGTATATAAAGACTAGTCATCCCACAACTTTTTTGCGTGGATTTTAAAACGTAAAATAAAAAATTTCGTTGCCGTAGGGAATTCGAGAAATTCTTTTTTAGTGCGCCCCTAAACTTTTTAACCCATTTACATATCGAATGTCAACCTTCAATTAAGACTAGTAATTTTGTCTGTACATTGTCTGTCAGTCATTCGTCAGTACGGTCAGCCCGTACGGAGGACTTGTATGTGTAGATTTTTAACTGCATGTCACTAGTACTAATAAACTTTATGTTTTCTCGTAAACAGTACGAGCACTGTGCGTGAACAAGTTTTAGTGCACTGTAAAAATTATAGCAACAACGCTCTCATTACACAACTAACTAGCTGAGTTTCAAGTATTTTTAAGTGTTTTACCTATTTCGTATGGAAACACTATGGAAATATGACTTATTAATGGATTTTTACTTTTAGTTTAGCTGTTAAAATTGATTTAAATAACATCATGTGAAACTTGTGATGGCATCTTTTTATTTCTTGTTTTCAGCTTAACGTGGATTTCGTGCATGGCAGGGTAGAGGGAACCTAGTCAATCTTACTAAATTAGCGTTGACAATCAGTCTCTACGACTTTGCTAAATAGTTTTAAATACATATGTCATCTTATTAATCTATATTCCTGTACATAAAAAGGAAAAAAAAATGTTAATTATAACAGTATTTAAGTATAATAGGAACAAGAGTAAAAGTGCACTTTATTCATTACTTAACCTGTAATAGTCTCTAGAGACAATCTAGTAATAGGTTACTTAATGTATTAAAAATTATACAATATTATTTTTTCTATTACTATTTCTGAAAGAAATAACATTATTTAATAATATCCTATCATAAAAAAGATGAAGTTAAAGTTGAATTTGTAGTTGTAGTTGTTAATAAGGTTCCGTAAATATCTGTTGAGTGAAATTCGGCATGCCGTGAATTGGGCAAGTCGAGAAAATGAGTGTTAAAGCAAATTAAGTGGTAAGAGAGGGGATCCTCGGTTGGCCTATTTGATAAGGTCACGCACAAGCAAAAAGACCCCCCCGGATGGCATAAAAGAAGAGATTAATGCCTTAAATGGATTAAAGATACGTATTGTAATTACGTATAATATAAGCCGTTACATCAGTGTTTCCCAACGTGGGGTCCACGCCCCACGGGGGGGGGGGGGAGTGTGAGGGCGGCAAATTGATAGTTAAAGGGGGCTATTCAAAAATGAACTCGGTACAACTTTAACTCTTTCGCTTCGGCCGATTATATGCAATGCATAGGTCTAGTCGGTCGTCGGTGCCAAATTTAACAAAACAAGGCAAATTCTTAAATAATTGCCGTAAATAATTATTAGGTATAATTTCGTTTGACAAGATCAAAATATCAACTGGGTGATTGAAATCTTCAAGGAGACCACGGGCCCATCGCAACATAGTGTTTCACATCATTCAGTTGGTGTTAATTTGAAACAAGTGTCCGTCAAAACTGTTGTAATGTTCATTGATTTAATATTCATATATATTGTATAGATATAATTGATAAGTATTTGATTTCATTTTAATAATAGGGGGCATTAAAAATTTTAGAAAGGTTAAGGTGGGGCATGTCACACAAAAGATTGGGAAACACTGCGTTACATCTACGTCCAACGCCACACAAACATCACTTACGCATCGCAAGCGCACCGCGAGACAGAATAAAACAATTTCTATAATAATTTAATAATATTGTTATTTTGACAAAGTGACACGTGGGAATGAAAGTAGGTGACCTGAATATAAATTGCCTACTGTCCATCATCAGAATGCGAATTGCAGACATTAGTCATCACTCTGAATGAAGGTTATGAAAGTAATGGTCTAAGCCTGAATGAGAATAACACAAAAGTTCTGGTATTTGAAAGAAATAAAGACAAGACGGAATGCATGTGATCGTGCATTCCGTCTTCTAATTTCTTACCATTTAAGCTGATGCTTAAATGGTAAGAAATTAAAAAATCGACTGTAAATCGACTGGTTGTAGGTTCGATCCCCACTCGAAGAGATGAAATATTTATTTACATTTATATTTTCATTTCTTCGCTCTGCTGTCGAGGGGAAAGCGCGGAGTTGAGTTCCGCCTCTCAACACGCAATACCTCCAGAAATTGACGGAAAGTGGGGAACGGAGTGTCTAAACTCTAGGTTCCCTCTGCCTACCCTGCTACGTGTAGGATACAGCGTGAAGGTGAAAAAAAAAGAGATGGAAGATTATAGATGGATGTTACAGGGAGCCTTAGCTGCATTGATGAGACGACGAAACGTCAGCTGCACGTTTGGCCATATACAATGCAGTGTTGGTATCGACGGTGTTATACGACAGCGAAACATTGGTATTACAGAAGAAGAATGAAAGAAAGATGAATGCCGTGGAGATGCAATCTCTTCGTGGAGGATATGCGGAGTCAGCTTAGCTGATCGAATCCACAATGAAGAGATACAGACAGGTACTAGAGGATGTTATGGTGAGAATGAAATCGAATGAGTGAAGAACCAATGTCAAAAAGATTTATGACGGAAAAGTGAGCGGTAAGAGTGGTAGAGGGAGACCTCGGTTGACCTTGGAAAACACAGTATCAAAGATACTGGAGGAATGTTACAAAACTTCCGGAGAGCATGTAGCTTGATGACAGTGGACGAAGCGAAAGAGGTATGTAGAGACAGTAGCGATTGGCGCTCCTTTCTCTCTGACTATCCCGCTAGGGATACAGCGTGAAGTTAAGTTTTTGTATTTTTTGTCAAAGCTCATTTTGATCCACAATATTATGTCCATATATACCGTAGTACATTAGAGTTTGAGTCGTGGGAACGTATACATATATGTAGACGAGATGTTAATATTCTAATACACGAACGACACCCAATCAATTAATATGATAATTATAAATACAATATCTACAGACATTAAAATAATGTGTAATTTCCATGTATATTTAAAATATTTTATAACTTTTAATTATATTTTAGTTTCACGATACACCAAGGTATACATATTGTTACAGTCTCAATGACCTATATAATTTTTCATCAGTCTGTAAAATGATAATCAAAAAGGAAAATGTAGATTTAAAATCTATTTATTAAATTAAAATAACAATTTAATAACCTTTCAAAATGATTGATAGCACTAACTGCGTGAGTTGATAGACAGTGAGTTGACAGAACTGTCTCTTAATGTAAAGGTGGTGGCTTTGTTCAAGTATTAAAGACAACTCATATAGCTTTCGAAATATATTGTAGATAATATTATATATTATACATTATATATTATATATTATATATTATATATTATATATTATATATTATATATTATATATTATATATTATATATTATATATTATATATTATATATTATATATTATATATTATATATTATATATTATATATTATATATTATATATTATATATTATATATTATATATTATATATTATATATTATATATTATATATTATATATTATATATTATATATTATATATTATATATTATATATTATATATTATATATTATATATTATATATTATATATTATATATTATATATTATATATTATATATTATATATTATATATTATATATTATATTGTTAGCGTACTCGTGTAAAAGAGGGTAGATTTAGGTGGAAAATAATTATAAAAGCAGTGGAATTGTGTCAATCGGGGGCACTTGCTTGTAAGTGACGGCCCCTATTGGAAGGAAACTAGTGTGAAGTATTGTTAGTAGGTGATACATATCACTTATTGCAATTACATAGTATCTCTTTCAAATAGTTTAGAATCATAGACTATATGTGTTTTTAACGTGTTTTTTTTAAAAAAACGTTACCCGCTTCCGATTTCTAACATCAGAAGTGGGATACGCATGAAGTTTTCATATCTTTATGTGTATCTTCNTATATATTATATATTATATATTATATATTATATATTATATATTATATATTATATATTATATATTATATATTATATATTATATATTGAGTTCATTCGACAAAGCTTTGAAAACTTTGCCAAATTTCCATTTTTTCAAAACTCTGCCGAATGACGGAACTCAATATGTATAATTATTACCATCAATTTACAATATTATCTATTTTATATAAATACTGATAACTCCTTTAGATATACATAGATTTGAATTATGACTGAGGAATGTTGTAAAAACTGCAAATGGCTATATTATAATCTTCATCTTCAAGAATCAAGTGTCATAACACTTATGTCTCATGAATATTGCTATGGAAATATTTTTATAAAAGTGTCCATATTATCAACAGAATTAGATTCATATAAATTTAGATAAAAAAAATACTATAATAGATTTCTATTTTAGTAAATGAAAATGTCAATACCTAGAAGCAGTTTACAATAGACTTAAATAATGTACAGAAGCTTCACGATGCTAATAAATATTAATGGAAAATCAGCATCAGAATCAGATCAATATTGCATAAATCGAAAAATATTTCTGAATTGAAACATCAGTTTTCCACTAGTTATGAAGGTGGTTATTAAACGTAAGACAAACTATAACCCGATTCACTATTCACCATGTCTTGTCCAGAAGTTATATTTATTTATTTTTATAGTATAGACAGTGGAAGGCTAGTATTACTCTGACACTTTATTTTCCACGAACTTTCGTGTGAATTTCGCAACGTTGCATGTTGAATGGCAGAAGTAAACGCTGCACTTTGTCTTATTGCCAGAAAAAGGCAATAAGAATGATTCCAACATGACCTCAAATAAGTCTATTGACGTAAATTTAATTATTTCTTTTTTATATAGCTTTATTTATGTAAAATAAAGATCAGGTAAAAAGTATATTGTATGTTTAATTTTCTCTGTTATTGTATGCGTCTAAAGTCTATACATTTTGCAATGACCATAAATTATTGGACAGGCAGGAAAAAAAAATACTCGTAAATTATATTATACATTATTTCGCCTACCCTGGTATACATGGAACTGTCGTAACCAAATTTCGCAATGCAATTAAAATTCAATTAGAAATTCAATAGAAGTATGCATACATATAAAAAAAATCAGCTTAACGCTGTATCCTGCGCACCACAGCAGGGTAGGCAGAAGGAACCTAGTGTTAAGACACTCCATTTTTCGCTTTCCGTGTATGGCGTGTTGAGTGGCAGAACTCAACGCTAATAATAATAATAATAATAATAAGAATTGGCAATATAATTCAATTGTTTGAGTGAGGATGTAACCCACAGCCAGTCGCGTTTACAGTCACAGTTTGTGTCTCTGCGCCACAACTGGCCTCACTATATGTATAGTGAGGCCAGTTGAGGCAAAGAGCTGAGATATAAACTAAATACTCTTGCTACCAAAGATATCTATAACGTTAAAACATCAGTTTTCCATTACCTAAACATGTTTGTCAAAGACAACAAGTTGAGACGTCCGCCGACAAGTTGTAACTAGTTAATTAATTTAATCAAGATCGCCTTTCAAAGCTCTAGAATATTTTCTAAGGGATGTTCAAAATACGCAAAAACTAATTAACATAAATTCCTTTAATGGATGTCCTAATTAATAATGATTCGGCGTGAATTTTTAAATGAGGCGTAAACTCTTGAAAATTTGCCCTTAATTTCTAATTAATGATGGAAACTTGATACAAAATGTATTATATATAGAACATGATGAATTGTAGGGCTTTCCGTAGGAATTTTGGGTAATCCGTTCTCAGATTTTTTTTCACCTTCACGCTCTATCACGCCCATAGCAGGGTACAGGGGGGACATGGAAACCTAATACTAAGACACTTCGTTGCCATTAGGACACTCCTGTATTCCACTTTCTGCCAAATTTTTAAGGCATTGTGCGTTGGACTCAACGCCGCGCTTTGCGTCGTTACTACAACTAAATAAAAATATGAAATATCGTTTTAGTATTGCTAACCTTACTAAATTGCCAAATATCAACTTTCTGAATAGTTTGCCTAGTTAAATTTGAAGCCACTACTATCGCCAATACTATGTCACTAACGCTACTTGAAATAATACATTTTTTCATTAGAAATGTAAAATAAAATATCAAAAATTTATACTTCCCAATAAAGCTATTATACTTGAATGTATATTGAAAAAAAAGTCGAGTGGTTAGTTCTGAAACCGCAACGGAAATTGGACATCATAGAGAAATATTTTCATTGATTGATGAAATTGTTTTTTTTTCTAATTAATTTACTAGTTGAGGCTGCAGCCCTTTTATTAGAGTAGCTAGAGGGTTGTCGTTATATGAGAGATATTACGGGTTTGAATAATTATAGAAAATATTATTATTATTATTTTTTTGAGGCCATCGTGGCTCAGCTGCACTGTATGTTTTTGTACATGATTTTTGTTTATTTTATGTATCCCTATGAGTATATATAGAGTGTAACTAATGCGAGGACGCTCCCTTCCCACTTTCTGCTCAATTTTCAAGCAATTACGGATTAATAGGCGAAACTCAAAGTCGCGCGTGAAAATTATTCATTCCTTCGAGTAGGAATCGAACCTACAACTGTCGCGTTTACAGTCAGATACTGCCCCATGCTATGACGGCCTCACATGAATAGGTAAGTATTTGTATTTCAAATATATCATCAATCATAAACGAATAACGAAAGCATTTCTGCACATCACTAGTCACGTATGTATGGATATTTCAACGTTCTACTACACCCCTAATGTATTAGATCAACGCCTCGAGGAACGATAGTTATATAAATCTATTCATATTTCAGATAAGATTGATTTTAGAAAACGTCGATTTAGTTTGGAAAACATATTTCGTTTACTTTACAATATGTTCTTAGAACATTAGCGTTATGAGACCATTTTTTTATCTCTAGCAAAGTAGCCAAAGGATACTGGAGGCATGCCCTTCCCGAGGTCCTCATGCTTTACCGTAAATGGTCTTCCTCAAATATCATCGATACTGAGTTCTCGAAAGTCCACCGAGATCTCTGACTGCTTCTCACACCACTCACTCTTGCTTTATTTTTTTGCCATTCTTTTGTAACTCATTCTTTTAACGTGTTCTTATCTAACCTATCTGAAAGATATATATTATTTATTGTAATATCATTTTTTTATATGGATTTAAAAATATTCTGTATTTAAGAGCACTCGTTGCTATCTATCCATCAATCACCACTCGTAAGTCATACATCGTCTACAGCGCACTGTAGAGGTATGACGGAGGTCCCTCGGGCGAACAATCGATCTAAGCGAGAATTATATAACATTATTGCGTCTATTTTATGTTTTATATTTTTTTTAAGAATGTGTAAATAAATATATTTTATATTTTATCTTTAAAAATTTGCCTTGCATTGTGGAAAGAATTTGGCCTATACTTAAGTTTTCCTTGATATTTATATTGTTACAAAGATTTTTTTTATTTAGATTTTTTTTTTTTTTATTAACGTTTATTACCATTACAGTGTTTATTTAATTACTATATACAGGGTGGAAGTGTCAGTGCCACTTTAAATGAAACCACAGTTTTAACTACTTTATAAAAGCCTAATACAATTAAAAAAATCCCATAAATGAAAAAGTATTTTTTTCAAGCAAACTAAATAATAAAATTATTGTTGTAATATAAAACGCCATTTGTCAAGAACGACGCACGCACACATAAACCTATCATTCCGAAATCGAGTCGTAAGTATTGGCGGCAAAGTTCAAAGTTGATTAACCTTTAGTAGTATTTTTGTAGTAGTATGTGTTTACGTTATTGGTATCTATGCGTAACTGCGTCACACGAAATACAGGTATGGATAATCTAAACCGTTGAGGTATCTTGATTAATGTCTTTAGGTATGGATTTAAAATATTTTACACTATATGCTATTTCCGTAAAAGAAGCGCTGACACTTCCACCCTGTATAATAAAAGGATAGAAAAGTCCATTCTATACATGAAACATATAAAAAAAGAAAATTAGGTCGGTTAACGATGGAAAAATAATGGGAAAGTGAGTGGTAAGAGAGATGAGGGAGACCTCGGTTGACCTTCGAAATACAGTATCAAAGATACTGGAGGAGGGTCACGTAAAAAGCATGAGGACCCCTCGGAGGGCATGTATGAAGAGTTTGATGATAGTGGACGAGACGAAAGAGGTATGTAGAGACCGTAGCGTTTAGCGCTCCATTCTCTCTGACTACCCGGATAGAGATTAAAAAAGGTCGGTTAACACATCGATTATAGAAGCTAAAAAATCACTCAGTAAAATTCTTGTCTGTGTGTCTGTTCGTTTGTTTGCCAATCACGCAAAAACTACCGAACAGGAATAAAACAATTTTTGTATGGTGATAACCTAGGGTACATAACCTAGGCACATCTTTCTTGTGTTTGTGTCTTGGTTTTCATTATAATTTCCGTAAAAAATTAAAAACTGAAAACGACAAATTACTTAAAGTACCGATGACTACTGGATGGAAGTGAATGAATTTTGGCATGATAATAGTTCAAAATCTAAAGTAACTTATAGGATAGTTTTCATCACGGAGTATGATAAGTGAAGCTGATGTACAATTGTTAATGTTAAGTCGAATAAATCACTTTTCTTCCTACTTTATTTAACCATTAGCGTGAACAAACGCACTGGCAAACGGACAATCCGACTAGGTTCTTTACATTGTTAAATGTCCCCATTAACAATTTTTCCAATATATCTTCCATGTACACACACCGATGAGTTACGATTTGATTATAAATATAGATAAGTTCTTTTTAGAGTTACCTACCTTTTATGGATAAAAGAAGCCCTTATAAGATCACTATGTTGTCCGTCCGTCTGTCACTGTGTCTGTCTGTCAAGACCCTTCATCTCAGGATAGATATCGAGTTGAAATTCTAACCATATATCTACGACTAGATACGATCTAGATACTATCTAAAAAAAATACGTATTTCTATATTTACTTAAAAAAAGATATGGCCAATTATATAACAAAAAACGAGTATTTCGACACTGTAACAGTGGAAAGGGAATCAAAATTAATAGAATACTTCCGGTTAACCTAGAATTATGATATTTGGCAGCTAGTATCTACAGGTAGTTCTTGTTTAAGAAAAAAAATTTAAGCTATACATTTGTGGGTAAATCCTAAAAAATAATAGCCTTAAATGGGAGCAAAATTTGGTAATAAAGCCAATAGTTCAAGTGAGATATCAGATGAAAGGGCTCTGGCTAAGCTAAGCCTGAATTTAATAAAAAGTTCGAGAATTCCAATTTTTATACGGCACGGTGGGCAAGCGCTTGTCCGGTTTTTTCTCAAAAATATTGAAACTCCCTTCAAAAATGCAACCCTTAGGTTTTAATAATTTTTACATTAGAAATCTTAGGTGCTTTGCAAACATACATAATATATATAAAACAGGAATGTAATTCAGGGTATTAAGTAAATAATTCAGTCTAAGCGGGCGAAGCTGTGAGTGAGTCGCTAGTATATAATAATTTTAACTTTTTTTAAACTTTTTCAAATATTATAAAAACAAAACCTTTAAAACTGATCTTTTTAAAGGAAAGTTTGAAAGGAATTATGAATATTCTTAATGAAAGTAAAGCAATTATGTAAAACAAACTCTGGAGTGCATTTTCTGTATTTTTTGTATCGTGATCTGTCTTTTACTCACTATTAAAAAAAAACCTTGGTTAAACTTAAAAAGTATTCATTTCTTGTATTTTATTTGTATAGCAAAGAACGAAAGGCAATTTGACTGTAAGCGCGACGGTTGTGGTTGCGGTTCCCACTCGAGAGAATGAATTATTTTCGCTTCGCTTAAGTGCTTTGGTAAATGAAGCGCGGAGATTCGCACGGGATGTCTTAATAAGCTAAGTCAAGCTGCTACTTATTATGCCTATTACGGCTACATTATTACATTATTTTCAAATATAATTTTTACCTATCTCGAATTGACATATATGACTATAAATTTCATCGATATGCCTCCTTTACTGGATGTGATAATAGCTCTTATCAATATCGCGACATCACAAACAACAATCTATACTCTTATATTAATTATGGGTGTCGAAGCAAAGCGCGGCGTTGAGTTCCGCCACTCAACACGCAATGCCTCCAGAATATGGCAGAAAATGGGAAATGGAGTGCCTTGACTTTTGTCTTTTGTCTCGACTTGATTTTTTTAAATTTATATTATTTACACATATATATATATATATATATATATATATATATATATATATATAATTTAGAATGTGTCATGTGTCACAGCACGTTAGTTATCCACAGACTCTTAGTTATCCTTTACTCCCTTCACGAGCACAGCGGCGAAGCCGTAAGGTACATTAGACCATGTTTTATACAGAACGCCACCGTCGTCAATTCGCTATCCCACTTTATCATTCAAGGAATGTTTCAGTAATATTTGCTTAGAATTTAGCTGACTTGAACTCACGCCGACAGTTCTATCGCCTTTTCAATTTACCTATTTCATTTCATATAAAACAGAAGCAAAAGTATATAAATGTAGTTTCTACCGACAAAAAGTGTTAGAGGTAATCTAATTTTATACTCTATTGCGTTTTCTTATTAGTCTACCGTTTTAAGGCTTTAGAAGACTTTCTTTTTAAAAGCTTTTATTTAGCTTGCATTATATGTATGTTAGTTCGGGTGAAATCTTTGAGCTCAATTTTGAAGTTCAACCGATTCAGCTGAAATTTTGTATACACGTTTAGTTTGGATGACAATGCACGATAAGGTGTGTGACTTCATACTAAATCCTATATTCAAATAAATATGGCGGACTATCCAAGATGGCGGAATAGTTATATTTAATATACTTCTATAATATCTCTATATCTCTATATATAATAAGACAGTAAAAATATTTTGTCTGTACATTTAGTAATTTTGACTGAAATGGATAGAGGGACACTTAAAAATAATAATAGNAGCTTAATTCGTAATTATTTAACACAGTGATAAAAAATGATTTAATATTCAAAGAAATGTTTTGAATAGGTTCTTCAGTCCGTTCGTTCGTTTGTTATTAATATTATTTTAAAAAACGTATAAAAAATAAATATCTCAAGAAAAAAATGCTCTGACACTGTAAAAATATCCCGCAGTATTATTTCATAACTTACCTGTATGTTGCATGTATGTATGTGCCAAGGGTATTTTAGAGTACAAAAACACCTCAAAATCCTTTTAAGATAACTTTGTCGTTTGTCTGTCTGTCAAGAGTATTTTGTACAAGATCGCTTAAAGGTTAGATACCTCAATGTTCAAGTCTATATTCCCTTAGAGCACAAAAAAATCTATCTTCTAAATCATCGCAATCAAATGACGATAAACTATGAGGGTTTATGCATCGTTATTTGTCGCATTTTCTATCAAAACTATACAATTCCCGTTGATACACAATTACGAAATTTGTTAAGAAGTTAAAACTACGGTACGGCACGTATAAAGGAAAATTCCAAAATTATTTTTCAAAGATTGACAACTTTTTGTATTTGTGTCACAGAAAAAAACTATTAGGTACAAATTTTAATCTGTACTTAATTTGATAAAAAAGGACAACTTTAATAAGTTATTCTTTTGGTGTATCTACATTCTTGAAACTGGTACGAAACTCTCGGGTCATGAGTACGACTTGAACTTGACCGAAAATATTGATTATTTCATAGATTATATAAAAATGCCTAAAAACGTATACGTATCTACATAGATACGTATAATATACATATATTCTGTATACCAATTATATATTTACTTAAAATATGTTACTAATTTAAAAACTGTACAGGAGCTAATATAAGTTATTTTACAAAGAATATCGTGAATACTTATCCAAATAACTAAATTAATAATTAAGGCTGTTCGTAATATCTCTATTTCTTAAATGAATAATCATCTAATTCAAGCGGGCGAAGCCGCGAGCGGGTCGCTAGTTATAAATAAGTTAAAATATATGTCAGTACATTGTATGGAAGAAATGTTCTATTTTATTAGTTCAAAAATAAAGTCCGAGATACGGTATATCTATTTCTTATAAATAAGTCAAAATAAGGCATTTTGTGGCAAAAAAATAATTGAAAATTGCAAGGTGATATTTCAACTTTTTTTATTTCATAAATATATTGAAACTTACGAGTGAAAGTTTTTTATTATCAAGAAAATTTTATGAAAAAATGCTTTGTCTTTTATAGCATGTAATTTGACGATATACTTTATGAAAAAAAAAATTGAAAATAATTCGACACTCCGTTTATGGCCGCAAGTATGGGCACGAGTGCAGCGGGGGGCGCACTTGCCGCCGATTTCGTCCTCGCAAGCAGCCATGTGCTTGCATTTTCTCAAAATTATTGAATGTATAAATTATATTAATTATTTAATTTATATTGATTATCTTATGGAAAATACAGCATAATAAAATAATTATAAGTGGTATGCGAGCGAAGCCGCGAGTGGGCCGCTAGTAAGGTTATAAGTTAATAGTTAAAATTTAAAAGAAAAGTTTTATTTTCTCCTTCTTCTAGTATAGAGCGCTTAAATAAAAGTTTTTTCTAAAATATTTTTTTTGCTTTTAATTTATTTACGTATATTTTTTTTAAAAACAGGTTAAATTATAATATCGACCTCCTATCCGTCCTGATCAGATAAAATTATAAAAGCAAATAATTGTAAAAAAAGTATATACATATAAACATAAATATAAACATACTTAAATTACAAATTAAAGTGAACAAAAAAGTTTTTAAAAGCTCTTTTATGTTTGAAAATATACATTTACTAAAAAACTCATACAAAAGTAACCGAAAAGATGGTGAAAATCACAACAGTCGCTTAGCACATTATAATGTTACACGCTAACTTTTAACTTGATATTATTCAGAGTGTTAAAATGAATATTCAAAGGAGCTTAAAGCTTGTTTAATCAGCATTCATAACGTTATTTATTTTTGGAATCAGAATATCCCTTTTTAGTAGTAAAATAGAATAAATCGTGAGATTATACTGAAATTCGGGATCTTTTAGGGACAATTTTCAGTATTTATTTTTATGGTAGATAGAGTTTTTCTACGAGCTAGATCTAGCTTTTCTAATTCATACTACCTATAAAATGTAAACAGACTCTACAAAAAAGTATTTTTGGAAATCAGATTGTCTTGATACTGCAGGAGGTGAACCTAATTTTTCTATGCCAGTCATCTCACTTATACCATATGGCTCCTGCGAGATAATGCATGTTGAGTGGCGAAAATATTACTTATTTCTTCATGTATTGGAATTGAACCTATAATCGTCACAGGTAGATGTTTTCTCTTTTCTCTTCTTTTTTTCTGTTTCTACTTCTTATTTTAACCTATCTTCCCCATTGCAATAGATAAGTAAACAGAGTGTAGTTATAGTCTAATCTGTACATTGGTCCAATTTGGATACAACACCAGAACGCCAAAACACCTACTATTACTTTACTACAATCATAATTTATACTTAAACATAACTCTAATACAGGATTAATCAAGTATATGTAGTTTGTAGTAAGTGTTCGAAGTGTCATGGAACCTAGTATTAAAAAATTTTATCACTAGATTCCCTCTGCCCACCATGCTTTAAGCAGGATGCAGCGTGAAATTAAAAAAAAAACGTTACGAGGCTTATCAAACATGATGTATTGTTTTAGTTTATACGCTGTATGCTTAGGCAGATACTGAGCATAAATACATAGCTGACTTTGATACATGCCTATTTTTGTCATTGTAAGTGTGCTCTTTCACCCATACACCGGTAATGCTTCGTTTTGAATGAAGAATTTGCATCCAAGATGTTTACTCCAAAATGTACAAGCAATATCAATTTTATATAATTAATAAACAATATTATCGATATATACACATATTCCCTAGATGGTACCGAGAAACACCTGGCGGCGTTCTCCGAGAGATCCGAGAGGGTGAAGGTGGAGGACGATACAGCATATCTTCAGATGCTCTCACCATTAGACGAGCTGAGCTTTCTGATGATGGACGATGGGCGTGTCGATCTGCTAATGCACATGGGCATGTTACGTTGAGGTTGCATCTGGCTTTGCGTGCTCATTTGACGGTACATGCTCAGCCACATACACAGGTGAGTTTTTGGGAATAATAACTGTTTTTAAACTTTAGATTTTGATTAATAGTTTTAACGGTCATAAGAATGTATGGGTTACTGGTCAAAGAAAATGGATGTTTTTAGGGTTATTTTTAAGAAAAAAAGGAACCCTTATAAGGTCACTCTGTTGTCCGTCTATGTCCGTCTATCTATCTGTTTGTCTATCAAGGGTTGAAGGGTTTACCTCAGGAACGATTAGAGATATCGACGGCCTCATGATTTCCTGATAAAAACCATATTTCTATATTTACTAAGAAAAAAGATATATTTATATCGCAAAAAATACGTATTTCGACACTTTAAAGTGAATTAAAAATTAATAGGCTACTTCTGGTTAGCCTAGAATTATGAAATTCAATTCAATGAATCAGGAAAAAATCTAAAATCTATATATTTGTGGTTAAGTCCTAAAAAATAATAGCCTTAAAAGGGGGGCAAAATTTGGTATTAAAGCCGCTAGTTCAAGGTTCTGGCTAAGCTAAGTCTGAATTTAAAAAAAGCTCGAGACCCCCGATTTTTGTACGGAATCATCGGTGGGCGAGCCTGACTCACGCTTGTGGTTTTTTTATGAGAAAGACAAGCCCCACGAGCATATGGGTCACCTGATGGTAAGTGATTACCGCCGCCCACGACCACGTGTAACATCAAAGGAGCTACAGGTGCGTTGCTAGCTTTTAAGGTGGAGATAGACGCGCTTTTTTAAGGGTAGCACGTGGAGGGAAGCCGCAAGTGGGCCGCCAGTATAATATAAATCTAGTAAAAATCATGTAGGGCAGTCGCCGTCCAAATACGACTAGTTATGGGTTCGATTCCCTCTCGAGGAAATAAAATAATTATTACCTTCATTTTCTTGATATGATGTAGTAACGAGGCAAACTGTTGTAGCGCTGAAGCGTGAAGCTAAAAGAAGTACTACAATAAAAAGATTTTACATAACCTTCCCCAACAAAATTGATACTTTTCGCTAAAAGGTTCACTTTAGCAAAAATTTACTTTAACCTCGAAATGAGCTGCACAATTTAAGCTTTTAATTCCAATATGTTACGTAGCTAACTTTTGTAAATAGGTCATCAAGTGAATGAGTAAAAACTAAAAGCTCTTTTAATTATTCTGTTTTTTTTTAATGTTTTATTTATAGAAAGGGATAAGGGAAACCAGCGTTCGGGTCACCTGATGGTAAGTGATTACCGCCGCCCACGACCCTGTGCGACACCAGAGGAGCTACAGGTGCGTTGCCGGCCTTTAAGGTGGAGATAGATGCGCTTTTTGAAGGTACCCATGTCATATCGACCTGGAAACACTGGCGCGGGTAGGCCATTCCACAGATCCGTGGCGCGTGGAAGGAAGTTCCTACGCAACCGCACAGTAGTGGATTGCCACGTATCCAGGTGGTGTGGATAATATTTTAGCTTATAGCGTACTGTGCGATTAGAAAATTCGGCGGCAGGTAACAGGTCAAACAGTTGTTCAGAACACTCCCCATGATAAATGCGATAGAGAACGCACAGCGAGGAGACGTCTCTACGCAAACCCAAAGTGTCAAGCCTTTCACAGATCATTGAGCCCCCAATGATTCGAATGGCTCTACGTTGTATGCGATCAAATGGTCCACGCTGATACTGGGGTGCACCAGCCCAGAGATGAGAACAGTACTCCATATGAGGCCGAACCTGGGCCCTATATAGGACCAAACGGTGTTTTGGCGTAAAGTACCGTCTCGCTCTGATGATCCCCAATTTCTTCGAGGCCAACTTGGCCTTGCTTTCCAGGTGATCGCAATACTAGTAGTCACTCGAAACATTAAGGCCCAATATACTGATACTGGGCGCGGCTGTAAGGGGAGTGAAAGACTGGCGATACGATAAATGGGATTTTTTTGGTGATCAACGCGCAAACTTGTGTCTTCATGGGGTTAAACTGAACTAAGTTCCTTTCACCCCATGAGGAGACATTGTCGAGGGATGCCTCAATAGAAAATACAAGTTTATTTCAGCACTATTCAGCGTTTTCCCGAGAAAGATTTGCTCGGGCGGAGTAAATAGCGTCCACCGTGCTATCATCTGCATAGCAATGAATGGTAGAATCCTCTAACATGTCATTGATATGCAGAAGAAACAGCGTAAGGGACAGCACACAGCCTTGGTGAATGCCAGCGTTCACGGGCATTTGTTTGGAGCAAAAACCGTCGACAGCAACCTTGATGCTGCGCCCAGTGAAAAAGCTGGCGATCCATTTGCATAAACTCTCGGGAAGCCCATAGGATGGAATTTTAGCCTGGAGCGCCCCATGTCACACTCGATCAAAGGCCTTCGCCATGTCCAAACTAATTGCCAGGCCCTCTCCCTTGCTTTCAATAGCCGCAGCCCAGCGGTGGGTTAGGTAAACCAGAAGATCACCGGTTGAGCGACCATGGCATAAACCATATTGTCGGTCATTAATCAATCAGTGATTCTCTAGATAAGCCAAGAACTGACTATTGATAATGCTCTCTATGACTTTTGAGAGTAGGGAGGTGATAGCAATAGGCCTGTAGTTAGATGTATCGGAACCATCGCCTTGCTATTATATTAAATATTATATTAATTATTGGCTCGATTTAACGCCAGCTCTATCTGAATCCGAACCTGTATTGTAAAAATTTTTAATAAAAAAAACCGAGTTCAGCCGGATTCATCATAATATAACCAAATTCTCATCAAACTACCTTTGAAGTGTATCCTTTTCAATACGAAAAGAAACATCGAAATCGGTTCGCCTGTTATTGAGCTATTCGTCCATATGTCACTCAAATACCTGATGCAAAATTAAGATTTACTGTATTTTTGCATCGATAACATTATCAGAAATGGACCAAATTAAAACGGGGCCACGCAAGAAGCAACAGCACTTTTAAACAAAAAAATCATTAAAATCGGTTCACCCTGTCAAAAGTTCTGAGGTAACTAACATAAAAAAATATAATACAGTCGAATTTATGATCTCCTCCCTTTTACAGAAGTCGGTTAAAAATTAAAAAAATGATTTACACAGCCCAACTTCACGCAAAAATAAAAAAATAGCTTCACGTAGGTCCATGTCCCATTTTCCGCCCTAATTTTTGAGACATTGCGAGTTAAGGGGAGAAAATCAGCGCCGCGCTTATTTTGTTCCCAGAGCAACAATACAAAAAAAAATATATTCCCTCGACTGATCTTCCACATTAGGTCTATATACAAAAAAAATAAGCATTTTATTAACGAGGACACTGGAGAGAGCCTCGTTTAATTATTCTGAATAAATAATAAAGCAAACACACGACCATTTGCTTCTCGATTTAACCGTGCGGTGTTTGCGGCCGTGATTTTAACGTCAGCTCTATCTGAGTTCGAGTGACGCGCTTTTTCACACTGTTCTCTACTGAAATTTTGAAAAATTTTGCAATTTATCTATAATGTATATAAAAAAAATTGGTTACTGAGTGGCTGATACACATCTATTTTCTATAGCCGAAACAGATACACCCAAAAATTTAAATTTGGTATGTATCTCGTATGTAGGTTGTGTGTGTTTGATCATGAAAAGAGTGTGGAACTCTGAAAGACGATTTTTCCAAAATTCCCACGGGAACGCGAAAAAACTAAATTGTCCATTTTACATATTGAAGTCCACACAAGATAAATGATAGGCGACGAAATAAATGTATAAGAAAACTCCTCAAAGAGTACACATAACAAAGGAAAGTAACTACACTCGTTACACAACACGATGCCGACGATAAGAAAAGGAAATAGACGTCATATTCACCTGTTTATTGATCTGTAATATAAACAGAGAGGCGGGACCTGACGGGTGGTGTTAGGTGTCAGTAGCACTTTTCTGATGTAAGGCTGTCATGGAGTTTTCGGGTGTTTGTTTTATTTAAAATTATTATTATACTTAGATTTATTTTATCAGCTTCACGCTGTATCTCGCACACAGACGGATTGGCAGAGGGAACCTAGTGTCCAGACACTCCATTTCCGATTTGCTGTAGAATTCTGGAGGCATTGCAGTTTGAGTGACGGAACTCCACGCCGAGCTTCATTTTAACGCCAGAGCGAAGAAATGAAAATTTTAAATATTTAATAAATATCACGTGAAATTATTATGTCTAGAGCTACGATCCCATGAAGCACAGAAAAAATTAAGCTTCTAAATTTTCTACAAAATTCGCCGCGTAATCAAAACCTATAGAGTACATACTTAAGTGAAAGCTTAAAGTAAAAATTTATTAGTATTTCATAGAAAATAAGAATTACAAACTTATATTTGTAGTTCATTTCATACTAAATGAGTGCATAGGCCTGCAAACTTAACTTTTTTTAAGTTGTACTTCCAGTTGACCTAAAATCTCGAATTTTTACGGAACGCTTGGTGGGCGATTTCGACTCGCACCTGGCCGGTTTTGTTGTTAGTTGAGATATACATATATCTATTTATAATAATTTATTTATAAATTTATAAAAATCTATTCTTGTATTGTTTGCTAGTATTACTTCAAATGTTGAACTTTCATAACAACTCCGATTTTCCTGATGCAAAAACATTTTGGTAGGCCCTCTCTTTTCGATTCCCAAAGGTTCAATTTACAAAATCCTGTCCTGGCAAAATGGTATCCGTAGTAATGTTACCCTCAATTTCTTCGAAGGGCCACTTACAATTTTGGGCCCGATCTTAAACAATCAGTCCGCGCTCGCTTCGCCTTTATTTTGCTGAAGATGGTACCTACTTCGTTGACTATTTAGAATAAGGATATAGGATACTGTGTACTGCCAGTTTTCTACTTAAACATTGTTTATTTATTTTTTACTATAATATATATTTAATATTATTTATTTACATTATTTGTTTCCTTTTTCTCTTTAAATTGATTTTGTAAATACACCAAAAAATAAACAAAACAAATTTGATTCCCAATCAGAAGAGTGGATTATTTTTATTTTTACGCTCTGGCGTAACCTAGCGTACCGTTGAGAGACTTCGAGACATTGCTCAAAATCATCATCTCTAAGTCCCTCAGAAAGCGGAGAAAAAAGTATTCATATTAAGGTTCGTTATTAGATTTTACGTACATTCGGTAAAACCGAATGAACGTAAAGTAATTGTAGCCAAAAATATCCTAAAAAAAACATCCCAAAAAAATTATGATTTTTTTAGAATAGTATATTTTTGGCTACAATATAATAGCGGACGGTTCTGGATGACAAATAATACTAAAGTATATATATAATGAGAGTGATAATCCGATTCTCACGCATCGCCTAATTCTCTATANTCCGATCTTATATATATATATATAGCATGTTCAGTAAGGGAACTCAACGCCGCGCTTTGCCTTAACAGAGCGAGAAATAAAAATAACTTACACCCCTTAGTGGAGATCGATTTGAGTGTATGAGTTCAACACCGCATTTAGCTTCGTCGCTGGGCCATAACATCCTCAACCTACCAAAAATATAATATTTCGGACACATTTAGAATTCTATAGAACGTTTCTATATATTCAGTTGATGTAAACAGGTCGAACAGTTGTCGTCCATTCAAAGGGCGCCGGGAGTCGCCACTTTGAATATTAAATGATATTGTTGACTGCGAAAATACGCGTCAGAGGAAATTCCTAAGTTTTCCTAAATATTTTTTTTCTTACCTCATTTTTAGTGAAACACAAATGTCATGTAACAATTGCTTTCTTTATAAATAAGTTCTAATTATATGATTAATCAAAATCGTTGAGATTTATTTTAATACTAGCGACTAGCTCGCGGCTTCGCCAGCGTGTACCACACAATTATTTATTTTTTCATCTGAAATTATTTGGTGATAACATTGTCATTTTAAAGATACGGTGATTGCTAAAGTTTCTGCTAATTCAATAAAACACTTATTATGTAGCAATATTATAGCATATATTTTTTATATTGACTTTTTTTTATTTATGAACCGATTGTAATAAAACAAATAATATGTATAAGTTAAGGGAAGTTTGTCAAAATACAAAAGCGAAAACTGACAAACAAAAAATTTCAGTTTTTATGGCGCAGCGCTGTGCCACTGGGTGGTTGTGAAAGTGACGGTTAGGAATTCGATTTCCTCTTTGAAGAATAAATATTTTCCTTGCTTTAGTAACAAGACAAAGCGCGGCGTTAAGTTCCTTCACTCAAATGCGGAAAGCAGAGAACTATGTGTTATCATCCATTATTAATATGACATCCAAAAAAGAGGTGGGCGAATAATGTTAAAAAATAAATAGTAGATTATAAATATACGTTATACGTATAGAACAGGGATGTTCAAAGTATATTAATCTGTTGTACGGCAATTAAAAGCGCGTCACTCGAACTCAGATAGAGCTGACGTTAAAATCACGGCCGCAAACACCGCACGGTTAAATCGAGAGGCAAATGGCCGTGTGTTTGCTTCATTATTTATTCGGAATAATTAAACGAGGCTCTCTCCGGTGTCCTCGTTAATAAAATGCTTATAATTTTATTTTAGTGATTTAGAGAGTAGGGGCACAAGCGTACTACAGTAAACGCGACGGATTGTAGGTTCGGTTCCTACTTGAAAAAACGAAATATTTAATATTTTCATTTCCACCGGCGTAGAGTTCTGCCACTCAACACGCAATGCCTTCAGAATTCGGCAGAAAGTGGGGAATGGAGTGTCTTAATACTAGGTTCGCTCTGCCTACCCTGCTGTGTGCGGGATACAGCGTGAAGCTGATTTATTTGATTTATTTTTATTAATTTCCACGCTCCAGTAATGAGGCAAAGCGCGACGTTAAGTTCCACCACTCAGCACTCAATGCCTCCAGGGAAACGAGAGTGTCTTAATGGGGACGAAATGACTTAACACTAGTTTTCCAGTTCCCTTCTGCCTACCCTGCTATGAAAATTGACATATAAATAATATCTAGAAGCCCTCGTAACGGAATTGGACAGCTGTGAAATGCGACGATTGTGGATTTGATTACCACTCGAGAATTATTTTCATCTTCTTGCTCTGGTTACAAGAAAAACCTTAAACCCATTAAGTTCCATAACTCGATACGAAATATCTCGAAAATTAGACGAAAAGTGGGAAATGGAGTGTCATAACACAACTACAATGATACTTAGGTTTCCTCTGCACACCATGCCATATACGGGATTCAGCGTATAAAGATATTTAAAAAAATAAACGTTATATAGCTGTATTCCAATTCCAGAGGGACGGGCGTTGACACGTGAACCAGTCTAACCACAATCGATGGACAAAACGTTTGACCCTAAATACGATGTCTATTAAGATTTAAATGCTCAATTCGAAAGCTCACCACTTCAAATAGTGAAAGATTTTTTTGTTTTTTTTTTGTGGTATTTTTGTAATTTTTTCGGCTTATTGTAAACTTTTTATTCAGTTTCACTAACAGGGTAGTCAAAGTCAAAGTAAAGTGTTATATCACCCAATTTTCAAGAACTTGCGTACTGAGTGGTGGAATTCAAGTGCGTCTTTTGACTTCTCATCAAAGCGAGGAATTGAAAATCATTAATTCCTACGAGTGGAAATCAAACCCATAATCGTCGCTTTTACACTCTACGGCCTCAATATTTTTAAAAATTATTTATATAGATGTATTGTTATTATATATCATTTTACATTCAAAAGTGTATTATCATTAAAATGCACGTGAATCACACTTGATAATGGTCGATTAATGCAAATATCATGTTTAATGTGAAACACGTAACGCAGTAACGCTAGCTGAATGTATGGCGTGTCGGAATTTTGCTTTAAAATCAGTATACAAATTGATCTATTAAAGTATATTGAATTTTGTAAGTATACATATAAATAAGTATNTATATATATATATGTGTGTGTGTGTGTGATTTGATGCGAATTGAATTGTATATATTTTTAACAGACCGGTTTAAATCCAATCAAAAAAATCAAGCAATAAATATATTATATTATTTCTTCTCCGTCCAGATCCGAAATGGGGAACGCAGTTTTAATACTAGGTTCCCTCTGATAAAATATAAATAAATATAATCACTGTATCATTATCGACATACTATAGATTAATCTCTATGTGTTCAGAGTTACGTGTCACAAATATGGTAACTGCACACGTCCTGCGGTTAGACTATTAATAATCAGTAGAGTACTAAACAGAATGCGTTATTCAGCATATAATATTACTAGACTAGTAATATTATATGCTGAATAACGCATTCTATATAGGAAATCATTATGATAGCCATTGTAATAGATTTTCAGAATTTCAAGTTATTTTTAGAAATTTAAAGATAGATGTAAATCATAATACGCAATACGAGGCCGTCGTGGTACAAACGTGCGACTGTAAATGCCAGTTGTGGGATCGATCCCCACTCAGGGGTGTGAAACATTGAATATTTCTTTCTTATAATGTCTCGAGAAGTGGATGGTGAGTGTGGAATGGAGTGTCTTAACAATAAGTTACCTCTGCCTACCCTGATATAATCTAAATCTATAAAAAAATCAAGATGTGTTGTAAACTTTCGTCACTAAAAATGCAAAATCTATTTAAAATCTTTCAATAAAGACTTCTCTACAAAATGCTTAAAATAAAAAAAAATACACATACACAGGTATAAAATTCGTACATTTAAGAACAACTAAAAGTGAACTTATTCAATTCATAGGAAACCTCGTTAATGTTCTACTCGTTAGAACTGTGGGTAGTTTTGAACTTTTGCTTTCCGAGTAAGTATGTTTTTACGAATACTCCAACTATAATATTGAAATTGAATATTTTTAAGGAAAAATTGTATTGAATTTTCATATTTGATTCAAGAAATGTTGATATAAATAAGTTATATGAAATCGCTCGAAATAATGTATTATATATAGGTCATATACCTAGGAAGCCAAGAAAGGAAGCAGCTTCACGGTGTAATGTAAATTAGGCCAGAGTGTCTAAACTTAAGGTTCCCTCTGCCTACCATACTCACCATACCATACCACTCTGGCCTAATTTATCTACATCTGGGGTTCCGTTTTCTCTCTCTCGTGCTAAAATTTAAAGTAAATAATTACATTGCATTTCTGCCGCAGTTTATATTATTCTAAATGCACGCCGTATGTGTTGGTTTAAATCCGTCTCATCATTGTTTTCAAAAGAATTTGAAGCCTTCTACTCTATAACCGCTTACTTTTACGTTATATACGTTTTTACTTTTTAATTATAGTTTTAATCTCACTGACTTCTAACTAATAATATAAGTAAAATAAATATTTCGACTCTATATAATATGAGCCCGCCAGAGGACATGTATGAAGAGAGAGATGACAGTGGACGAAGCGATACCGAAGTAACTGAAAAACTCTACTGTGTAATTTAACTATTTCAATTAGCGTTTACTTTTAAACATTTTTTAAAGTGTTATTCCACACTTAGGAAAGAAAAATACTTAGGTCTTAGGTCGGTTTCCAGGAGGCGCGGGTTCGAGTCCCGCTACGTTCAAATTTTTATACGTTTTCTAAATAATTGTTATAATCGTTTGTAATTAATCTGTAAAGTTTTTCATTAAATAATGTAACTACTGTCAGGTTTAAAAGATAGTATTATATAAATATAACAAAAAACTCCCGCAGCTGTCTGTAACAGACAATACAATTAAACTTAAACATTCCACATGTAATCTTATTATATTTTGCTTATTCAAAAGAAATAAATTAAATATTACTTTTACGCAATTGGGTGTAATAGTTATGCCGCTCATGGAGACAAAGTGCGACATTGAACTCCGCCCTTAATACGTAATATAATGCGTTATAGTATATTGACACTAGTTTCTCTCATAGTATCTTGACACTAATTTCTCTCTGCCTATTCTACAATTTGCGATAAAAAATGTGAAACTGAAAAAAAGACATTATACTATGCGAGACAAACCCTTTCTGAGTACATACTTGGACTTCGATTGACCCACAACTTTATATATTTTTCTTAGATTCTCACTAGGTAGGCAGAGGAAAACCAGTATTAAGGAACTTTGTGCCCCTCACCCGGTCAACTTTCAAAATAATGCGTGATGAGTGGCGAAACTCAACGTCGCCCTTTGTCATGCTACCAAAACGAGAAAATGAAAATAATTAAATTCCGCGATTGGGAATTAAACCTTCAACAGTCGTACTAACATTGAGTCAAAATAAAATTATTTAAATTAAACTTGCTATTATCACATGTTAACATTAAACTATTTAATACAACAAGTATAACAGAAAAGGCTTTACAAAGTCACCTGACACACTTACTTTATTTGTGTAACTCTGTGACTTGTGTCCATGCAGCGTCCACTGTTCTAGTGTACAATAGAAACAGCCGGTATTAAAGAGTCATAACTTAAAAAACGCTTCACGCTGTAACCCCCATACAGTAGGTAGAAGGAACCTAGTGTCCTAACACTAGATTCTTAAGCGCATTGAATCCCGCCACTCAACATGCAATGCCTCCAGAATTCGGGCGAAAATGGGGAACGGAGTGTCTTAACACTAGGTTCCCTCTGCCTAACCTGCTGTGTGCGGGATAGTGTGCACAGTTTGATGATATGACTAAAATCATAATAATTTTCAAAACAGAGTTACACCACTTTTGCCCAGTGAGACTCAATTAGCCTGTTTATTTAGGCGCAGTGGCCATTCGCATTGTACTCCTCTGACTTCAATACAAAAAATGCACAAAAACATCCCTTTTGGGCTACTTTGTATTACGAAGCAAAATATAGTTTATTTACTAATGTAACAATGAAAATAGTACCGTAACTTTTTTTAATACATTGTGGCGGAACTCAACACCGCGTTGTCTTCTTACTTGACCATAGATTTAAAAATATTTCATTTCCCGTAAGAAAATCGAAACCTTCGCGGTTAGTCAGATGGTATATCACTACACCGTGATGGTCTTAAATCATATATTATGCACTAGTAAAAAAACACGATAATAATTAATTTACATTGTAAAAAGTAAGTTTTTTACCAACAAACGATGCTAATACAGTCGATCCTATTTACGAACAATGTTCACATGTAAAATATTATTTCTATCCTGGTCTAGTTAGGCTGACCGTAGCGATTGGCGCTTTGTTCACTCTGACAAGGGCAAGGGATACAGCGTGAAACTAAGTTAAGTCTAGTTAGGCAAAATAGATGGATTAGAGCACCAAAATAAAATGAATAAAGTTATTTCCATATGTCTTATGCTGAATATTTATATTTATTTAGTTTCACGCTCTATCATCAAAACATTGGGTGTAGGGTGGTTTTATCTTCTTATCAGAACGTGAAAATAAAATAATTAATTCCCCGAGTAGAAATCGAACCCACAACTATCACTCTTAGAGCCGCTACGCTACGACGGCATCATTTATAGTAATTTTTCACAATATTTGTCTACAGGTAGTCAACAGTGGTGGAACAGCTATCATAAACTGTACTTGGGCTGGCTGGCCAGCGCCCCGTCTAGAATGGCTTCACAATGGAATACCCATATCTGGAGTGACTGGAGGAAGACATCGCGTGCAAAGTAACGGGGAACAACTAGTTATAGCATCTGTACATAGATCTGACAAGGGCGTTTATCAGTGCGTGGCAAGAAATGAGAGGGATTCTGCTCAAGCTAGTGCCGAAATCAGGTTGGGAGGTAAGTTAGGGATACCGAAATGTTCGAATTACTGAAATTCTATGCTGAACTTTAAAAGTTAAATAGTAAATTCGAATTTTCCCGTTCCTGACAAAGAGCGGAGTTTATTTTACCACTCAACCCACAATGGCTGAATGATTGGACGAAAAGTGGCGATTGGGGTGTCTTAACACTACACTCTCTCTGTTTCTGCTTTGTGAGAAAAAACGTGATCCTGTTTCTATCTATTTATCTAGATATATATAATACAATATAATACACAAATATATTTCTAAACTAATCTCGCAGACACAGCTCCAGAGCTGCAATACACATTCATCGAGCAAGTCCTCAGGCCGGGGCAAGTGGTGACACTCAAGTGCTCGTCCGCTGGCTCCCCGCCGCCGCACTTCACGTGGCTGCTGGACGGACAGCCTGTCAATACTATGGCTAGACATAGGTATCATTGTTTAGTGTTTTATTTAACGTAATTAGGAAGTAGTGTGTAAAATTATTTAGCAGAGATCGGCGTAGAATCGATTTCCACTAGCATAAAATATACTCGTATACATTTCCTAGCTCTAATATCAAGGCAAAGCGTGTTAAGTTGTGGAACTCAACTCGCAATATCTCCAAAATTGAAGAAATGAAGGACGGGATGTATTAACACTGGTTTTGATATGTCTATCCTGTTACATGCGGGATACTGCGTAAAACCTAACCTAATAGTAATCATAATTTTAGATACAGCATAGAACAATTCGCAACCAAAAGCAATGAAGTAGTCAGCTACTTGAACATCAGCGCGGTGCGTTCTGAAGACGGCGGTCTCTACACTTGTAGAGCGGCTAACTCGCTTGGTGTGATCGAACATACTTCTAGGTTGAATATTTATGGTAAGCTAATATCCTTTCTTCAAAACAAACCGATTGTAAACGTGACAGTTGTGGGATTGCTCCCTAATGGGGGAAATGATTATATTTAATTTATCTTCATTTCTACGATGTACATACAAAATGCTGCGTTGAGTTTCATCACTTAAAACGCGATGTCTACGAAAATTCAACGAAAAATAATCAGGATATCTTGACACTAGGTTCCCTCTATCTACCCTGTTTTTCGGGAAAAAGCGTGAAGCTGTGTAAAAATATGGATCATTGAATTTTACAATGAAGCTAGCAAAACTTTTATTTTTTAAAATGTGATTAAAATTTAACTTTTAAAAGTTACATTACAAACGCTAATAATTATTCCCGTGTAACAGACATAACACTTGAATTCACAAACGTTAATTGAACAAATGATGTCATCATTTGACTCTCCGTTTATTAAATTATATATAGCTGAGTGTAATTGAACAAAAAAAGCTTTGAAGTATTTCCTTTGAATTCAGACAAACTGCCAATTTACACGTGGCCGGAAATACAATGTTTGTTTTCTTTCTTTTACTTTTATATACACAAATATTTATTGAGGTGGTGCAGTGGACAATGTTTAACTGTAAACGCGTTGGTTGTCGGTTTAACCTCGCTTAAAATATTTTTATTTCTCCGTTTTGGTAGACAGAACGCAGCGATTGAGTATCGTGGCTCAATACATGTCTAGAAAATTTAAGGGGAAATGAGGAACGGAGTGTCCTAGATCTAGGTTCCCTTCGCCTACCCTAGTATGCGGGGAAAGCGAAATATAAAACTAACACTAGGTTTATACATGCCATGTTACAGCAATTTCTGACTATATGTTATGGGTTTAATATTTACTCAGAGAAATAATTATATTGAAATTATTTAATCTTTACCGCTATATTAAGACAAAGCAAGGCGCTAAGTTCTTCTATTCAACACACGATATCACTTTAAAATTAATAGATTACTTAAAGCTAACATGATTTCATCAAAGTTATGGCCTATAACTTAGAATTCGACGTTTAAAAACCTATAAGATAAAGAGTGTATAAAACAGTAAAAGGAATTTTAAAGGGCCAAATTAAAAATGTATATATAAACGATAATTTAATTAATTCATTCATTATTTACCAGGACCGCCGTACGTACGATCGATTGGACCAACTAGAGCTGTGGCTGGAAGGGAATTGATACTGTACTGCCCGTATTCGGGATATCCGATAAGGTAAGCTAATTATAGATATTCTGACCTAAATTGAAGGGATAATTCTTATACAGACACTAGATTTTACTAAATAAATTTTGTAAGGCGTCCCACACGCACACGTCCCGAAACGCAGATGATTATTTATTAACTTCACACTATCCTGCACATAGAAAGATAGGCAAAGGAAACCTGGGAACCTACCTTTAAGATACTTCGTTCTCATTATTGTATTCTATATAAAACTACTAAATATAAAACTTTCTATACGATAACAAAAGTTTCAACGAAATGAATCAACTATGATTGCTAGCCTTACAGCTTTCCTTGGTAAAGTAACTGTCCACCAAAAGAAGATTTTTTCTATTCAAATCGGAAGTTTTTGTGAATAGGGCTCTTAACTCGATAAACTTTTCAAGATTTATAATATTAGTTATATGAGCGACCAAAACGCGGCTTCACCCAAATTATACAAAAATCTTTACATAAATTGTAACCTAAGTATCATGCCGATGTAAAGCTACATTACTGTAAAATTTCACCTATATCCTCTTATAATATTAATTAATAGTAGATATATTAACAAGATATTTCCATCACCCCTCTCCATCACCACCTGCACACAGAAACATAAGAATGTTACTTTTCTAACTTATACAGTTCGTATATATAAAGAATGGTATACTAATATTTGAAATGAAAGAGATAAATCATGAACTTTCAAAACCATAAATCGATTCATCCTTAACTTGAACCATTATGAACGATATTTTAAAGATAGCTAACTAATAAAAAAGTCGTTTGAACAGATTTATTGAAGAAATGTAATATTGGTGAGCGTCTTCGTCAACTTTGTAGTTTCTTCAGTAGACATTTAGACGCAACTCGGCTAGAAGATAAAACATTTTGAAACATTGATTTTGTTTCTTATCGTCCACTGTAAAGTGGCACTAAGGCAAATTTTGAGATGAATATAGAATTTAATTTCTTGAATAATGTCCAAACGCCAAACGAATATAACAAAATCTCTATAAAAATCGTTAATGAATGCAAAATACATTAGTCATTATATTATGAAAAGCAGAATGATATTTTATAATATAAATTAATGTAACCGCATTGGAATTACACTTACATTATTACTAGCTTTTAGCCTGCTGCTTGGCTCTCGTGATCTTATGCAAATAACTAAATAGTAGAATAAAGGCACTAGCCTTGTGGGTTCGAATTTCACTCGAGAAAACAAACTATTTTCATTTCTTCGCTCTGGTAATTAGACAAATCACGGCGTTGAGTTCTTTCTGCCGCTCAATACGGAATATCTAAAGATTTGGTGCAAAATCGAGAACGGAGTGCATTAATTCTACGTTTCCTCAGCCTACCCTGCTATTTGCGAGATACATCGTGACGATAAAATAATAAAAACGAACATTAATCCGAAAATAAAGATTATACCTCTTTTTCCATAGAAAATATTGAAATCGCCCGAAAATAATTGTGAAAATTACTCTTAATTTTTTTCATTTCAATACATTAGGTTAATTTGAATTTATGATAAAATAAAACATTCTTTATCAATTTTATTTTTAACAATTTTATTTTTATTTTTTTTAGTTTCACTCTGTATTCCGCACATGACAAGGTACGCAGACAGAACATGGGAACTTAGTGTTAAGACACGTGTTCCCCACTTTCCGCCAAATTCGTATTGAGCTAGTGGGACTCAACTCTGGCGCTTTGCTTTTTGCTTTATTACCAGCACGAGAATATTAAAATTTCATCTGGAGTTCGATGGGGCTTGAAAGGGGTTTGAAACACTCCGTCTGCTTACCGTGCCATAAGCGAGATACAGCGTGAAGCTAAGCTTCCCCGCTGAGTTTCTTGCGCCGGTTCTTCTTAGGTCTGAGGCACTAATTTTAGTGAACTGGTGGTAAATTATTTGACGTTCATAAAATTAAGCATGTAACTTCTTATTTTGAATAAAATTATTTGACTTTGACTTTGACTTTGCTAAACAAAAAATATTATTACAGCTCCGTCCGCTGGGAACGTGATGGCAACCAATTAGAATGGGAAGCATCTGGAGGTACAGGTGCAAACTCAGGGGTGGGGGTCAGTGGAGCGCTACGCCTAGCACGAGTTGAAGCGGGAAGTGCTGGCGCGTATACTTGTAGCGCTGTGGGTCCACATGGGGAGATCGCAAGGAGAGAGTTGCAACTTATTGTTAGCAGTTAGTACGATTTTTTGGTCGTAAAATGTATTTTATATTGTAATTACATTTTTTTTATAAGAAGGGAAAATATTTATTCTTTATTATGAAATAATCTTTTAAATATATATATATATATATATTATGCTTAATCTTATCTACTTTAGATCCACCAGAAATAGAGCCATTCTCGTTCTCCGCTAACCTACAAGAGGGTAAAAGAGCGCAAGTCAGCTGCAGTGTCGCCTCCGGTGACATGCCGGTACGCTTTGCCTGGCTGAAGGATGACTCGCCTATACCTGCTGATTTACAAGTAAGTTTAACTGACTTAAAATTTCATATAAAATTTAAATTTATAAAGATAAAATTCGATTAAAATAAAATAAAGAAATATTTTTTTATTTTATTGTTCTATGGTTTATGTCTGTATCCCCTTTTTTTCTTTTTCAATTTGTTTAATCTTTTTGAAAAAAAACCCTAATTTAGGACCAAAGATTTTATGTTGTTTAAGAAGTTGTTTTTATTTAAAGAGCAAATCCAAAATTTACTATCAAAATAAGCAAATATCGTGGAAATTTGAATATAAAACGCTAATCGCTAGGTGGAAGAGCGGGGCGCTGAATTTTTCAGCAACCTCGTATTCAAGGAGGTGTCGGCAAGGCACAGCGGGTCTTACACCTGTGTGGCCTCGAACAACGCGGCGCGAGTTAACTATACCGCGGAACTCGTGGTCAAAGGTAACCATAATGACCGCCATGCACAATCGGCACCGGTACTTGCACCCAACACGCCAAAATGCATTTCGCACGCTTTGCACTGGACACCCTTTTTGATTTATATTAAAAAACAATTATGCTAAAATAAAAATCATGAAAATTAAGATATGTTAAGTAAAAATTTATTTTGATTTAGATAAAGCTTTATCTCAAATGTACCCCGTTTTTTGTTTTGCCTCAATGGATTACAGATGGCTTAGAAGAAAGGGTAATTTTCTTAGCACTATTATTATAAATAATGAAACAGAGTGACATCGGAGAGAAAGTGGGGACCTGAAAATAAATTACCTATTGTATGCAGATGATGCAGCGCTCATTGAATTATCAGACTGCGAAAGACTGCGAATTGCAGGCTTTGGTCGCCATTCTAAAAACTAATGGTCTTAACCTGAATAAAAGTATATTTGGGAAGTATGTTTAGTAGAGATGGAAGATACGAATGAATGTGAAAATGCATATTGCTGCCGGTAGAGTTAACGATGCCTTACTTATACGTTTGGTCGTACACGAGGCAGTGTTGGTAACGACGCTGATATACGGTAGTACAGAAAAAGAATGAAAGAAATATGAATTCTATGGAGTGAAAGAGTTCACAGAATCAGATGGTTTAGGCACACTGAACAAGCAAGAGCGAGTGGTAAAAGAGGCTGAGTCACGTAAAAAGCACTGAGACACATTGAGACTCCCTGGACGGCATGTTGTGCCAATTAATGACAGTAGACCAGGTGAAAGAGGTATGTAGGGACCGTACCATTTGGCGTTCCTTTCTTCCTGGTTAACTGGCTAGGGATAAGGCGTGAAGCTTATAAAAAATATTATTATAATATTTGTACTTTAAAGTTTTTAATTATTTGAGAAATGTTAACGATATTGAGAAAAATGTAAGCGTAAAAAAATTGTGTACTTTTTTTGTAATTTTACTTAGAAATGTATTAAATACTGAAAAAATTCAAAATATTTTATATACTATTTTTTTAAATGTTTAATAGCATTATTGAGCAGCTGGACTACGTGAGTATATTCCTAGCCTAATTGAAATTGACGTCGCAAACTGTATCTAAGTTCTATATTCTAGTTAAAAATCGCCATGTTTCATATAAATGGTAGTAGAAATAGTAACATGTGACGTATCCATATTTCATGACCTCATAAAACTTTTGCTTCTTGTTATTGCAGATACCATTTTCATCTCAGTACGCTATTGGCGACTGAAGATACACTTCTAATATTTGATTTATTTCACTTTGAATTGAAATGATCATTTGAATTTCGTTAACTTAAGCGTATCAATTTATAACTTTTATAAAAAACATATACAAATTTGAACGTAGCAGCATTTCAAGTCGCGTCTCGTGGAAAACTTGGAAAAGAGACGCCGATTCAAAATCTCGCGTTCGAATGTTTATTATTTTCTTTCCTAACAATTTTAACAATCAGTTTGTTTCAACGTTAACCTATAAATATAATTTTTGTGCATGCTACAGTATCCCCCAAATGGATAAGAGAGCCGACAGACGTGGCGGTGTTGGCTGGAGAGCCGTTAGCTTTGCACTGTCATACGACAGGTTCACCTACGCCGCATACTACGTGGCTTAAACAACGAAGTTAGTCGTTTAGTATTTAATAAAATCAAATTAAATTAAATCAGCTTCACGCTGTATCCCGCACACAGCAATGTAGGCAGAGGGAACCTTGTGTTAAGACACTCCGTTCCCCACTTTTCCGCCAATTTCTGGAGGCATTGTGTGTTGAGTGGCGGAAATCAACGCCGCGCTTTCTCCTCGACACCAGAGCGAAGAAATGGAAATATAAATTTAAGTCAATATTTCATCTCCTCGAGTGGGGATCGAACCCGCAACCAGTCGATTTACTGTATGCCTGGAAATGTTTGTAAGAACATAATTATAATAGTTTTAGTTCCCTACTATAATATATCTGACTGTGGTCTCTTCTCCAGTCCCTATAGACAACATATCTAAAATTGAGAAAACACTTAACTGTAAAAATAGAAGATTGTGAGGTATACCTAAGTAATTATATATTTTTCAGCCGGTTCAGCATCAGATTTCGTACCGCTGGTTAATCTGGGTGGCAGATTTCAATTTCTACAAAATGGTACTTTGTCTATTGAAGCTGCTTTACCTTACGACGAGGGATATTACATGTGCAAGGCTGAGAATAGTGTTGGGACTCCTCTGTCGAAGACTATCTTTGTAGCTATAAATGGTAAGTCAATAGTAAATATTTATAATATATTTTTTTCTTGTATTTTGTTTTTTGTTATATGGTACCTACAAGTTTAGTCATATAAAATAAAAAAAATAGAACTAAGTTTCAGGTAAATAAATATAATTTTAAATATTGCTTATTTAAGAATCTCATCTTAGAGTTAAAGTACCATTAAACTAAATGTTTGATTGTTTAAACGCGCTAAGCTCAGAAACTACTGGTTCAAATTTATAATTCTTGTTGTGTTCAATTTTCTGTCTAACAAGAAAGACTATAAGTTATATTACATCACGCTACGAAGCAAAATACAATGAAAAATGTAGTATGAACGGGAGAATTCCAATAGAATAATGCACTCTTGGACATTTTAGTTTTATCTTATCTACAAATTTTATAAATGTGAAAGTTTATGAGGATCGATGTTTGTTCCACTTTCACGCTAAAAATACTATAATAAAAAAAATTGATGAAACTTATACACAATAATTGCTTATGCTCATCATAGGTACATATATATGTAATTATTTAGTGTATTTTTTGATATAATATAACAATAAGTTAAACATACGGCGTAGCCGCTTCTGTATCTGTGCTTTTTTTCCATATATATTAAATTCCATTATTCATTCTCTATTACAACTACAACAGAGCCAGCCCGCTTCGAAGTGACGTCACACAACGTGTCAGCGCGCCGTGACGCCGGCGCCACGCTGTCTTGCGAGGCGCGAGGGGACGCGCCGCTACGACTTACCTGGTCGAGGGACGGGAATCCTTTGGATCTGTCTACTTATAGGTAGAAATGTTTTAGACCTCTATGATAGATGATTTACTTACTCTTGATATACTGAAACTGATACTAGTAAGGATGTATAATTTAATCGTTTTCTCATTGAAAATATTTAAGTGTAAACGTCTAGGTGTTTCGTTAGCAAAGATTACTTATTAACTATATCATGTTCCGGATTATATTTCAGGCTAAGCATCTCAGAAGCTAAAACAGACAGTGGGTTGCGTTCCCAGCTATACATCAGTCGCAGTGAGCGCCGCGACTCCGGCGTGTACAAGTGTCAGGCGGTTAACGCGTACGGACACAGCGATCATTATATATATTTGTCGATCCAAGGTACATTTAGCAAAAAAAATATCTTTCATTTATTTATGTATTTATGGCATTTAGAGATAAAACAGGAAAAACCGAATAGTCATATATTTTTTTATTATATATTCATATGTATTTTTTTTAATTTACTATTTCAATTTTCTCAATCTGTTAAGACAAATTGTGGAACAGTTTAGGCATCAAGAGGAGGACATCAACATATATAGCATTGAGGGCGGTCGTGGCGCAGCGGCACGAGGTGTGACTGCAAAACCGACTGGTTGTGGGTTCGATCCCCACTCGAGGAGATGAAATATTTACTTAAATTTATATTTCCATTTCTTCGCTCTGGTGTCGAGGTTAAGCGCGGCGTTGAGTTCTGCCACTCAACACGCAATGCCTCCAGAATTCGGCAGAAAGTGGGGAACGGAGTGTTTTAACACTAGGTTCCCTCTGCCTACCCTGCTGTGTGCGGGATACAGCGTGAAGCTAATTTAATTTAATTTTAGGAGGACATCAGTGATGACAAATACGGAAGATGCATCATTGTAAATTAAATGTAGATATTCATAATATTTTAAAATTATTCTATTCTACAGTAATAGATCTGTATAATATATAAGTATCAAAATCTTCCATTACTAAGCAATTGATAGACAACATACAGCTGGAAATAAGTAACGTAGAACATTAAAGTTATAGGGGAATTTTCTTGGAGCAAGTGTCTTTAAAATTTGGAGAGCAATAAATGAGGGTTTCAAAAGAATTTACGTTTTGCTTAATTAGTGATATGATCACGCAAATGTAGCAGCGGGCATACGTATCATACTATATATTTGTGGCGTACGTAGAATATACTGAAATTTCAACCCTTACAATTTTTTCAAATTATTAAAGGGCTTATAACAGTCGTAGAAATGCAATTGTGATAACCATAACAAAATGTACTATAATTGAAAATACACACACAAGTCACTTGATTAAAACATTATACCTTTATCTTTAGCAAGGTGGTTATGCTTAAATCTTATTTATTGTCAAAAAAATCAAAAGCATCTATATCTCGCATGTAGCAAGCAAGACCATAGAAACCTGATGTTAAGACGCCCTGTTCCCCATTTTCGGCCCGATTTTCGAGACGTGTTGGGCGACGGAATTTGACGCCCTGACTTGTAAAATTAATTCAATTCTTATGATGAATCGAATCCACAACCGTCGCTTTTACAGTTAAACACTGCTCCACCAATTATACTACAACCACTATACTACCACTACCACTATACTACAACTACTACTATCTACTACTATACTACCAACTATTATAATATGTTAATTATAACCACAGAAAAACCAGAAACACCTCAATCATTATCAGTAACGGAGATACAATCCAGAGCAGTTCGTCTCTCCTGGAGTCTTCGCTTCGACGGCAACTCCCCTCTACTCGGCTATTCCGTACAACATACGCTGTTGTCCGGCGCTATGCATGTCACGAGATGGGACAGCGCAGAGACGGTCAACGTGTCGCTGCATGGTGGAGCGAGTGGATATGTAACGTTAGTATTTTGAGATTTTTGTGCGTTAATAATAAAAATTCCCACCAAAAATTAAAATCTTTTTAAAAATATACAACCTTCTATACAAATTTCTTTGTTGTTTGATGGTTTCCAAGAGGCGCGAGTTCAAACGTTTTCTTAATATGTATATTTCTTTATCCACTAGCGGCTTCACCAGCTTGAACTGCATATTTGTTAATTAACTAATCGGCATTATTTTAGTCTTCTAATAGTAATATTATTTTAAAAACCATATCTATACCTACATATAGTCAAAAGTAAAGCTTCAGCCAATTCAATAAAACAGTTACTTATAATAATTTTGTCGTACAACCTTTTTTTTTTAAATGGTACCTATAACGTTTTTATTTATTAACTGATTGACATAAAATAAGCACTAAATGTTACGACAGAAAACTGCAATTAGTCGGTTTATCCGTTTCTGTGATTAGCGTAAACAAATGCACAGAAAAATAGGTAAAAAAATTGATTATTGTTTTTGGTTCTATTACGTTATTAAATACCATCAATATTTTTATTTATATATATATATATATATATATATATATATATATATATATATATATATATTTTAGGTACAGCCTCCGATCCGTTACGATTTTATTATTATATTATAATATAGAAAAGTGTGGATATGGACTTTAAAAAATTTTTAAATGTTATTTTACACTTATTTATACTTACAATCCAACTAACAACTTTAAATAATGAAATACACCAACAATGCAGCTTAACGAAAAAAGGCGACATCCACTACGAGGCATTACTCAGTAACCTGCGCCCGCACACCGCCTACATGATCCGTCTCGCCGCCATTAACCAGATAGACTCCAGCGATTACACTGAACCTGTCGTTGTTAAGACACAGGAAGAAGGTGAGATTAAAGGTTTAATTTTGTGTATAAAATATTTTATAAAAAAGTGACATGAGGGATGCTTATGTCCAGACTAGGACAGGCTGATGATTATGATATGATATATTAATACCATTCAATGATACCTTCGTAGTTAGCTTGTCTGATGATAGTTGTGGGTACAACTCCCATGTTATTGTTTCCCTGTGAGTTAGTCTTCCGTCTACAAAGTTCATGCCAATATATTAAAATGAAAATTATAGGAAAAACTCATCGCTAGATTCCATTCCATCCAGTGATACACCTTAAATGCTGAAAAATATACATAGGAACACAAAAAGTTACAAATCATTTTAAACACTCAGAGGAAACGCTTTAAACTTTAAGTTACGAATAAAATCCATAAAAGATCTTGATCACATCAGACCTTTATTACTAACCAATCAAAAACAATTAACGCACCATAATCGACGCACCCAGCACCATCAGAAGCACCGCACAGTGTCTCAGTAACAGCCGGGGCGGCAGGCGAGCTCCACGTTACTTGGCGACCACCAACGCGCGACGCCTGGCACGGAGAACTACTAGGCTACTCTATTACTTGTGCGGAGTTGGGACAGGATGCTGCACCATTACCTAATTCTACTAGGTAGGTAATATTTAATAGGCAATTAGACTATTTTACTTCTGGTGCACTACATTACATAGGCCGCTAGATGTAGACTAGTGTAATTGAATGCAGGGATGTAGGATCCTGACTTGAACGGTGTAATCCATTGGGCTACTTTGTTACCTGTGCGGGGTTGGAACCGGATGTTGCACCGTTACCTGATTCTAGTAGGGGGATATTATTAAGTAGCCGATTATACTACACTACTTCTAGTGCACTTATTGCCCTATCTAGTGCCCTACAAGATGCAGAATAGTGATAATTTTTATGTAAATTAAATGAAAACTTTCTAATCGCAGTATTTTTTAAATATATTTAATTACTAACGCCTAATTTATATACACAGAACACTAACAGTGAACGGGTGGTCTGCAACAGAACTAACATTGTCGGCTTTGAAGAAATTCACTCGATACGAAGTAAAAGTGCGTGCGTTTAATGGTGTAGCTGCCGGGCCTCCCTCACCTGCTGTCACTGCTACTACTTTGGAAGGAGGTAAGATATTTGTGACTCTTATCTTTATATTCCAAAGGTGAAAGAGAAACAAGCATCATGTAACGCCACTTTACCTCAATAATATGGTGGAACGTACCTCCAAATTTGATATATCTATAAATAAGAAATATTATCTAATAAGAAATTAATATACCTACAATCGTGATCTAGGTATAACATATATATCATCGTTAGCGGCAATTCCATTTTTTTTCGTTTACTCAAAATCTTTAATTCTTGTTACAATACTAGTTAGTTCCGTAACTAAATATGCAATATCTTCGACATCAAATAAGCTAAAATCAAACAACGGAGTGTCTTAACACAATGTTTTTTGGCTACCCTCCTACTTACTATATGAATATTAATTAAATATATTGATATTCCAGTTCCAGAAGCAGCTCCCATTCGTGTATCTTGTACATCTCTATCTTCATCCAGTATGAAGGTGTCGTGGGCGCCGCCGCCGCCTGCGTTGCGCGCGGGGCTGATACAAGGCTATAAAGTTATTTATGCCGCTTTGTCTAGTGATCATGGTATGCTTTTTTGTCATTTTTTATTTATTAATAACATTTGCTATTTAATTATTTTTTTCTTAATATGTATAAGTAAGAAAAGAAAAATATATTTAACGTATAGAAAATTTTGAGCCTTAGTTTATGAATAACATAGTATGTAGACAAAATGTTATAATTTTATATGAAACGAACTCCGAACGTGTGGAATAATTGGCGACGAGACGAGAAAAAAACGCTAGATCAAGGTCGGTTACGTTCAAAAAATTATATATCCCTAAAAATTATCTATATCTCTCATTTCAGCCGAAGGTGCAGAACTAAAACGTGTATCAACAACAGAGACATACCTCCACGCGTTACACAAATACAGTAACTATTCAGTGCAAGTAGCGGCATACACTGCTGCGGGCGACGGCAAGCGGAGCGCGCCCGTGTATTGTATGACCGAGGAGGATGGTAAGGGCGAAAGATATATATTTTTAGTAAATCTCTTTAGTTTTAGCAATTTATGCTATTCTTTAAGCTGTCATAACATGTAATTGTATTATAAATGTAAATGCGACGGTTGTGGATTCGATTCCTACTAGGAGAAACGAATTATTTTTATTTTCTCGCACAGGTTAGGAAACAAAGCGTTGCTACTCAACTCGCGATCACATCTCGAAGATTGAGAGGCGGTGCATGTAGAACGGATCGTCTAACACTAGTTTTAAATTAAATTATTTAACCAGATTAATCGCGTATATTTAGTGTATAACATTTTTGGAAACCCATTTTTAGAAGATCTTACTACGTCTAACACTAGGTTCCCTTTGCCAACCATGAGTACACTGCGGGATATGGTGTAAAGCTAAGCAAAATGAATTCTTTAAAATTCAACTTAAAAGCGTTTATATGAGTTATTAGTTGACTTTACTAAACTTTGACAAGCTGAAAAGGAAAATTTAAAATCAACTTTAATTAAGTTCATGAAATATAATGTAAATTGATTCAACTTGATTGCTTTTCTTATAAATAAAGCTATACGCAGCATATTATATGAATATACTCAATTTTCTATATGAATATTCTCAATTCAGTTCTAAAATTTTACGTTATATAAGACTTTTATGCATTGTTGACACCCATTCAGTATCTAGGGCACAAATTGCCGTATACAGTACAATAGAAGAATAAAAAATACTATTATATTTAACTTAATAAGACCTTTTGGTTTACGCGATTTGCACATGTTTTAAATAAAAAAATACCGGAATAATTGCGTATATTTTTATCATAAGTAGTAGAGTCCTTTGATCTCGAACGACTACTGGACACTGTCAAGTGTGTTCCAATCTTTGGGTTTTCTAAAATGGATTCTTGAATACTTAAGTTTACGCAATTAATTTGGTTCAAATAATGTTATAATTTATATAATTTTAACTACAGTGCCTTCCGCCCCTGAGAAGATCAAAGCACTACCGTTTTCAAGTGACTCAGTACTTGTTAGCTGGCTTCCTCCAGTACATCCCAACGGCGTTATATCTCACTACACTGTTTATTATAGAGAAGCAGGGCGGTGAGTTATATAAATCTTACTATTCTATATATATTTTTTTTGTGCACTACTTCTGTAATTCTGTGGGGACTTGCCCGATGACGAATTTCAAGCATGCATGATATTTTAATTATATAAATACTATTATATAAATATATATTAAAAAAAATAAATCAGCTTCACGCTGTATCCCGCACACAGCAGGGTAGGCAGAGGGAACCTAGTGTTAAGACACTCCGTTCCCCACTTTCTGCCGAATTCTGGAGGCATTGCGTGTTGAGTGGCAGAACTCAACGCCGCGCTTAGCCTCGACACCAGAGCGAAGAAATGGAAATATAATTTTAAGTAAATAATAAATAAATATATATTATCTTAGATATATACCTAATAAATATTTTATAGATATCATTTGACATCTAGAATATTTAAAATAATATTTTACTATGAAACTTAACATAAAAATAAAAAAGTCATCAAAAGCGATCTTAATATGCTTTTTTGTCGATCTTATTAAGATAACTAACAAGCATATCTTTGTATACTTTTTTGGTAAAAGACAATAAAATTAACATGGCAGAATATAGACTTAGACAGTTTTCAACATGAGCGGGTTCAAGTCCCACTAGGTTTGAACTTTTAAATGTTTCAAAAAAGAAAAACAGAAAAATAGGACAGCCTAAGAATGGAATAACTCTTATAAAATGTAAAATTATTCGTTATTACTCTTATAATAACTATTATTCTTGTACTAAATTATTGTATTTTAAATATTCCTTATTAATTATAATTTCATTACCAAATAAATAAAATCTTTAGTTACATGGTTTTATTGACAGGTTAGGTAAGCACTCTAGCTTCACGGTATCAGCTGATAAGAGTCAGGAGACGGAGCTGATGTTTCAAGTGAGGAATCTGATGGAGAACCAGCGGTACGAGTTCTGGGTGTCAGCCACTACGGGGTCGGGTGAGGGCGAATCTACACTGGTGGTGGGACAGGGACCTAGTGCTAGGAGTGAGTGATATTGAGTTCTTAGTCAGAAGTTCTATTCTGGAAATGCTTAAAGAAATTCAGTAAAGTTAAGATAATTCAATAGTAATTTGTGGTGTTATGATCAACACAAATAATATCAATCATATCAACACTTTTTTTATAGTAATTTCAATAAATAATGTTAGCATACTGAAATTCTGTATATTCTTATTGTGGACGTAACATAGCAGAAAACCGATAAATAAATAAATAAATGCTTCACGCTGTATCCCGCACACAGCAGGGTAGGCAGAGGGAACCTAGTATTAAGACACTCCGTTCCACTTTCTGCCGAATTGCGTGTTGAGTGACAGAACTCAACGGCGCGCTTTGCCTCGACACCAGAGTGAAGAAATGGAAATATAAATGTAAGTAAATATTTCATCTCCTCGAGTGGGGATCGAACCCATAACCATGTGGCCTGGCCTGATAAAAACTGATAAAATGTAATGCAAATGTAGGAGGATAGATAATAAAGTAATACAAATCGCAACGTACATCAATTCTAAGTATAGTTCTGGGTTCACTTCTCAGGTGCGATTTTGCTACCAGACTAATATTGTTTCTAAATTTCGAGAAAAGTGAAGAAAGGATTATTGTTTAGAAAAGTCAAACAATGTTATGTATGTGTCAGTTCCAGCCCGCATAGCCTCATTCGGGGGTACAATCCGAGTAGGTCTGGGTCGTGGGGCACTACTCTCATGCAGTGCAGTGGGGCTTCCAGCGCCGAGGACACGTTGGGCGCACGCTAGGGCACCTGTTACCCATCATAGATTCTATCAGGTTACGAGAACCGGACATTTGCATATAAGAGGTGAGTTGATTTGTTTTAAAGTAGTAGAAATATTTAATAGAAGCTATTACCATAATTAATATAGTGATCATCCAGATAATCCAAAAAATATTGAAAAGTAGGATGAGATTTTTTTATTACTGTTTCATTATTAAACTTTTCAATTTCATTATATATATCCAAATGTATAGTATTTATTTTGCGATATGTTTCTAAGTGAATATAACTTTGTGAATTTGGAATTATTATTCTTTTTTCTGTGTTATCTATATATATAAAAGGACTTGTGCTGACTGACTGAGGTAAGACGCACGCAGAGCCGTAACCGCTGATGGTAGAAACGTGAAATTTGGGCAGATGTTTATTTTCATATTCTGGACATCCACTAAGAAGGGAATTTGAAAAATTTTAACCCTAAAGGGATGAAATAGGGGTTGAAAGTTTGTATGGAAAAAAATTTTAATCTGTACCGATTTTTATAAAATTTGAAATTCAGACTCTTAAAAATATTTCATTGAACACGTGTTTCATGGTTTTTAAGAATTCACCCCCTAAGGGTTCAAATAAGGGGTTGAAAGTTTATATGGAAAAATCTTTAAATTGCCACCGATTTTTATAAAAAATTAAATTCAGACTGTTAAAAATATTTTATTGATACACGTCTTTCGTGGTTTTTTTTAAATTCACTCCTAATAAGCGGGCGAAGCCGCGCGCGTCCTCTAGTTAGCTATATGAAACAAAATTGTTATAGAAATATCTAAACAAAATCATTTAGTCAGTTATTTTAGGTCATAAAGATTTATTTGTGTATTACTTGTTTCATATCTACTCTTTTCTTATAAAAAAAAAAACAAAATAAACAAAGGAAATTAAACTAAAAATTATTTAAATATAAGCAAAAATGTCCTAAATTCACAGAAGTAAACGAGCAATCATCAGGAAACTTTACATGCACTGCCACAAACAGTATAGCAGAGGACTCCATAGTGTATACAGTGAAAGTTGTAATGCCTCCTGGAGCTCCTGCCCTATCCCTACAGTACACTACTGCCACTAGTATTAAGTTACATTGGAGAATGCCCGAAACTGACCAGCCTGTGTTAGGTAAGAAATATATGATACTTTTGTGGATAGTTGTGGATTCGATCTGCACTTGGATGGATACATTATTTTCATTTCACCGTAAGACATAGTGCTGCGTTAAATTCCACCATTCAATACTAAATGTCTTAAATTTGAAATATGAAACAGAGTGTCTTAACACTAGATTCTCATTGCTTACACAATTATAAACGGGATAAAGCATGAAGCTAAAAATACACGAATAATGTTACTGATAATAAAAAAATCTTTCACAACATCAAGACCAATGGAGAAACGTAACGTCCATAACTATACTATTAAAATCTTCCCAGGCTACATCCTCAATTATAAGCAATCTACAGAAACAGAATGGCATAGTGTGGAGCTATCGCCGGAACAGACTTCATATACTATGGACATGCTGAAATGTGGTACAACGTATAATTCAAAAATACAAGCTCAGAATAAAATATCTTTAGGGCCGCCCAGTGAAGTGCTTACTGCTACTACAAGGGGAGGACGTAAGTTTATTAAAAGTGCAATATTTTCTAAATAATACTCGAGAATAGGGCTGTCGTGGCGTGTCGTGGCGCAGCAACGGTTTCTTTCCCACTCAATTGGATAAATTATTCTCATTTCCTCGCTGTGGTAACATAAAAGTGGATGCATAGGTCCGCCACTCAACACGCAATATTTCCAAAACTAGGTGGCAAGTAAGGATCGGGGTATCTTAACACTAGGTTCTCTCTGCCTTCGTATTTTTCTCCGCAATTTTTTGTGGATCATATTAAGATAATCATGTCAACAGTCTGAGTTTTATCAAAATAGGCTTAATGATTTTACTATTATACTCGCTTTTCCACTCCTAGGTCCAAAACCTCCTAAGCCAGAAGAACACATCCATACAAATGCTACTGCTATTAAAATAAACTTGTACGCATGGCGCGACGGCGGGTGTCCTATATTAGGATTTAGGATTGCGTACCGGCGTGCTGGGGACGAACATTGGATACAGGTTTATAGTATTCCATTTGTTAGAAAAGCTTAAAATTACTATTTGTGATGAATTCGAAAAATTTTGCCTATTAAAATAGGCAGAATTCGTAGAGAAAAATTAAAAAGTGTGTAAAATATTGTAAAATTTAATTAAACTCGTAATTTTGAATATTTTATTTCGTTCTGCTTTATCCATGTGAATTTACAGAAATGTAAATAAATTTATTTAAAAAAAGCTTTATAAATATATGAATGATTTAATAAAACGAATTAATATTGTTAGAAATCGGAAACGGTTAACGTTTAAGATAAAACCATATTTCGTCTATATGTTTCTGAATTATTCTGAAAGAGATTCTACGTAATTGCAATAAATGATATAACAAGAGCAACGGCTCTTGTTATATCATTTATTGCAATTACGTAGCAACTGCCTCGATTGACACAATTCCTTTGCTTTTATGAACTTTTTCACCTACATCTACCCTCTTTTACGCGAGTTTGCTAATAATATGATATTTCCTAAAAATATAAAGAGGTATATTTAATAATATAATGTACCATTAATATGTTTAATATTATTAATAGTTAATAACATTTAATTTGATCTAGGCGGGTTCCGGTCTAAGCGCAGCGCGACACATTCTAGGCGCATTGTCTCCTGGCGCGTGGTATGAACTGGCGGTGGAGGCGTGGAGCGACGCGGGAATCGAACGTGTTACCCTGCTCGCTGATACACATACTTTGACTGGAGGTTAGTGGTTGTTGTGATAATTGGGATTTAGAGTGTTACTTGTATTGTGAGTGTACCTTGTTGTAAGATTATGTGGTTTTTTTCCAAATTTAGAAAAACAATCTTTAATCCAACACACTTAACTTTTAGGTGTTACATGTTGTAACAATTAGGCATGAAAAAAACTAAATATTAAAATAATTATAAAATAAAGCAAAAATCTCATTAATTAAACATAATAATAATATAATAACTAAAATATCAGCATATTTATGTTTTCCATTATGTGTGTGGCCAGATATGTATCAGCACAAAGTTTCAAGCATTGCTCCGTTCTCTTTCTCTCCTATAGGTCGAATCCCCCCACTTCGCATATCACCCCCACCATCAGGCGGAGCGCGTACAGGAGTAAGAACGGCGCTCGTGTGGTGTGCTGCGAGTGCTCTAGTAGTGGTTGCCGCGTTAGCCGCCCTATTGTGTTTGTTGCATGCTAAGCGAAAGTAAGTTCGGTGGTGTTTTATTTTTGTGTGTCTCTTGTATATAACAAGATATGCAGAGAATCTAGCGATAATTCTCTGTTCTACACTTTCCGTACAAATATAAATATTGCGTATTGATTATGTATTTTCTTACCAGAGTTAAAAAAATAAAAATAAAATATTTATATATATAATATGATGATTACCTCACCTTAATGGGAAAATGACAAGCATCGCGTTTACAGCTTGATATTACCTTACTGTGCCATTTTGGCCTTAGTAAACTAAGACTTTACGTTTGTAGATAATGAAATATTTTGCTTTCAGATTTTTCTGTTTTTCAAGTGATAACTATTTACGTGACAATAGAAAACTGAGCGAAAGTAATGAGGCTGAAAGAGAAAAGCTTCGAGAAGGGCACAAATTATATTCGTCTTCATCCATCAACGGCAATGAGAAGTCTAACGATGACTCATCAGGTATATAAAAGAGTAAAATATCTTGTTCTATACACAGAAAACCATAGTTTAAGAATGCAAGCTCTTAGAAAGTTCATGAAACTGTCGACTTCGTAACTAATAAATCATATTCCGTATATAGCAAGGAAGACAGTGAGGATTTAGTGTCAAGATACTCCGCCTTCCGTTATCCATCTTAATACGTGAGACGTTTCAATTCCACTAAGTTCTAAAATTGCTTGCAAAAGATTTTTTTATAAATATTTTTTTCAATTTGAACATAGCGGAACTGTACGAGATAAGTCCATATGCGACGTTCGGCGGAGCCGCTGCACACTCGCTACAGTTCCGAACGCTCGCGCGCAGAGAAGACGACGCCGCGCCGCCGCACCGGCGCCGGAGGCGCGCCTGCGATCATTACAGATATGGTAAAATAATATTCGGCTATGTACTGGCAAAGTATTTGAATATTACCCTTAAAATACTGGAAATTTTATATAACAATTTGGACGTAACAAGATTCATTATTATAAATCTTGCTACTTCTAAATAGTTTTCCACTTTTTGAAATATTAAAGGCACCTTATGACTAGGCATACCCAGTAATTGTATAGCATACTTTCAAAAAATTAAAAAAAATCAGCTTCACGCTGTAACCCGCACACAGCAGGGTAGGCAGAAGGAACCTAGTGTTAAGACACTCCGTTCCTCCCTTTCTGCCGTAATTTGGAGACATTGCGTGTCGAGTAGCAGAACTCAACGCCGCGCTTTGCCTCGACACCAGAGCGAAGAAAATGGAAATTTAAATTTAAGTAAATATTTCAACTCCTTGAGTGGGGATCGAACCCACCAGTCGGTTTTACAGTCACACTTTGTGCCCCTGCGCCACGACTGGCCTCGTGGCGCAGGGGCACAAAGTGTGATACTATACTTGTATAAAATAGTTGATTCATTCAAGTATTCCAGTACTTCAAAGAGCAGCTATGGCTAGGCAGTATTTTCGGTGCATTTCAAAGAGCGTTTAAAAATACAATTTTGCAGCTTTCTAACTTTCATTAACAACGATTAAACATATTTAAAATTATACACAATTTCAGACGAATCCAGCCTATCAAAGTGTTCAACAGTGGAAGCGCGACATCGCCTGCGCGCCACGCCTGTACCCGCCGCGCACGCGCTCCCGCACACTGCGCCCAACGCCCACTGGCGTGAGCGATCTGACTCTGACGATTATAGCGATAGTGCGGCTAATACTACTACTAAAGGTATTTATTTGTCTAATATAAACCATAGAATTCGTAGGTTAACGCATAGACTAAGATAGGTAGGAAACTATTGTCACTCCGTTTTTTATAATTTTTAATGTTATTCCACAATTAGGAAAGAAAAATACCTTTAGAAAACGTATACAAATTTTGAGCGTAGCGAGATCTTGGACGGTTTCCAAGAGGCGCGGATTCAAATCCCGCTACATTCAAAATTTTTAAACGTTTTCTAAAAGTACTCCGTTTTATTTATTTTCCGCCTATTTCATAAGTGTTGTGTCATTGTTTAGTGGCAGTATGCAACCGTTTGTCTTGGTATACCAGTAGAAATAAAGAAATAAATTATTTTTAACATTGCCGTTTACTACAACAATCACATATTTGCATTTTTTGTAGAATTTCAAGAGAGACAAAGTCTAAGTTTGGAAATAGACTTTTCGCATATGTCACTTTAAAAAAGAGCACCTAACCTTTATATTGAAAAGAGCAACTGTTAAGTTTGTTGCCGGTTCTTCTTAGAAGAACAAGTTTCCTAGGTGGTGGAATCGACATGTTCATTTGAAGATTCAAAACGTGCTCGCAAGTGTAATTGAAAAAACAGTATTTTAAATATAAATTTATCTCAGGTTCAGGCGGCTCAGGTGGCGGCAGTGCGTACGGCAGCGGGCGGCGCACCGCCAGCAGGTAGACCAGGTACCCCCACGCCGCCACCCACCACCCACCGCACCCAACCACTGCTGACAGAGTGGTGGCTTTATATTGCTTTTAACTTTTTTTTAACTTCACGCTGTATCCTGTGAATAGCAAAGTAGGCAGAGGGAACCTAGTACTAAGACACGCGAATCCTCACTTTCTCATTTTTAAATCAGATTAGAAAATCTTATTGCACGTGTGATGTTGGTTTTATTTTAGTAACTACTCTACGTTTTTTTTATTTATTGTTTTCAACACGTCCATAGCACATACTCGTATCTACCCAAAAATGTTGTAGATTTATTAAAGACTTATCACACTAATCATTTATTTTACCTTTTGTTACCCACTACATAGTTTTTTTTTATTATAATCGAACACAATATCATGGCTTCAATTCATACACGTAGGTACTAACTAATCCACCATTAAGTACAGATTCCATAAAATTTGCATTCTAAAATACATGATTGTATATAATCTTGAAGTTGTGGGTAATATTCTTTACAACTTAAGTCTACTTTTGAACTTCGTAATACACTTGTGCACTTTTATATATTCTATATATAACAAACATTTATTGTTCTTTTTTACGCAGTTTTTTTATCGAGACATTGCGCGTTTAATATCATCAACACCATACTTTGTCTGGTTACCAGACCGAGGAAATGAAAATAATTCATTTTCCCGAGTGAGGATCGGACTACTACCATCGCGATTTCAGGTAGACGTTCTCAATGCGCCACGCAGGCTTTAATTATTTATTGTAAATGTGCATGAAAAGATTAAAAAAAGGGATAAGTTGAGAGGAACAAATATGACATTATTTTAAAGTTTGAAACCTATTTTATTTTTTTTGTTATTTTCTTTTTCAACTTCTATTGTGTTTATGATTAATATTTATTTATTTACGTTTAATTGCATACATACCGTATAGATACATACATATTAGTTCTGTTAATGTTAATACTTTTTTTTAACGAATTTCATACTCAAATATAACCTTAACTATTTTTATATATAGTATTTTAATCATTATGAAGCGTTTGGTGAGAAAAGAAGTTGTTAATGACATATTTACATATTTTTCAACAGTGGAGGTCAAAATGGGAGCGATGGGCTCTCAGGGTGCTTTGCGCCAGTACCTCCCGATATATCGTCGTTAATAGATAAGTGAGTCTTATACAACAACTACCAAATATAAAACCGACACATATTGTTAATTTAATAAATTGAAATATATTTATAATATATTGAAATATTATGGAACGTAAAAAAATTCAGAATTGTAATTATTCATTTATTTTCGCTTCATGCATATCCTGAATATAGCAAATATGACAGAGAGAATGTAGTGTCAAGACACTCGGTACTCTGTTTTCCATCTGGAATGCCAAATTCTCGAGGCATTGCGTGTTGAGTGGAGAACTGAACGCCGCGCTTTACATGGTTACCAGAGCGAGAAAAATTAAAATATTAGATATTTTATACGGCGATATGTGTGAACACTTGTGCCCCTGTACCAAGTTGGGCTTAAATAATAAACATATATATTTTAAATTTCAGATATCAACAAAGGAAAGAACAAGAACGTCGGGAATGTACTATCCACGTCTAACATTCCAAGGTCCACAGTAGTTTTTTATATTTAGTACGCTAACAATTGACTCGACTTTACCTGTTCTAGATAGGATTTTGATTATAAAGCTTTTTGCTTACTGTATGTTAAAAAAAGTAATATTTTGAAAATTTTTTACTATGCCAATTGTTTAGGTGCGGAATTTCGACTCGTATGTTTTTGTAATCGGATTTTATATCTACATCGCTTTTTAAATGTTAGCAGAAATTTAATTTTTAATTTTATATTAAATACACAAGTTTGATTGTAATTTGTGATAACGCGTTCAAATCACGATAAGGCAACCATGTAGACTATATCGTGGTTATAAGTTACTTTGTAAATGGACTTAAAAGTTAAAACTAAATTTTTAAGAGGTGAGCGGTTTGTAAATAACAACGACTTAAATAAAATACACAACTAAAATCCACTATCTATGTGAACAACCGATTCAAATGTTTTAAATATTTTTATATTGAATTGTTCATTTATCGAGGAAGACTTCCTCAACGGTACGATCAATAAGAGCGAAGTATCAACACAAAATGTTGTATATAGACAAGAGCAGAATGCAAAACTTTTAGTTATTTCCATTTGACTTTAGCTTGATAAACTCTATCTGCTGTTTCGCCTATAAAAAATATAATGTTCGAAGTACATTTTATCTAAATTACATAAAATCGCTCGTCTCTTACTTCTGTTTTCTTTGTCCATACAACCCCATAGCTAAGTGTTAATATCTGTTATATAGAGAATATTTACTTATTATAATATATTATGTGACTTATTTAAGCTATGTTGAATACAATTTGGTAATACAAAGTAATTCAATGTAAATATTAGGTGTAAGTAGATCGATTGCTGGATGGTGGCGTCATTAAATGGCACTAATGTATTGCACTGTGAAATAGACTTATATGTGACAGGTTCACCATGTGCTGTTTCACCTCTTGTTTCTTCTGACAGTAATTGAATTGTGGTGAAGTTCTACTGATTTTACGTGTCTACCGCGTTAAGATGGGTAGGCAGAGAGAGAGAGGGCCTAATAAAAAATACACACACTGAATGTCATAATTATCCCGTAAATATATTTCAACCAGTTGGATTCAAATTTGGACCCTTCCTAGTTGTAATCAAATAATAGCAATGCCGTCTTGACATGGCTAATAGGCGTTAAAAAAAAATCTAAATTTTAACGAAATACATAATATGAATACTGACAATAGTGTATCGGAAGATATTTTGATGTATTGAATGATAATTTATTGAATGATTTACTGAAGTGATGATAAATATGGGATATCGTCTCAATGTAATCAAGAATGTTATAGATTCGTTTCCCATTCCGGTAAAGATATTTTTATTTTCCCGCTTTGGTAGCATGTGGTCGAAAATTAGGCAACGTGTGGGAAACGGAGTGTCTTGTCTGTCTTCACTAGGTTCTGCCTATCCCGCTATATGTGCGATACAGCACGAAACTAATAACTAATATGGTCCACTAGCATTGCAGAGGGATCACTTTTCACCTGTAAAATAAATAAATCAATACTTTGTGTTCTATCAAACCGCTCAGTTAGTTTAGTAAAATATAAACCAATTTGGAATTGTTTAATATTCTTAATGTTCCACAGTGAAATTAATATTGTAACAGATATTTTGTGTGTATAACATAACCTTAATGTTTAGCCAATTTTAATTTGATTTCTAATCTCATATATACTATTACTGAATACATATTATATTTTTAATTTGGCGATACTCGCAACTTCGTGTAAAAACTTTACGTTTAGCATCTAATCTCTTAGGTATGTAAGTAACTCTACATTGAATACATTTTAATGTCACTTTTATGCTCGGCATACTAAACAATCTTTTAAATTCTCGTTAATATTAGTTTTATTAAATACAGTTCCGGAAATATGCGTGTGGGGAAATTGAGAGTAGGTTATTTTTATATATTATACGAGGGGCTCGCCAAAAGTAAGGTTCCCTACGCTAGAAAAAATAGTAGACAAATTTTTTTTTAATTTTTTATATTTTTTTCCGATTCTACAGATTGTTTTCTATTTTTCAACATAATCACCATTTCTCTCAATACATTTTTGAAAGCGTGGCACGAGTTTTTGAATGCCGTCCTGGTAGTGCTGCGTGCCCACCTTCCTCAGGTAGTTGTTGACTTCCGCCTTCAGCTCTTCGTCGTCGCGGAAGTGTTTCCCTCCCAGGTGCCCCTTCAACTTCGGGAAAAGATGAAAATCTGAGGGAGCAAGATCCGGGGAGTAGGGAGGATGTGGGAAAATGTCCCAGTTGAATTGTCCCAGCAGATCCTGAGTTTGGCGAGCCGAATGGGGGCGTGCATTATCGTGCATGAGAAGCACCCCTTTTGACAGCAAATGCGGCCTTTTGCGTTTTATGGCCGGCTTCAAAGATTTCTTCAATCGTCAGCCGACGATCGCCTTGCAAAATTTCTTCAACAGCTTCAACAATTTCTCCTTCCCGAGCGGTAGAGGGCCTCCCGGAGCGCGGTTCGTCTTCAACATTTTCTCGGCCGTTCAGAAAACTTTCTCTCCATTTCCGGACTTTTTGAACACTCATGCACTTTTCACTATACACTGACGAAAGTTCCTTGTGAATTTCAGTCCCGGATTTACCTTTTAACGTGAAAAAACGAATTATTGCTCTCAGTTCAGAGGCGGACACGGATGGGGTTGCACTCGACATGTTTACAAGACTGATACGGTCGACCAGGTTATCGGATCACTTCCCTCCAAAAATCAGTGTGGCCACCACATCCTAGCGGAATATCCCGCCAAGTTTCAAATTTTTCCCGCGCTCCGAAGCCGAATTACAAAATAGGGAACCTTACTTTTGGCGAGCCCCTCGTAATTTATAATTTTTACCCTNGATTGAAGAATTACTTATAGGTCTCGACTGTTAATCCTAATAAAGTATTGGGCTTGTTTATTTTCTTTTTAGTTTTATGCAGTCGGGGTTTTTGTTTTTACAAATATTTTTTTATTTCTCACTTTTTTGTTAGGATTCATTATAGTAATGATAATCATGATATACCTTTCTGAAATCCTCGTATTAAGGTCTTGGATTTGATACCCATATTGTGGTATTCGAAACGAATTTTTTTTTCACTAAGTCCAATGGCGTCACACAGCTGCCATGATTGTTTTTTTTAACGTCACCTATCTAAGAACACTTAGGCTGCTAATACAAATCTAGCGATACTTCAATTGTGTAAATCTGTTCAGCGGTTCTGGAGATATGCGGTAATAAAGAATATTACATACATACAAGATACGCGCGAAAAACATAACCCTTCCTTAGCAGTCGGGAAAACATATAATATATCATAATATATTATTGAAACATTTGTTTCTTCTAACATAATCTAATCTAATCTAGAGAGAACGGTCTTTGCATACCTCTTTCGCCTCTTCCACTGATTTTTTAACATACTAACAAATATAATCAATTTTTGCTATATTTTTTCTTCTGAATATTATATAGAATTAAGTGTCTCATAAAATATGATAAAAAAACAAAATAGTACTAACTGCCAGTAGTTAAATTACAGTATAATTAATTAAATATACTGATAGGTGCGTATTTACAATTATATCAGAATATACAATTCACATATTACATAAAACTCTTTACTATTGTAAGTAAATCAAATATCAAAATCAAAATATATCTTTAAGTAGGTAACAAAAGCTTAATACAATCATTCCAGAAAGCGATCAAAAGAGGAAACATTTTTTTAGAAATTTTGCCACTATGCAAATTTTGTGACTTTAAAAAAATAATAAACAATATGCATAATATATGAAAATATATTATGTATATTCTTTATTATTTTTTTGTAATAAACATAATTATATTTTATGAATTAATTTTATAACCGTAATTTTTAGTATTTCCAATGTGTAGAGTTATCTTTATTCTGAACATATTATTTAAAACTGGTAACATTCATCCGTAGTACATTTGTCTACTATCGTAAGGGTTGTATGTCGCTCTCGCTCGTATAACGTATATTAATATTAAATAATATATTAAACAAAAGACGTCTCATACATTATTGAAATTCACTGTTATCAAAATATTTAATTACTATAGAACAATTAATTATTAAACATTAAACGTTGTAATATATCAAATATAATAGTATTTGATGTATTGTTTTGGTTCCATTCACGTTATATTGATTTATTGTAAGCTAGTGACCTGTTTTTTCTTATTTGTTATTTGAACCTCGTAAATAATTAATAGTAAGAGGTCGGTGGACGAGTAATTTGTGATGGCGTACTGAATATATCTTCTAATGTTTAATTATGGAGAAGAATGAATTCATGCTGTTATAATTATTAGATAAAATCTAAGTAATTTTATATTCGTAATGGTTTGTTGTCCACAATGATGACACCCATCGAGGAGAAGAGAGATGAAAAGGTTAGTTAATTTCGATTAATGAATAACAAATTATTATCCCTATATTATATTTATCATAAATTATAACTATTTAAGTAATATATAAAATTAAAAATGCTATTTGAATAAAATATTTATTATACTTACTTTATGTTTTCAATTAATTATAATATATATATTTGTTTTTTCCGTCTATTTTGATATATTATATAAACTTTTCATTTACCTCCTGCTGAGTATTTTAATATGAAGTGAGAGATGCTTTAAACAAATTTTTGATGAATTTAAGAATTATGAATATAGCTTAGATAACATTCTTAAAGTAGAGCTATAGTGTCTTTTGCCTTTTATGATAATGTTAAAGTATAATTACTTAACTTTTATGTTACAAGTAACATTAAATTTATTTACATTTAATATGAAAAGAAATATGTATTATTTTAGATATATTTTCTAGAAAAAAATATATCAAAATTTAAACATAATAGGACTTTAAACCCCACATCTTCTTGAGCGTATTTAAAGATATTTTCTGGGGAGGGGGTCTAGACTTTAGCTTTAAACATATGTTTGTGTAAATGTTGTTTTTTTTTAAAATTTTCATGGACAAATTTTGTTGTAAGTAACATTTATAGGATGGGCACCAGACTATTCTAGGGTGGGCAAGGCCCACCTGGCTCCCTCCATTCCTAGGCCCATGCACGTCTTGGAAACTGTGTTTTATAGCTTTGACAATTTATGTTTTTACTTTTTACAATATAAATAAAATAAGGTTTCTAGAACTTTAGTAAATATTAGTAATTCATTTTTAAAATGAAATTTAATAGTGAAGTTAGATACAAGGATAAGTAGTGAATTATTTATTGAGACCATGGTCTGATTGTAAACATAATGCTTTGGGTTGAATTCCCATTCAATGAAATAAATTATAAAATTTATTAATACAAAGATACATTTTATTTTTCTCTATTTAGTAGCACAACATGCAGTATTGGTTCCCTTTATTTTGATTCTAGAAGTCTAGTAGACAGAGGAGAACAGAGTGTTTTGACATTACTTTCTTTTGTCTAACTTCTTAATTAAATATATGAGCTGTCTAAAGTTAATTCTTAAAAATTACCTTGAATTTTTATTTATGGGTTTTATAATTAAAATAAAATAAATAATCATAACTTTTTCAACATTTTGTAGTTATTAATGTAACTTATACATGCAAATTGTTGTTGTTGTGTCTGTGGTTGTGTACTCATATAATTATTTCCACTTTCTTTTGCGTTCCTCACTGGTAAAACAATATTTTTAAATAAGGTCAAACTGTTACTTGCAAGAGTTGGGTAAAGCTTAAATAGAATAATATAAAAAACACCACCACATATAGTAAGGAAAGGCAGTTAATGTTTATCTAAATAGTATTATATAACACTACAGACACTTGGTTCCATTCTTTTATCTAACTACAGTATATATGACCAGTACTTAGCTAATGTTGTCATTAGTTATCTTTTTATCTTGGACACTTTTGAGATTATGTCATCTTCCTCTTTATAAGATATTAGGTAAGTATTTGAATATCTTTTTTAAATATAAATTTTACACATTTTATTTTCTTTAATTTACTTACTTACTAAGCCGCCCCTGGTTTATCCCATGCAGAGTTGTCAGAGATAATGGAGCTCCAAATGCTATTGTGTCTGTCTCACCTTTTTGCCTCATCCCCTGTTATCATACCTCTCTACTCCCCTCCGAGGGGTCCTCGAGGTGTCCCTCCAGTATTATTAATTCTGTGTCTTCAAAGTCAACTCCGAAGCCTCCGTCTGCCTCTCTTACCAATTTTCCTTCATAAGTCTTTTTTGCCATTCTTTAATTACTTTAATTATTCATTTGACATGCCCAAACATCATGAGCACATACTTTTTCATATTCACCATGACATTGTTGGCAGTACTTACCAACTGTGTATCTCTTTATTGCAAATTATTTTGATATTTGAAATAAAATAGTTAAAAATCCAAACTAACGTTAGTTTTTTGATTTTATTAAATAAGTAAAAAAAAAATAGTTTGTTAAATAAATAAAAAAAACCATCTAATACTGCCTTACTTTACTTACTTAGCTTCACGCTGTATTCCTAGCGGGTTAGTCGAGAGAACGGAGCGCCAAACGCTACGGCCTCTGCATATCTCTTCCGCCTCGTCCACCGTAATCAACTCTTTCATAGAAGTGACTTTTCTCCAGTATTTTTAATAGTGTCTTTTCAAAAGTCAACTGAGCTCGCTCCATATCTCTCATTCATTCGACGTGCCCAACTCTAAGAGCACGTTCTTCATCCTCACATCCTCGCTAGTACCTGCCATTCTATGTATCTTTTCATTGCGGATTCGATCAGCTAAGCTAATTGCATATCCTACGAAGAGATCACATCTTCACAGCATTAATTTTTCTTTTATTCTTCTTCTGTAATACCCACGTTTCACTGCCGTATAGAAGCGTCGGTACCAACACTACATTGTGTACGGCCAAACGTGTAGCTGTGCTGATGTTTCAACACCATTAACCCTGTTTCGCATCCATCTCGTATCTTCCATATCTATTGAACATACTTCCCAAATATACCACTCCATACATTTGTATTAGTATCTTACTGATCCTATATTCCGTCCTTTCTTTATTTCCTACAAATACTAGAACCTTTGTCTTACTCGCATTCAGCCTTAGACCATCATTTTCACACCCTTCTTTCACGAGTGGCGACCAATGCCTGCAACTCTCATACAGCAGGCAATTTACATACGAGTCACCTACAATCACTCAATGTAATTTTTTTTACTCCGTGGAGATAGCTATTCAAACACAAATTGAACAACCAAGCTGACATGGTGCATCCTTGTTTAAAGCTCGATTGAATGTCAAACTAGGACGACATACCAGCAAGTGCCCGCTCACATTGTACCGGGGTATCACCCATAATTTCGTTCTCATAACTCTGTGAAACGCCTTTTAACGGCCAAGATTTTTTCCGTGATCATGCGATGGGAAAAGATCTGATCCACACGCCGTCTTCCGGGTCTGAAGCCTCCTTAGGCCTCCCATAAGAACCTTTCGAACTTTCTTGCATTCTTCTCGTTAATATTTTAGCATAAACTTTATTACCCGAGCTTATTATAGCAAACCCTGTAGCATGCGCACCTTTGCCTTTTTACAAAGGCACGATGACTGCACCTCGGCAATCGTCTGAGATCTCCCCTGATTTCCAGCAAGCATTTGTAAATTCCACAAAATGCCTTACTCAATTTCCTTAATACAATTAAAATGTTTTTCAGTTCGCACTCAGCAGGGTAAGCAGAGGGAATCTAATGTTATGACACTCCGTTCCCCACTTACCGCAGAATTTTGGAAGCATTCCGTGTTGAGTGGCGGAACTCTATGCCGCGCTTTGCCTCGACACAATAATGAGAAATGGAAATATAAATTTAAATAAATATTTAATTTCCTTGAGTGGGGATCAAACCCACAACCAGTCGCGTTTACAGTCACATTTTGTGCCTCTACGCCACGACTGGCCTCAACATAAAATATCTTATAATTAAACAGGGTATAAAGTACAAATTGCTTAACACTAGTTTTCCTAGCTTACTATGTTGTTTACGTGCATACGCGAGAAAAAAAAATAATGAAAAACAATATGGAAGAACTTAATGTTTATTAATAAAAAACTACATAACATACATACAAAGAAAATGAGAAAGCCATCTTTATACCAGAAAGCTGAAGCTTTAGAAATGTGACAAGTTTTGTAACTATACTTTGACACCTGTTGTTGTCACCATTCACTCTTTGCCATTGTTCCTACTGAAGCTGTATTGAAATACTAGATGTTGTGATATACTTTCCTGCCATTGCAGTATAGTGCATGCGAAACGATTTATTAATATTTTTTTGTATTTAATATACATATGTATGTAACTGTGACATATTTTTGTTTGATAGAAATACTAAGTTGTTCATCTTTTTATTTGTCATGTGTAGAAATAATAATAAAATTCATATTTTATTATAATACTTCCCCGTATGTTTTAACTATTTTTGAACATACTAAAATAAAATTAAATTTGATTAGGTTGGAGGAGCTTGAAGAATGTAAGTAACCAATATTATGTGTTATAAAAAGATCTCTTTAGCCTTACAAAGGCAACTATGATCCTGTAACTCATTGCATAGATAGCTTTGAAAAATGTCCATGAAATGCTAAATTCAATTTCATCGTTACATTTGATGAAATGGGCAGAGAATTCTAAGTTCTCACTCCATTCTTTTGTGTTAAGTGGTGAAATTTCTTATTTCGTATTCTAATTTAGCAGAATTGTTTTTTTTTTTCAATGAAGCTTATTTAAAGCTTCACTCTGTATCCCGCATAAGCTTGTGCTAAGATACTATGTTCTCATTTCCATAAAATTTTCAAGAACTCAACGCTGTGCTTTGTCTTGTTACCAGAGTGGTATTTATATTACCCTTCATTTGCATTATTCAATCGAGGCCAAAATTGTCGCGCTTACAGCCAGGCGTGGATTCGGTAAGAGTAGCTTATTATGTATTCTTTTCTGTAAAAAACCATTTGTGCCCCAGATCCGCACAGGCATGGTGCAGGTATCGGACGGCAAGTCGCGGCCGCGGCCCGCGCGCCTCTTGCTCACCATGGAGGCGGTGACGGTGCAGCGTGAGGTGGTCGTGCCCGCGCAGCCGCCCAAGGATAAAAATGTGCCGCATGCTAGGGTAAGTGAGGAATAAAATTCTTAATTTTAGGACAAAACCAAGTAAGAATAGAATGTATACTAATATTATAAAGCTGAAGAATTTGTTTTGTTGAATAGCGTGCTTACTCAGGAACAACTGGTTTTTTGTAACATTTTTTCTCTGTTGGATCAATTTATCGAAGAAGGCTAGAGGATAAATAACAGTACGTTAATTATTTCAATGCCACTCACTGTACCTTTGCTTAGAGTTAACTTCGGCACTTAACAATTTCTCATATGCACCTATGCCATGTTGCGTTGAACCCGTAAGTAAAATTAGCCTTATAAAGTGATAAAGTAAAGCTTTTTTTTGTCTTTATTCTGTTTCTAATCTAGCAGATTTTGGGCTTAACTTTCAATCAGATATTTAGGCCAGTCGTAGTACAATGGCACAAGCGTACGACTGTAAACACGACAGGTTGTTGGTTTGATTCCCACTTGAAGAAATAAAATATTTAATATTTTTATTTTCTTGCTCAGGCATACCGTGGCGGCAGGGGGAGTATGAAGCAAACAAAGGAAGATTAGAAATTTATTGTGGATATTTATTGTATAATAGTTATTTATTGTAGTTTAAGTTCAGTCAGCCATATGTTTAAAGTTTAATTCATAAGTCTAGAAACTACATACAATAACAATAACCCATTAAACGTGTATTCTTTCCACTAATAATACCAAGACTGTTCCAGGAACGTATGGTCCAAATAACACGACAGAAAGTTGGTGGACTTGGCCTTAGTATAAAGGGTGGGGCTGAACATAAGCTGCCCATCCTCATATCCAAGATATATAAGGACCAGGCTGCTGATCAAACTGGACAATTGTTTGTTGGAGACGCTGTTATTAAGGGTAAGCTTTTTTGATTTTTTTATATTTTTCTTATTTTTTTATGGCTTTTTTGCTAGGTTTGAAGTAAAGTGTCAGAATATACGATTAATCTGAAGGTTATCAGAATAATTGTATATTCTGATGGTGTGATGTGTATACTTGCAATTGAATTTATGTATGTCGGGAGCCTCGGACTGTTTACATTTTTAAATCTTTAACTATTCTTAGAGGCTGCTGCGGCGCAGGGGCACTACGACATTGACTATAACGCGACAGCTGTGAGTTCGATCCTCACTCGAGGAATTTAATTACTATTTATCAATATTTTCATGTCTTTGCTCTGGTACCAAGGCAAAAGCCCGGCGCTGGGTTCCGCTGCTCAACACGCAAAGCCGTGAAAAATTCGGCGGAAAGTACGGAACGGAGTGTCTTAATACTATGTTCAGGTGTGCGGAATACAGCATGAAGCTGAAGAAATATGGGCAAGGTGGCATTATCGAATTAAGTAACAAAAGATACGGATTAGACTATTTTTTTTTTGTGACATAATTTCGATGTCAGCTTTGCACCTATTTATTTCTGGCCTCATGCTGCATCCAGCATATAACAAGTAGGCAGTAAAAACTTAGTGTCACGACACTTCTTTTTCCGCTTTTCGACCGCCACTCCCATTTAAAGCTAAAATCATTCCCAAAGGTCAGTTTTGAAGTTAAAAGTACCACTTACAGTCATTTACATAGTAAATGTGCTAAAGTATTCTGTGTTAATAGAAAATGCAGCAGTAAACGCATCGCCACTTGCCGTCCAATTGACTGTAATTAAGCATTTAACAGTGGTCTTAATAAACATATTCATAGGTACTCATAAAGGAATTAATTATTCACTTAGTGAGTACCTACAGAGAGATCATGGTTCATATTATGAATAAGTAAAAAGAGCTTTTGAGTACGCATATATTAAATTATTTATTGACGCCATCGTGGCGCAGTGCCAGGGCGTTCTACCTCACGTAGTTTCGTCTGTGCTCCGTACGTTCTTTTGTTATGTTTCTTATATCAATAAACCATATAAATAAAAAACAACGACCTTGCATATATTTCTTAATAAAAAACTTAGAGTTTTGTTAAAAAAAAATATTAGTATTCGTCTTGTTGGGAATTTTAATGGCATATAAAATATTTAAATGTCGTTAATGCGGTTTTTGTGCATAAATTTCATATTAAAGTACTGTATAAGATTTTTGTTTTAGTACGTCAGGTATGTAGGTAGGTAGGTACTTTACTGGTTAGACAAATTTCGACAGCGTTTCTATGTTTGACCACAAATTTCTCGAAAACTAAAAGTGGAGATTGATCTTTTTTTATTAAAATATAGTATATTTCATCTTAATCTTTTTCTTTCTGCACGCCGATACATTTGTTTCCCACGTGGCAAGATTGACTGGTAGAGAATGCTTTTTAGCATTAAGCCCGCCTTTTGTGCCTATGTATTTTTTATATATTGTGTGGAATAAAGAATTTATATAAAAAATAAAAATATATTTCAACCTTGGAAATCAGTTAAGGTTGACCAAAATGGGTTTAGTCGTTTTTAACATATGGATATCTAGCTTTTCTGGAGTTTATATTATAGAGGTACATATATCATGTATGTCGGAATATAAGTTATGCATGTATAACATAACTACATTACCTAATTAATACACGCAACGTTTCCTCCAATTCGTCCGGAAAGTGAAGAACGGAGTGTCCTGACTAGATACTCTCTGCTTATCATGCTAAAAGCGGTATTGTTCTAATATTTTTTTCAGCTTTACGCTATAACTTAGCTACAGCTATAGATAAGGGCAGATATAAAAAAAACACAACGAAAATTTCTGTATCAGTTTAGGTAATTCTATTATTTATTTTAGTGAAAAAGATTTCAATTTTAAAATTAAATTACTATAAAACTAAAACGCTTCACATGATATAGCTTTGAAATGGTAGAGTCATTTATTTAAACTTAAAAAAAAATAAACGACAGTATATTGAGTCCAGTCGTGGCGCAGTGACACAAAGTTCACACAAGTTTGTAAAACCGACTGGTTGTGAGTTCGATCCCCACTCGAGGAGATGAAATATTTACTTAAATTTATCATTTCTTCGCTCTGGTGTCGAGGTAAAAAGCGCGGCGTTGAGTTCTGCCACTCAACACCGCGCTTTGTCTTGTTACCAGAACAAGAAAATCTAAATAAAAATCATTATAATAATAACATTAGAAAACAAACGGAAAAATAGAAGGCCACAAAATTTCGAAATTGATTGTTTGTGTTCTAGTATCGTGTAAATAATTACATGCACGCCATGCAAAAACCACGTTTATGCTCGTATTGAAATCACAGACATACACTTAAATTTTATTAGTATATACATAAATATTAATTTAATTCTCTTGGGACTTTATTTGATTTTGCTCGCAAAAATTGTCGTATTTTATACACAAACGTTTAGTTATTTCATGTATATAGTAGGTAGGTGGTATGCGCGACCCATCCCAATCTCGCGGGATTTCCGGGATAAAACGCTCCATAATCCCTCTATCTTTCAGTGAAAGTCTCATAAAAATAATTCAGCTGTTGCGAAGAATAGGCCGGACAAACAGAAACACAAACGGACAAAAATTTTAAAATTGTTTTAGTATCATGTACATAAATAACTAAATGCACTTGAAAAAATGACAAACTGTTATTTTAAAATCACAGACAGATACTTAAATTTTATTTATATCTATAAAGATAACTAAATATGGCGCATTTGGGTTCTTGTGACTAACGGCGATAGTTTCTGTTCTGCTTCTAATTTTTTTTTATTTAACGATTACGTACACATTGTTTTTACTTTTTGTTAAACAACATGTCTTTATTATTACATTTTTTATTCCACTTTGTTAATCTGATGTCGGGATAGCGTTTGACTGTAAACGTGGCGGTTGTGGGTTCTATTTCTACTCGGAAGGCATGCGTTACTTTAATTTATGTGCTGCGATGTAGAGCTCTGCGATTCATACACAATATTTGGTATTCGGGCGGAAAGTGATGAACGGAGTGAAGCATTTTTTTCTTAACCTAATAGATTAAAATTATCATACGAAGATGTATTGCCATAGGTTCCATTTAATTCAGGAAAAGTTAATATGAAAAGTGAGTTGTTTTTTAGGATTCCGTACCTAAATGGTAAAAAGGGACGCTCTTACTAAAACTCCGTTGTCCATCTGTCTATCGATATGTCTGTCTGTCAGTCTGTGATAGGCAGATTAAATGTTCACAGATGACATATTTCTGTTGCGGCTATAACACAAACTATTAAAAAAGTAAATAAATTAAATATATATAATATGATTTTTTGCTGTTTTTAAAGATGGTACTAACTTAATGGTACGGAATACTTCGTGCGCGAGTTCCACTCACACTTTTCCGATATTTTCTACCAAGTTCCTTCTTTGTCTATTCTTTAAAAAATATATATACAACGAAAAACGGAGCGTATGAGTATCTAAATAAAACCATAGCAAATATAATTAAACGGACGGAATTAATCGTATTTTCATATTATTATAGAGGTACCTAGTAGGGCAGTCACGTGTGCACTTGCAGGCTTCTATAAGCGCATGACGCGGGCGTTACAAACTACATACTTATGTATATTATATATATATATATATATATATATATATGTTGTTACATGGACTAGAAAAAGTTTATTGCACCTATTTATGTCATTAATAGAACATTAAAAGGGCTTACATTTAAATAAATTCGATTTTTTAAAGTTTTTGAACCGTTATTCCACATTAAGGATGAAAAATATTTTGGAAAACATATGAAAATTTGAACTTAGCGGGACTCGAGCCGCCCGGCTTATAAGATTTTAGGTGTAGAATGGCTTTTGGATTGGGATTTGGATTAGTGGTCAGATGGCTTGGAGGCTCGGGTTCATATTCTGCTACGTTTTCATTACGTTTTAAGTATTAAGGAACAAAGTGGAAAGAGAATATATTAAAGTAATGCTCCATTCCCCACTTTCTACGTGTACCCGTCGATAGGAGAAACGAATATTATATCTATACCTCTACACTAATATTATAAAGTTGAATAGTTTATTTGGCTTAACGTGCTTAGCTGGCCACTTAATCAATTCAATCAATCAATTAGCGAAGGCTTACGTCACGTACCTAAATTCTTACAGATTAACCCACCATACCTGCGGTCAGAGTTAACTATAACTACAGAGCCGAAGCCGCACGGAGAAACTAGTATATAAATATTACCCCGAATACAAATCGAACTCAAAACCAACTCGGGCGCGTCCAGGCCCGTTTTATTCATATATATAAAAACTTTAAAAAGACTGAAAATGTCCGCTTCCTTTGGGTACGGTACGCTATCGTATATCTCATGAGATATATCTCATCTCGGCACTTAAACTTAAGTGATTTCCCTACAGTGTTCTTCACAGATTTTCATAACAATATTGTGTGTTCGAGACGGGACTGCTTTCATTTTAGAAAATATTTAAGTAAAAAAATCGCTATCAACTGTAAAGTTCCTGGTAGAACTTGATGGTTGTCGGTTGACATCGTAGTCTAAGGAATGATTCGGTGCCTACAAACAAACGAGTAGCTATGTGAGGAGCTTCACAGATGACCGGAATAAAGGTTCACCTTGCTCATAAAAAATAAAATAAATTTATAAATCTTAGTACAAAGTAGGTACTTTTTTTAAGAGCATAAATAACTTTTATTCTGTTTTTCCGTAAGCTTTGTTTTTTGACAAATCCGTTTTCCGAATCCGTTTTACAAATCCGTTACCGTAAATACGTACGGCAGTGTCAAAACACTCCGATCCCCATATTTACCAAACGTAACAGTTGTGGAATAATTAATTTATTTTCATTCATTCGCTCTGCACACAAGAAAAAGCGCAGCGTTGAGTTTCGATTCTCAACACGCAATGTTTTGAAAATTGGGCGAAAACATATGATTGAACGGGGTCTTGACACAAGATTCCCTCTACACTGAAGTAAAGCTAAGAAAAAATATTCTGCCTATCTTGCGATATGTGGGAAATGCCTTAAGAAAAAAAACTATTTAGATGGTTTATCCGAGCACTCAAGATTTTAATCTCTCTGTTTTATTGTTATATTGTTCTAACAAAAAGAGAATATGGTGAATCATAATACGGCGTCATTATGCGTAACCTACAACACAACTTTATAGAGGACAGTACTTATATTCGTACTAAATAACAAGACAAAACGTGGCGTTGAGTTCCACCACTCGATTCATCGAAAGTGGGGAACGGAGTCTTAACACTGTTCTCTCTGACTACCCTGCTGAGCGGGATACAGTGTGACGCTAAAAACAATTACTTAATTTAAAATTTTCTCAATTTAATTTAATGTGTGTTTATGTATCACAAATTTGACTTGAACGAGATAACATAAAGTTTTAAATGAAACTATTTTAATCGGATTAATCGCGTATATTTTAGATTATACATTTAAAATGTGTAATAATCGTGAAAATCAAAGAACTTATTAACATAAAGTATGTATGATGATAAAAGTTACAAATAAATATATACACAATAGTTACAAATCCAAGGTTTTTACATTTTCATATGTCATTAGATTTAATGATCCAGTACCTTTGGATCGAATAAGATGACGTCAATCGAATTGAATATTAGGACGTCGAATGATTATACATTTATTGCACAAAGTTATTACTAACATAAAAGTTGGTACATAATTGCGTGACTATAACTTATTTGTAGGTATATGTAAAATTCTTCACAACACACAGATGAAACTGTTGGACTTACAAAGTTGAAATTTGGCCTGCAGCCTACGTACGAGAATTCAGGAATTCTTACAGGTGAAAAAACACGATTTTATGTCTTGCAAGTCCACACAAACAAACTCGAGGGCAAGGACTAGTTTACTTATATAAACTTACTATGGGAAGTAAAAATGTCTTCAAACAAGGCGTTCCATTAGATCGATCCCGTAAAACCAGGTCAATACATTCGTCTTCATGACAAGAGCTTCATAGAAAAATGTGAAATTATTATCGCAACTATATAAAATAATGTTGTTTTTCTTAATGCCTATGACCCAAATATCGGTTGGCATATTAACGTAGTAGTCAGCTTGAAAAGCTTTTAAGTATCGCATCATTATTATGAGATGGTCGTTAATCTATTTGTGTATATAAACCTCTTCCTTTACCGACTAAATGACAGACGCGCAGCTGGAACTACGCGGCGCAGAACGCTGACATTTGACAGAATGAAGGGAGAATTTCTGGGTATCCTTCTAGTGCCACGCAACACGCAATAATCTAAAGGAGATTACGGCGGAAACTGGGAAGTTTTGATGGAAACTGAGTATCTTAACGCTACCCTCCCTTTGCCTAGCCTGCATTGTGCCGGATACAGTGTGAAGCTTTTAGTGGGACCTAAGATTGCCCGAAATTCTTGCGAGAACGGAAACAAAAGCGACTTTAAATTTTATAATCCACACAAAGTTCTAAGCTACACGCTCGTGTTATATATTATACAAAAATATTTTAAAAGTACATTTTATTTCATTTGTTTAAATTGGTATGTAAATGAGTTGACCTTTTTTGTCGAAGTGCATAGTGCATGTGCATTATTCTCTTACGTTCTATTGTTTTAGAGCGTATCTTTTTATACAAATGTCTCCTTATATGTAGGTAAATGTATTTGACGTAGTTATATTTTTGCTTTCGCTATTATATTACATATTAAATGTAAGAAAGCAGATTCACGCTTCTATCCTCGTAGTGGGGCAGAGGGAACTTCGTTTTAAAACACTCCGATCTCTATTCTGGCATAACTTTCAGATAATGTGTGTTGAGTGGCGGAACTTGAAGCCCCGTTGTTTCTTGCTACCAGAGCGAAGATATGAAGATAATTCAAAACGATGAGGCAGCTGCGCCTCGAAGGCCTACATTAAATAAAATATTTTTTAATTGTTACCTAACACTTCAAGTTTGTAAGAGCATATTACAGTAGTCTATAGCCCAGGCTACTGTAACGCGGTCTGGCCTTTGCCATAGACAATTAATGTGTCTGTTAATGTTTTTAATTACTTTTTAGAAAACGTACAAGATTTGGACGTAGCGGGATTGAAACCTGCGCCTCATGGAAACTGTCCAAGCGCTCTGAGCGCTAAGCCATACCTCCTCATCAAGTTGCGTCGAAATTCTTATACGCTCGCCCACAGCCTCCTCCCCCCCCCCTTTATTTTTATTGATCAAAAATAAAGATTAACGATAAATCTCCAATAGGGTACCTACTTTTACTTTTATTCACAATGGCAAAAACTGGCGAAATGTTGTTCCGTTTGTTTCTCAATCCTCGAGACATAGACAACCGTCGTGAGTACGCTGTGCCGCTACGCTACGACGGCCTCCTAAGAAAGAGTATTTAATATGATGGGAAACATAAAACACAACGCGTAAAACATTCCTAGTCTTATATCATCGTTAGAACTGCTTCATGTGTTCATTACATTTTTCATATTATATATCTCTCGGATATGTTGAAACGAAAGCTTGAGACATTCTTATGAGATATTATTTATCCATATTAACCGGCGCCACAACATTCTCAATAGTAAAAAAAAAACAACTTTACTATTTTTCTAATATGATTTTTTTACGACATTATCGCAACTTCTGTAAGAATTTTTGATAGTTTCGAACTAAAAAATATGACCAATGTTGATATTTGATATTCATAAAATATACATAAAGCTAATTATTTATTATATGTATCTATATATTTTTGTAATATTACGTTCTTTTTATCTATGTTATGTTTTTTAAAGCTCTGTTAAGTGTGCTGATGTTACTTAATAATTTAATGTACTGCTTCAGAAACAGCCTCAAATGTAAAATTATTGATTTGGGTAAGGATTCATAATATTCTTTGTAAAATAACTGTAATGTTTGCATATTAACGCCTGTACAGTTTTTAAATTAGTTACACATATTATTAGCTAAATGTACAATTGGTAAATATGTAGTTATTACAGAGTACACGTAGAAAGGATGTTTTTAGGCATTTTTATGTAAATTTATTTCAAACGAACTAACGAACCACAAAATCTATGTATTTGCTTGATATCTCTTTGAAGATCAAATCGTTCTTTATCTCTGTGCTGAATTAATTACGATTTCAACTTAACTGTTATGATTTTTGAAGGTAATCTCCACTAACAATTCAATTTTGTTTACTTTATTGTATAAAATATTGTATAATAGTGCTTCAAAAATATATATTTTTATCAACAGTCATATAACCAAGACGTTTCGAATGTCATTTTTTAGCCAGGAATCTTACCAGCGCGATTGCTATATTGTTATTGCGAACGAAGAACTTTTAATACAAATAAAGTAAATAAATTATAATAATATAATAAATATATAATAATCATTAGAAAAAAATCATTACAAACTATATTTGTGATTCATTTCATATAAAATTAGTGCATATGTCCGCAAACTTAACTTTGTCAACTTTTATAAATATCATTCCCCGTTAACCTACAATCCTGAAATTAGTACGGAAGCCACGGTGGTGAGTTCAACTCGCACTTAACCAGTTTTTTCTTTCAGTAAACGGGGAATACATAACCGCGTGCAAGCACGACGACGCGGTCAACATATTGAGGAACGCTGGTGACATAGTTGTATTGACCGTCAAGCATTATCGAGCTGCTACGCCGTTTTTGCAGAAACAAGGTCAGTTTTGGAAATTATATATATTGCACTACAAACGCGCGGCTTTGTGCGCTTAAAATTATTGTTAGCCCATGTGTTGCTCTCTTGTATAAACTATATTATTATAAAGTTCCAACTATATTGGTTTAATAAGGTTTGCGTGAAAGTGGAGCAAACATCCATCCTCACATACTTTCACATATATAATATTAGTAGAAAGTAGGATTTTAATATTTTAAATAAACTATAAGATAGACATAAATGTTGATAACTATTCTTGGTAGAAATGTAAAATAAAATTAGTTCAAATATTTTTAAATGGATTTGAACTCGCTCTGATTAGATATTGCGTTTGAGCGTTCTATAATGTTAACTACTGGACAGTTGTCCATTTAGATCATTTTTCTTAACCGAGTTTTGAGACACTCCCTTCCGCACCATATCAACCGAAGATTATATTACTTTTTATTTGTTGACTTAGCTCACTTCTTTTTTAAACGTGTAAAGTCTTTGTAAATATAGTTGTGCAATAAGCACCGTCACACGGAAATAAGTGATCCTCCTGAAGTTAGCTGTAGACAGCTCCGTAGATTCAATTTTTTTTACTTTTGATTATTTTCCTCCCAAGTGTACTATATGCAATATTTCGTAAAGCCTAACTACAAGGCACCCACGACCCATCGGCCGTTTTATATATTATATACGTACAATAAATTTCCAGCGGACGGTGCATCAGACACGGACAGCAGTACGGGAGACGATCATCCATCCTTACATAATAAAGTGGACGCGAATTGCAACGAACGTGAAACTAATGGCGGATGGCAGGTATGATTTATAAAATTAATGTTTTTTTTTTATATTCCGTATTGAGTTGAGGGTAATAAAGATGGAAGTTATTATTTTTTGTGTTTTTGTTAATTGAGCTAAATTTAAAGAAACTTTGAATGAATTGGATCAAAGACGACCTTTTTGAAAAATTGTGACACACACATGTGATCTCACATCTACACATGTGATCTCACATCCACTAATCTGATCTGGCATGTGATTAGTTAAGTGATTAGTTAAGTTATTTCGAGCCGATTTCGATGTGGTTTTCAGAAATTTTTTTGTTATGTATACTTAGGACAAAGTTTTGATACTTTAACTGACTTTAATAATAATTGATAACTATTGTTCAAAAATTATTTATTTTTTAGAGTGCTTTCCCGGAAGATGAGTCTCGTCCCGGCAGCGCGGCAGGGTCGCGCGGCTCGCGTCCCCCCTCAGTGGCCTCCGACCGCATGACCCTCGAGGGACACAAGGAGTGGGTGGATGTGACCTCAGGTACTTGTAGTTTTAGTAAACTATAAATGCTAACACAAAATTAATTTATATATTGAGGTGAGTAATCAACCACCATCTGTTCATTAGAATTCTCATATAAGAGTAAATGTTATAGACTTGGAGTACGTACAAATTATGGCGGGCGGCGGATAGTAATCTTTGCTTAGGACAGTGCCCTGTGCCTACTTGGGTAGGGCCTTTCCTGAATTGTTGTAGAAATAAAAGAATGGACTGTATAATTATATATTGACTTCACAAAATAAAAGTACTCCGACAATAGTAGGTAAAATGTCGTTAAAGTGGGACTTGAAGTGAGAAAGGTTGAAATGGAAGTGAGGACGTGTGCCCGGTCGCTCCGGCCGTTCCTCGTCCCCCCGCCGTCGCTCCGTCGCCGCGCCCCGCTCTAATGACGCGCGGACCAATGCCCACGCGCAAATGTCAGGCGCAGTGTCCTCAACATCGTTAACTTGTTCCTGTCCTCATACATAGCACAGTTATTTATGTATTTAAAAAAAATTTTAAAAATTTCTTCTAAAACTATCTACTTATATAGCAAAATTAAGAAATCAGAAAAATAGTGTTGTTATGTGTTTATTATATTTTTCTTGCAGTCCCCTTAATGATGGCGTACGTGACGCGCTATGTCTTCGGTACTGACAAACTGAGGCCTGGCGCTTTTGAGGTAAGAATTTGTTCTTTTTGTGTTGTTATTTTACCACCTAGTATAGTACCTTACCACCAGTTTTTTTTTTGATATTAGCAATCATGTTTTTTTTTCAAGTCGAATTCTAAATTAATTGATCTATATACAATATAAATATATAATAAACATTTTATTGATTGTATAACACATGGAAGATACATGAGAAAATCAGAACCCAAAGCAATGATTTTGTAAATTTTTGGCTGTTTTTCTTTGGGTTTGTGCAAACTAATCTTTAAAACGACTTAACCGATTTTAATGCAGTTTTTCCTATTACATTTTAATAAGCTATCCTTAACTCATCAGTTCACAAATAAACAAATTATATAAATTTCATTTCTTATGTGACGAAGTCGCAGCTGGCTATTTTAGTTATTAGTATTTTTTTTAATTTAATAGGTGCGAGGTGCTCGCCCTCACGTGACGTCCGGGGTGGTGCATGTGGAGGACCCGGCAGCGTTATCACATTGGCTAAAGGCCATCACTGATAACATCACCGGACTCACCAATTTGCAGGTACAGACATACACACAAAAATACAAAAAATACACAAAAAACAACAAAAAGATAAAAAATATACACACTCACACACGTTACCTTGAGGGAAATGAAATATGTTCATTTTCAGCCCCTTTGCTTAAGACAAACTGCGGCGTTGTTTTTCGCCGCTCAAGACGCAACGCTTGCATTCGCAACACAATTAAGTTCGGATGGGTGAAAAATGGGGAGTTCTTACCTTGCACAGCGTTTAAAGATTGGCATCGATCCAAAAATCCTTTGAGGCCAATATCGACATTATCAGGGACTTGTATCACGACACTGTTTCTTTGATTAGGGCTGATGTTAGCGAAACCAACCCAAACTTTCCAGCACATGCTTACTAGGGCTCAGCTGACTGTTGTTGCAGTCTATATTATTCCAGGCGTACAAAATGTACGCCTGGAAGAGTGAGAGGTTGAGAATGGTGGTTTTATACTAAAACTGTTGAAGACTGACTCACTCAAGCACCATCCTAACTATCGGAAACAATTTCGGAAGGAAGTATAATATATCTGTCTATATGATAGTTGGATGTCGTGATGAAGGACTCAAGAATCAAGGGACTTATTACAGAGGATGCTAAAGGTTGTGCCTGTGACTGTAAAGTGTTACTCCACTTCGCACGGTTAGTTATAATATATAATAGAGATTTTATCGTGGCTTCACCCACTTTGCTTATTGTTAAATTATACAAAAGTACACAGATGATGCAGTTCAGAATTGCATCATCAGAATGCGAGTTGCAGGCATTAGTTACCACTCTGTAAGAAGAGTGTAAAAAAATGGTCTAAGCCGGAATACGAATAAGACAAAGGTTCTGGTATTTGAAAGAATTAAGAAAATGGTAAGATTAATTAATGGTATTAGAACAATGAATGAAGTGGTATATTTGGCAAGTATGTTTAATAGAGATGGAGGTTACGATGGATGCGGAAAGGCGTATTGGTGAAGTTAACAGGGTTAACGGAGCCTTAGCTGCGTTGATGAGACGGCGAAACTGCACAGCTGCTCGTTTTGCCGTATACAATGCAGCGTTGACCCTCCGGAGCGCATGTATGAAGAGGTTAATGACAGTGGACGAGGTGAAAGAGGTATGCAGATACCGTAGCGCTTGACGTTCCGTTCTCTCTGACTACTCCGCTAGGGATACAGCGGGAAGCTAGATTAGATATAATAGATATAGATTATAATATTAGTAGAAAAGGTTATTATAAATAATATTGTTTCCAACAGATGAAACTCTTCAACCGTCATCTCCCCGGTGGTGAGCGCATCTCGTACATGGGCTGGGTGCACGAGGGGCTGGTGGGCGGCGGCGCGGGGGCGGGCGCGCACGCGCAGACCTACCGCCCGCGGTTCCTACTGCTCAAGGGCACTGACGTCATGCTGTTTGACGTGCCGCCGGTGAGTATTGTGTATGCGTGAGTGTACTTGTGTGCGACCGCATCTCTTGTATTATTATCTGTGTGAAGTTTTAAATTTGTAGGAATTTTGTATTTGGCTATATAGTAGAATATAAGTATTACTTTTGCTTTATTGTTTTATATGAAATATTGTTTTGTTATTTTTTTTATTTCTTTACATTTTTTAAATTACATGAAGTATCTTGCACAGGAAATTTACCGCTAAAGCATTTATTTACTCGCCGACTTTACAAATTTTCAAAACATTGTGCTGCACTCGACACTGCATTTTGTCTTGGTACCTAAACGGAAAAAGGCAAATAATTTATTTCCAATGAAAGTAATCGAACTCACAATCATTGTGGTTACAAATAGACCCTGTGTTAATATATCACAAGCTATAAAATGTTTTTAAATCAAAAATCAGCTTCACGATGTATCCTGCACATAGCAGGGTAGGCAGAGGGAACCTAGTGTTAAGTCACTCCGTTCCCCATTTTCTGTCGAATTCTGGAAGCATTGCGTGTTGAGTAGCAGAACTCAACGCCGCGCTTTGCCTCGACACCAGAGCGAGGAAATGGAAATATAAATATAAGTAAATATTTCATCTCCTCGAGTGGGGATTGAACCCACAACCAGTCGGTTTTACAGTCACACTTTGTGCCGCTGCGCCACGACTGGCCTCAATAAAATGTTTTATATATATATAATAGTTTATCAAATATCTTGTTCTTGAAAATTTATAAAAATGTTAATTCAGAAAATGTACCAATAAATTAGTTCTCTATGTGATGCAAAAACCAGCTATTCCTTACAATATTTGATTTTTTTAAATTTCCAGACAAACAGCGCAGAACTGGCCAAATGTCCGGAAACTCTAAAGGTATACCAGACGATGTTCCGCACGGTGAAGGAGAGCGAGACGGTGGACTGGCGGCAGCACTGCTTCCTGGTGCAGAGCAGCGCGCCGCACGCCGCGCCGCACCCGCACGCGCCGCCGCCGCGCTACTTCAGCGCCGACACGCGCCACGCGCTGCTGCGCCTGGAGGCGGCGTGGACGGCCAACGTCGTCAACTCTGTCGTGAGACTCGGGGTCAGTGATGCTGACTAACTTGCCAACACATCGATACATCTTGCCGACATGTTTTAAGCGTAGCGACACTTTACACCGGCACCCTGACATTGTTGCTAAGCATCCTGACATGTTATTCCGGCACAAATTAGCAAATTTACCGAAACATTTTAGCAACAGATGGTAGGGCTATTGTTGAGGTTCTTCATGACTTACCAGAAAATTACAGGTCGACCATGGCGGAAGCCATATTGACAGTCATTAATCAATCAGTGATCCTCTAGAATCTAGAGGATCACCGATTGATTAATGGACTGTCAATATGGCTTCCGCCATGGTCGACCTGTGATCTCCTGGTTTATCTAACCCACCGCTGGGCTGCGGCTATCGAAAATAAGAGAGTGGGTCTGGCAGTTAGTTTGAACATGGCAAAGTCTATTGATCGAGTGTGGCGTAGGGCTCTCCTTGCTAAACTTGCTCAGAACACATGCTCGTGAACGCCGACTCCCCCCAAAGCGAGCTGTCCCTACTCTGTTTCTTCTGCATATCAATGACATGTTGGAAGATTCTAGCATTTGTTGCTATGAGATAATTTAATATATTATAATTATTTATGTATTTTCAGAAAAAAACCTTCACGGTCGTACATGGAGGTCGTGCTCTAGGACTAACGTTAGACTGGTCAGCGGGATTCAGTTTAAGCGAGGGAACGCCTGGGGCTAAACCTGTTTGGGCCTACAGGTAAACATATATTAATTGTAATATTGCATATTATGTGCTGGCTTGGTTACTTTTTAGCTTCTTTTAGCTGCTCTGGCTCTTACTTCTGTGAACTTAAAAGATAGAATTCCATTTTCAATTTCAGTTCAGTTCAATTTTCCGATCAGTTACATATATTATTTAGTTATTATAGGTATAGTTTGTCAATATCCTTATTGCACATGAAAAGTACGCGCGGCATGTACTACAACATAAAGATGATCAGATATTTTGATTATCATTTAAATGTGATTTTCTGAGTGTGGGGTAAAACAACATAACAGGGTAACACTAATCGAACGTTTTCTGCGAATACGCATCCTGCGCAATTTTACGCGAGTACCTTCGATTATCAATAAGGACTTTGACTATCGCCCAATATTAATAATCTATCTCCTACGTCAATCTTCGATTGTTCCATATATCTATCCAATCTAGAGATTGGATAGATGTATCTAGAGATTGGATAGATATATGGAACAATCGAAGATTGACGTAGGAGATAGATTATTAATATTGGGCGTATATCGATTTTGACTTAGAATATTATTTTATTATACATAGTTGATAGAGCTATTATAATAGATTTTGATTTTATTATTATTTGTTCGCCAAGGTTCGGTTCGGTTCGACTAGGTTCGGTTAGGTTCGGCGGCGCTGCTCGAGTCCCCACTCGGGCTGGTGTCCGTAAAAGGATTTCCTCACGAAAAAAAAAAAAAGGTTCGGCGCAATAGCAATAGTATTTTGCAAGTAAATTCAGGAGGGTAGGCAGAGGGAGCCTAGTGTTAAAACACTCCGCTTCTCCACACCCGTTGAACTCTAGAGGCATTGCGTGCTGAGTGGCGGAGCTCAACGCCGCGCTTAATATAATTTTTGTAAGTCAATAATTATTAAGTTTACATTTTTTTATAAGTATCTAATAATATCTATGAAAATCATTATTTCAATTTACAAATTGGTGTGTATTCCAGGTTTTCACAATTAAGAGGATCCAGTGACGATGGTAAATCAAAGTTGAAGTTACATTTTCAAGATACGGAAACAAAAGTTATTGAAACTAAGGTATTACTTTATCTATTAAGATATTTTAATTATTAATATGTACATAAATAAAACTTACATCCATACCTCCATACCTATATTATAAATTCGAAAGTAACTCTGTCTGTCTGTCTGTCTGTCTGTCTGTGCCGCAATCAGGGCCAAACCGCTAATTCAATTGTAATAAAATACTCATACAGAGATACTTGAGGGTCTTCGGATGAACATAGGTTACTTTTTTTTCTTACATTTGTAATATTGTCGATATATACTAATATATTAAAATATTTTTCAATTTGACAGGCAATTTATTCCGCCATGTTAATAACAACCGACCGTTGCTAAGCAACGGTTTGCAAAGTTTATTTGTTGTTATAAGCAAACGTCACCCAAAATGAGCTTGCTTAACGCATACATGGCGTGCGCCGACTCAACCTTATGAGATACATAAAAATAATGTTTTACAAAAATATTGTCCTTTAAATAATGTTTAAAAAAGTCCGCGATACACATACCATATTTATCTCTGAAGCTTGAGCAAAGTAACACAGTAACCAAAAGTAACCATTTTAATTAATTTACTTTATATTTATCGGGTTTTTGTTGTATGTATTTTCTATAATTTGATATTGATCCTTATGAAAATGAATATAATAGTCACTTTTAGCATTTCATCTAGATTGAAATTATAGTTCACTGTATAACATTCTAATAAATAATTAAGGAGATGTCACTGATTCGAAATAACCTAGCATACGACCGGCATAGTATGACCGACGCGAACGGGCAGATGACTTTGACGGTTTTGTAAATTTTCATACATTTTCGAACTACTGTTAATTTTTATGTAATTATTTGCTGTTTATAATTAATTTATACTTTTCTTTGGTTCTTCGCTTATTCGAGGAGCAGATTAGTTAGATTTTCATAAATTTCTTGGTGTGGTGTAAGTTGCGGCCCTGCGCGGCATCGGTGTAATATTATTTAAGTATTAAGGAGAGAATTGTTGGTTATTTCATCTTGGTTGGATGGTTATCTATACCGTTGTTATACACTTAATAAATTGTGGTTTTAGTTTTCTGGGATTTTATTTGATATTGCTCGCAAAACTTATCATATTTAATGTAAAAAGGACTTTAGTTATTTCATATAGTATCTATGTACGCGCGCAAGGAAAACGAGTAAAAAGATTTTTCCCGGGTAAATCAGTAAAATCGATCACTGAAAGTCCAATAAAAATTAGTTCAGTTATTCTGGATATTAGCTCGGGGAAATAGAAAGACAGAAAGAGATAAAATTATTAATAATGTAGCTGGTTTTGTTTAGTTTTTTATTAATATTTTACTATGGTTACGTTTACTTATATTTTTTTTTATGTAAATTAGTTACATATTTTCACAAACAATTTCCTAAATATATCTATAAGCATTCGTAAAGTTTAAGCGGGCGAAGCCGCGTCCGGGTCCGCTAGTATATTACATAAATAGAAAATGGAGAGTTGAGTGTAAACGCGACGGTTGTTGGTTCGATTGCTATTTGGGGAAATTAATTATTTTCATTTCTCTGCTCTGGTAACAAGATAAAGCTCGGCGTTGATTACGCCGAAAGCGCGGCGTTGAGATACGCTCAACACTCAATATCCTTAAATTGCAGGTACAGTACGGTCGACGAATCGTGGCCGCCATGAAGTGAGGGTTTCTAAATTTTTGAGAATAATCAAAATTAAGAAAAAGCCTACTATCAAAACATAATTTTTAGCGTGGCAGAAAAACATTATTAAATATATTATAGTTAAAAATTATTAATTCCCCCTAATGGTAATCGAACCCGCAAGCGCTATCTCCCTGCACTACGAAGGTTTTAATAATATTATCGGTTTTTTATTTCAGGAATTAGAATGTCAGATACTACAAAGTCTACTATTCTGTATGCACGCCTTTCTAACAGCAAAAGTAGCGTCCGTCGATCCTGCGTTCCTCGCGTCCATACATCAAGCCAACTAAATAACCACTCGTCATAAGGGTATATATGTGTATAGTATATATATATATATATATATATATATATATATATATATATATATATATATATATATATATATGTGTGTGTGTGTGTGTGTGTGTGTGTGTGTGTGTGTGTGTATATATATATACAGAACTTAATTAAGTAACTTAATTCATTTATTTTGGAAACATTTTTTTTACTTTTTTTATTTCGTCAACAATGTAAACAAAGTTGTAAAAAGCGTATAAGAATTTTGACGCAGTTTAATGAGTATTTTAACGGTTTCCAAGAGGCTCGGATTCAAATCCCTATGTTTAAATTTTTATACTTTTAAATACATTTTCTTATCTTTTAAAATTTTAGTTTTTTTAAAATATCTATTATTTTATTCTTTTTTATTGTAAGTTAGGATGAAACACATGCATTTTGAAAACCGTTATCAATTTAATTAATTTTTATATATAAAATTAATTTTCTTGGAAGTAATAGTTTCTTATATATATAAGAAATAGTTTCTTATATCTCATACATATGCTTTAACAAATATTTTTTGTAAGCTATTTTTACTGTCAAAAATTAGTTTATAACTTTTTAGTAGTAATTTAGTTTAATCTGTACTGATATACTCATTTAGTTTGAAATAGTTATAATTAAGTTTATTTAGAAACTTCTCGATTTATGCTTGATTTATATTTTATTATTAATATTTTAAATAAAAAAAACTGTCCCAATATTAATATATTTGCAAAGTAATTGCGATATAGAAGATAGGATACAGTCTTTAATTGTGCTATTTTTAAATTTGCTTAGAATGTTCTCGAATTTTTTTATAAATAAAAAACAATATTTGCTTAGAAATTGCAATAAATAAGATAGGAATTAAATTATTTCTTAACACGGCTAATAATAGGTTTATTCGACATCTTATCGAATTATATTTACTATTTCTATATGTAAAAAAGTTACATTTTAAGCATTTGCTTATAAATATAAAAACTGTCCCAATATTAATATAGATTAGGCCTTAAATCTTGATATAATCGGCAAAAAAGTTATAAAGGTTTTAGAATCTTGTTTTTGTATCCCACTCTCTTACGAAATATCTATCACTTTAAACTTTTCCTGGTTTCCCTTTACTTTTTCAAGTTGCATGCTGTTAATTATGGCTAATTTATGTTTATAAAAATCTGTTGTGATTGTTGACGCGGTGGTCATAGTTTCAATTCTCATGAGGGGATATAAGTTGTTTGCATTTCCCCGCTCTGGTAACAAAGTGGGGCTTCCAGGTCTTTATTTATAAACCACTCTAGGGACTCTTGGATTGATCTTAATATGCCATTTTCTAGGTAAAACTTTATGATTAAAAACGGCGTCTAAAGATCAATCTCAGAGTTGAAAGTGGTTTATAAACACGAGCCTCGGTTCAACTCAACACGTAATCTCTCGAATTGTGGCGAAAAATGGGAAATTAAGTATCTTAAATTAACAAATCGCGACATGTTTATTGTCTGCCTGTCCTATATCCTATATATTTTTCTCTATATAATTATTGAATAATACTTCTTTAAAAAGTATAAACAATGAATGATTTCACAACATTTCACAAAGAACTGAAATAAACCAAAGATTTTACCCACTGTTAGGGAACTCAATGATAATTAACTTTTTTTTATTTTTAGTTTTTTTTTACATTTCTTGTATATTATTATAGAGGCTATATTATGACTGATTTTTTAAAACATTCTCATTTTTTAAATATATGAATAAGAATAATGTTTATTTAAAAAGAAATGCTTATATTAACTTAGTTTCTTAAGTTAATATTAATTTTGTTTTTCAGAAATAACTAAATTGCAACATAACCAAAAAACTGTTTTATTGAAAATTATTTTCATATTAAAAAAAATCAAGTAAAAAGTTTTATTAAATAAATAAAAAAGCTATGTTTTTTTGTAAAATTTACATTTTTGTTTTAGTTTTTTTACACTAGCATTGTATCAGTATTTCCCAGCCAAATATATTAATTTAAATTAAAAATTTACAAAATATTAAATATTAATAATGTAGTTAACTCGGCGCTTATATCATATCATTAATTAAGAAAAGTATATATATTTAAAATTATGAATATATCGTTTAACTAATAAAAGTGAGTTTTTTAAAATATATTTAAGAAAATGCTCCATTTGGAGTTTTTACCTTGTGTTTAATAATTTATAATTTAAACGTAATGAATGCACGTTAGCGTCCATAATTAACTTTAAACATTGGTTAGAAAAACATTATTTTATTTATTCAAGTATTCATTTCAATGAATAAATGAATGAGTGAATAAAATAATTAAAATTTTACAGTTGATGATACATGGACAAATCATTTAGATTTTCGTTTTTAACAAATTATAATTGCCTTTAATTTGAAATTCTTACAGAAACAACATTATTGTATTAAATAATAAACTTGTAATGTCTATATTAATAAAAGCAACTGTTCAGTTTGTTGTTGGCTTTTCTCAGTAGAATTGCCTTCCGAGGCTGTGCACCTTGGTAGCAACTTCATTTACCGAATTTAAACTTTATTTGAATAAAGAATATTTTAAAAAGAAATTTTAGTTTAGAACTATCTTCAGAGACGGCAGTAGATATGTTCGAAAATAACGTATATGTATAAAAAAATGAAAAAAATATTAAATATAGTAATATTTTGAACGTGAATTACAAGGAAATAAGGGGGACAGCAACTGACTGTTAATGCGGTGGTTGTGGGTTTGATTACCGTTCGGAGGAATTAATTATTTTTATTTCATTACTTTGGTTACATGACGAAGTGTGACGTTGATCCCTGCCACCCAGCAAGCAACGTCTTGAAATTGGGCAATATGTGGAGAATGTTACGGGAAGTGTCTTTATACTAAGTTCGCTCTGTCTATCTCGCTATAAGGTGTGAACCAAAAAACAATCACTTATTAGTTAAGCGATTATATTTATAAGGGGCGGTTCAGGTATTACGTAAGCAGTTTTTTTTGCAATTGTTGACCCCCCCACTTCCCCCTTCCCCTATGTCATCAAAAATAAGCAATCCTCTTAAAAATATTTCATTGAACACATCAAAAATAAGTAAACCCAAGACCCCCCCGCCCCCTACAGTGCTTACGTAATACTTGAACGGCCCCTAATAGTATTTCATTATAAAAATTCTGAATTCAATTCGTTAAATAAAATTACATATTCTATATACTATATGTTTATTCTATATATTATATTATTCTAATCTGCCTGATACAAAATGGCTACATAGTATTATAGCTGTAAATGTAAATTTATTATGTTTTAACTTTGTGGCTAAGTTTATACGAATGTTTTATATAATACTTCGTTATTCGAAAATTTAAAAATCTAACTTTGGCACTAAATTATTTTGCATCCTGTTATATAATCTTTCATTCAACCAAAAAAAAAAAATAATGGCACAATTGCACTTTATGCAATATTAAATATTTTTGTTTTAAATCTTAAAAAAAATCTTTAATCAAAAAATAAACATTTTGGAATTTCAATTTTTAATAATTCATATAAACGTAGTCACATATACTAGTTAATAATTAATTAGATAGTGTTTTTCATTTTCAAAAGTATATTTCAAAATCTACGGTGCAAAATTATTTACTAGATATTTAGATTATAATTATATATTGGTCTATTTCTTGTTATTTCTTACTGTTTCTAATTAATTGTAATAGTAATAGATTAAATAAAAATAGATTTGAATGAATGAATGTGATGTGTCGTCGCTTTTTCGTACTTTAGCAGGTAGGGTGAACCCTTATGAGAATTCATTTAAAACATTCATGTTAGTCATAGTAAATTTGCCAATATTTTATACTAGATATGTTTCGTTTTATATTTAAAAAGGTTTTTTATATTTATAAAAAAATAGCATCTATTTTCAAATTCTTTTTTGAATTTTTATATATTCTTTTTAAATATTAGGATTTGTTATAACAATTTGTGACACATGTTATGACATATTTATAATAAGAATGATATTTCTCTTGGTACAACAATGAAATTATGTCCAATTTTTCCTCTCCTATTATATATTATATTTACTTGAATATTTATGTCGATTAGCATACTTTTTAAAATGCTTATCCGATTTTTAAAATTAAGTTTATGCGACATGTAACCTTCACCCATTCATGTCATTAAAAAAAATATGAGCGATTATGAGAGAAAGCAATGATGTGCAAAACAATAATGTAAACGCTGCTTTAATATTATACAATATTATGAAGTTTCATCATTCATTATCATTTAACGTGTCACGTCATAATCAATTGTTAATATTATGATTATGGTATATCCATCGTATAATCATTCTCGTTCATAATCGCTATTTGTAGAAGCGTTACTATATTCCTGCTTTTAAAGGAATAATAGAAACTTATACATATGTATATTCATAAGTATAAGTGAAATTTAAAACTTTTTTACAACGAAAAGGGGATATAAAATTTTAATATATTGATGTAATTTCCTCTTTTTCTCTCTCTCTCTCTCTCTCCGCATAATAGATATAGATCAATTTTAAAACAGCTTAGGTTTTTTCTATAATCACTTAGTTACCTCAAACGTAATTACAATTCGTCCCCGTCATAGACACTAGGATTACAAGTACTTAATAAACAAATCCAATAATATTTCATTATTTTATAAATATTCAATTACGCTTGGCCTAAATGACACAACGAAGGCTTACGAGTAAGCTTCATCAGTCATTTTGACTGACACTCAAGTGACCAATCATTGACTGACTGATACTGTTAATAATACAGTCATAATCAATATAATCATTGTGAATATCATGACTTTCAAATAGTTTTCCTACATATAGTTCTCTTAATATTTGAATTTAGCCGTATTGGGTCTAGATTATAGAGAGGTGTATTGGGTCCTTTATATAGTTTGAATATTATTATATAATTTTAGTGAGACATTTCCCCATTTGCTCCGATTGTAGAGGACTTAGTGATCAATCTCCCCGTTTTTCTTTTTTGTTATAATAGTATTTTAATTATAATGAACACTGCCAAAGTAACTAATTTAAAAGCATATCAATTATACCCTGTATAATTTCTAAAATACTTTTTATCAAACTTATATTTGTCACATCTTAAATAAAAATAAAAAAAAATAAAAATATAAAAATAAGTTGCCTAGTTTGGGTAATATGAGTGTGAAGTTCATACTTCAATCTTGTACATGTTCTATTTCATTTTACCACCATGTAAGATGTCATTTTGGAAAATGTAGAACTGTTAAACTATAAATATGTGTTCGATGCCACAACGCTATGTTAAGTTTCTCCACCTAACATAGAAATTAAAAATCACTGATAAGTGTAGAACTGGAAGATTGTATATCTTTTTTTTTTTGTAATTAAATCATGCAAAACTATAATCTAGATCCTAGAATCATTCATTAATATATCCAAATTGGAATTTTACTTAGTCTATTCATTTTAAATTATAAAATGTAAAACGTATACTATATAAATTATACTTTGAATTCCAATATTTCCAAAATGATTGGAAAATGGGGAACGGGGTGTCTTAACGTTAGTTTCCTCGTCTATCCTGCTAGGCGAAAGTTGTTTGTAGTTTCCTTTGCATTACCCTATTCCGTTAAAATGCTACAAGTTACTAAGTAACTACGTACTAACTATTTTAAATGAAACTATATTATGACCGGATTAATCGCGTATATTTAGTATTATACATTTTTGGAAAACCGACGTTTCGAACACTTGACCACGGACCACGGAGTAATCTGGTTAAATAGTTTTATTTAAAATTTGTAATAATCGTGAAAATCAAAGATTTTACTACGTACTAACTAATTAAATATACATATATAATAAATAATAATATTAGAGGTTGTGTCTGTACGTTGAATTGTATAGTGTTCCGTAGAGCCAGTTATAAGGCTTTGTTGATATGAACAAAAATATCGCTTTATATATAAAAGTTGAAGTAATCAAGTTAATGTTATATACATAAAAATCCATTTTATGTATCATCATTATAAAAGTTGGCTAATAATAGACTTTTAAAAAGCTTATCTTATTATGATTATACTTTCAAAATGGATTTGTTATGAAAGATAAAATGTGTCTGCAGACTTAACTAAATAACAATGAGTTCTTATCTCTTTCTAATCTGCCAATTTTAACAGTCTGACATACGATTTTGAAGAATTCTTTAAAATTGGTTTTTTTATTATCAATTTTTATTGTTAAATAAAATCAATATTTATTGGTTAACAATAAAAAAAAATAAAAAAAACGAGTCACAGGATACAGTCAGTCTGTTCTTATTTAACAAATTTCCTTTTTTTTTTGTTCAATCGGTTTTTATTTTTATTTAACAATTGTATTATAGTGTAGATGTTAAAATATAAAAAAGTCAATTTGTTTTCAATTAGACGACGTTGTGAATCAATTATTAAAGTTATTAGATAAATAAGAATCGTTTCGAACGTTCTATGAAATGCTAAATGACTAAGATTAGCGTTCTTAGTCATTTAGCATTTCATAGTTTTAAAACAGACTAAGTATTTTTTTTTAAACTGCTTTTTTAAGTAATTGTACAATATGTCTTACGTGTATGTGTGAATTTAGGTTTGTGTTCTAAGTATATGTAGGGCAATAAGTACAAAGGAATGGTTTAAATGGTATTTTAATTTTACTGGAAGTTATTCAATTTATAACATTCCTATGATCTATTATAATTGATAGATGTATTTTAACATCGTTGACTTTTATCAATTACTATCAACAAACAGAGTAAATGGTAAATGTGGAGAATAAAAAGAGTAGTAATGTTTCATTCTCTCAAACCTCTACATATGATTCATAAATTGCGTTTTAAGATATTAGGCTAATTTTGTGCTTATTGCCTTATTTACTGACGTTAAACTTAAAATTATGAAGAAAATCTAGTTCTTTTGACATAGTCTGTCTATGAATATACATGATAATATGAATAAATAATGATACATTTGGCAAATGTACTAATAAGTTGTATGCAAAATAAATTTCGTAAAACAAAACAATATTATGGCTTATATATTGTGTGTGGCCTTTAACGGAATTAGGGCCAATGTTAGTCAATTTAGATGATTCTCAAGACTGAACTAGAACGTGTTTTTTTCTATGATCAGAATCATATGTTGTGTTTGGTTCTGATCCTGTCGTAAACTTTTGTTTGTTGTTTAAAATTAGCCACTTACTATATTGCGCGTTTAATAATAAAAAGAAATAACTACTAACATAAAAAATTATAGGCTCATAATAATATGTAAAAATTTATATTTTTTCTCTTCTATTTCACAAGTAAGTGTAATTAGTGTAATAATACAGTCACTGTCTATTATAGCTTATTCTTCACTCTACTACTATAAAAACCTTAGAAAATTTACTTCCCGTTATTTCTTGTTATTATTAAATGTCATATATTTGTATATTAAACTTCTCAATTTTCTCATAGTCAATTAATATATAATATAATATAATATATACAACACTGGCTTGTACAAACCATCATACGTAAATTTAAGTACGAAAAAAATATTTGTCAATATCATATTCTGTCAATAGAACCTAATATTATAATTAAACATTCGATTAGTTTTTTTTATATATTTTTAAAATAAATTTGGTAACTGATGTACTTAATGTCTTATTAAAGAAATTTTATCGTGAAGTAAATTAAATTGATCTGCTTCTAAATTGTTAAAAAAATTACCTAAACTTACCCTTTATACATTTTTTTATTTAATACTAGCATAATAATTTTAAATTCTCTACAGGTCTCTACATACTTTAATAATATTGAAAGAGATGTAGTACTAGTTTATTTTTATAATATACGTTTATTATATTTTTGAATTTTCTATTTAGAATTCTTTATAATGAGAATATTTTTATTTATCAACTGATTGAAATAAAACACTAAATGTTAAGGCAAGTTTGCCACACTAACAGTGAAAACTTCATAGAAATCGGTCAAACCGTTTCTGATGTTAGCGTTAACAAATGCACAGACAAACCGGCAAGCTAACATTTTAGATTTTTTTTAAATTTTTCTCATATATTTTCTAAGGACAGATAGCGATGAGTTACTGTGTTATTATATGTATTGTATGTAGCTATTTAATTTTATCTTGTAGTATTATGTTCATACATAAGTTTTATATGAACTTGTGCTCAAACATCATACGAAAATTCTGATGTTTAGTATTAGATTAAAGTAAAAGCTTACATTTAGTTGGTTACTTTTACCTACGGTCAGAAGTAAGTTAAGGTAAGTTTGACCAAAGAATTATCTACATCAGTTATCATATAGTGTGTGTTTAGTTAGCTATATTGTACTTTCTTAAAGTGAATTTGTAAAGAGAGTACGTATATTAGCTAGTGGTTAACGCCTAGTTACAACTTGTTGATTATGTAAAATGTATCCATTAGTAAAATCTTTAATCTGATTTTAGTTAGTTTTATTTTATCTCCTTTATGTACTATTATAAATAAATCTTTGTGATTGAGTAAAGGTTATACCTAATTGTATTTACCTAATGACTACGATTTGGTCCTACGATTGTGAGTTCGATTCTCATTCCAGGAAATTAAAAAAGAGACATTTAAAATTTTATTTCCTCGCACTGGTAACGAAGCAAAGCGTGGCGTAGCGTAACGTTGACCGCGTTCTACTTCTCAAACCGCAATGCCTAGAATTCGGCAGAAAATGGCAAACGTGTCTTAACCGTTTAAACCCTACTAACTAGCAGTAAATAAAAGGATTTAAGTAATTAATGGTAGACACCGACGTAACAAAAGTATTCGTATTTAGTATATTTAATAAAAAACGTAATAATTTGTTTCATTTTATTTTTATAAAAAAAATTGACGTCCTCAAATGAGTACACTGGATTCAAGTAGTACGAAAACATTTTTCGACGCAAAGTGTCTTACATCACTTAACATTACCAACGTGCCTTTTTATGACACATTGCACATCTCAGTTGCTGGGCAGTTTTTATGGGTGTGATCTAACCCATCAGGCTGGAAATTTGGCTATACAGAAGCTCATGGGCGCATAGATACGTTGCTGTTTTCGTCTCTGAAATAGTGACGAGCGATGTAACGATGAAAATCAAACTATCTTGGTTTTATTGGTTAGTTGGTTGTAGTGTTAATGATGGGAGAATAAAAGTCTACTTACGAATAGCACTGAGTTTAATCAACACAGAGTATAATACAGTGATAACACAAATCACAATTAACAATCACGAGACAGTATATAAGAAAGTATGAAACGTATAGAATAGAAAGCGCATCGAGTGGTAAGCAACGACTGTGATTATTAAATATGCCGTCGACAAGGGGGTAGGAGTAAATATTACTCCTCACCGGTTCAATCGACGGCAGCGAGCGCTTTCTTATAAATATACTAAATACGAATACTTGTTATAATAATTATATGTATAAATTCTATTAAGCGTATGTATATATATAAATGATAAATAAATAAATTACAATATTGAAATAGATAAATGACACACATTAAATAAACTATAAATATACATATATAATAGTTCCCTACATTGGTGAATAAAACCCACCACCATTTTTTGCCTCGTACGGTACGATACAGGAAAATAGTTGATCAGCTTGATCAACGACGCCCATGCCCTCGTTATAGTTTTACAAAACATGCCAACGTCCGCTTTTCTCTACAGCACTCCATCTCTTTACTTCACCCAGAGGAAGAGCGTTGTCAAATTTTAACCCCATTGTGTAAACGTTGTTGTTATTGCACAAATAAAATTTGGTTGACTTGGTCAAAGCGGTAATCAAAATCAGAACGACTTATCTTTATCATATCCTTTCTGCTGAGAGAGGACATTTCTTTATTTTTTAAACATTTTTAAAGTGTTATTCCACACTTAGGAAAGAAAAATACTTATTTAGAAAACGTATAAAAATTTGAACGCAGCGGGACTCGAACCCGCGCCTCCTGGAAACCGACCAGGCGCTCTGACCACTAAGCCATGCGTTCTCGCCAAGCTACGTCGAAATTT